>OY282449.1:138460720-138981044 GCA_958295655.1 Palloptera scutellata | reverse complement strand
CTCGCTGTACATGTGTGTATGTGTTGGGGTCGCCACTGTCATGCAACTTAAATTGAAGATCATTAAGTGATTCAATTATAATGGCGAGATCCACATCTATTCTAAGCTCAGTGCTGAAGAGTGATGACTTACTTTGAATACCATTTTCGATCGTAATTGAAAGCAAAACAACATATACTACATCTGTTCCAAAAATTGAATATCCGAAAAGTCCATTTTGCTTTCAGAATATTTCATCCCATTTGCATCTACTTAAGTAAAATCAAATATTCTTCAGAAAAATTTTATTTGGAAATATATTTGAAATAGTCTGGAAGATTATTCTGAAGTACAATTGATGTATTAAAATTAATTTCCAATTGATTAAAATCGGGTTGAAGTACATTTGGCTATTCTGAAGTAATTTTGATTATTCGGTTGAATAACTGGAGTATTCTGAATTCGAATTGTTGTATTCTGAAAGTGAATTGACATATTTTAAAGTACATTTGATTATCCTCAAGTATAATTGATAAATTCGGAAGTAAATTTGATTAGTCTGGTATGCATTTGATTATTCTCAGTAATTGAAATATTCTGAAGTGCTTTTGAATATTCTTAAGTACCATTGAAATAAACTGAAGACTCTAGTGTAATTGCAATATTCTTAAGTACATTTGATTATTCTCTAGTGCAATTGGAGTATTCTGAAGTAAACATTTTTAATTATTCCCTAGTGCAATTGGAATATTTTGAAGTACGTTCGATTATTCTCAAGTACTAACAATTGAAGTATTCTGAAGTAGATTTGTTTACTTTTAAGCACATATGATTACTCTTAAGTGTAATTGAAATATTCTGGAGTACATTTGAATATTCTTAAGTGCTAATGGAACATGCTAAAATTGAAATGACATATTTCAAAAATACAATCGAATATTTTCAAGTACAATAAAAATAATCTGAAGAACATTAAATTGTTATCTAGTACAATTTAAGTACTTCTGAACTACATTAAATTATAATCAAGTAAAATTGAAGTGCTCTGAAGTACATTTGTTTACTCTGAAGTACATTGGATTACTCTTACTTTTGGAAATTGTAAACTTACTTACTAAATTAAATTGCTATCTAGTACAATTTAAGTACTTCTGAACTACATTAAATTATAATCAAGTAAAATTGAAGTGCTCTGAAGTATATTTGTTTACTCTGAAGTACATTGGATTACTCTTACTTTTGGAATATACCGAAATTGAATTGAAATACTTTGAAGTACAAGTACAGCAATAATCTGAAGTAAATTAAATTATTCTGAAGTACAATTGAACTAATTTGAAATCAAATTGAAGTATTCTCAAGTACAATTGGAATACTCTGAAGTGCATTTGATTATTTTCAAGTAAGATTATGTAAATTATTGCCTCAAGTACAATCGCATTGGAGTATTCTGAAAGCAATTCGGAACTCAATTGGAAAGCAATACTGAACTCGATTTTGGATTTTCCTCAAGTACTCGGTGTGAAAGAGATGTAGTACTACCACTACCAGTGTGGTTGTCATATTTCGACACGATAACACGATTTGGTGTTTCCGAAAATAGTATACGCAGTTATGTCTCTGTATCTTTTGCCCATCATTATGCATTGATGATTTTCAATTTATGTTCATTCAAATGCATTTCTGTGAATTGTGTCTATCTAGTCGAAAACGATCTCATGATGATAATTTTGAAAATTCCTTATACAATTTTCTTTATATAATTTATATGTTTACATATGTATCTATTTTTACCAAGCATTCCAAAGCAACTGTTTACAAACGTATGCTAGTCAAAAAAAAAAAAAAAAACAAAAGTATAAAGTATAAAAAAGACAACAAATAATACAGAAATAATTTATTTGTGGTACTTAAAATAATTGAAATTAATTTGTTAAAGTTAATTCTTTACATTTATTTTAACATTTTAAATTAATTTATTAAATTAATTACAAAGTATGTGTGCAGCCGTGCACCGGAGAGTATATTTTTGTTCGACATTGAATTGTGCTGGCGCCGTCGGCACGTTCATGTCAGCATATGGTATTTATTACTTTTAAACATATTATTTTTCAGCGATTTAATTACTTAATTTTTGCCCACATTCCAAATGAATTCAAAAGCAGCAAATTAATGATATTGTTCAAAAAGGAAATATAATTTTTTATCTATATATACTTAATACTCATTTTAATTTATATACTAGAAATAATGAGAAAAACAACAACAAAGAATATTATTAATTATTAACACATGAAAGTATAATATTAATTTGTGCAAAAATTTTGTTTTCATATTTAATAAAAAAAAAAAAAACAATACTTATAATTTATTTCTATTATATATTTATTAATTTCATAACAATTTTATGCAGCAAAATATTTATTATTACTTATTATTATTAATTAATTACTCACTATTTATTATGACAAAAACAAAAAAAAAAAAGGAGAAAACGAAAAAAAAAATAATTTATAGCATTTAATTTATTTATTAACATATTTATTACATTTCAATGATATTTAATGCAAATTATACTAAAAACAAAAAACATCAAAAAAAATAATATTATAAATGTATTTCAAAATATGATTATGAGTTTTCTTCTTCATTTCTTTACAGACGTCTCTCGCTCTCTTTTTTCTTTAATGTTGTTGTTTTTTGTTTGTTTTTTGTTCCGTTATTCAACTTTCCACCTTATTTCGTTCTATTTTCGTTACGTTTCATTCCGTTCCGTTCTATTGTCAGTTTCAACACAATACTCTTCTGTTCCGCATACCGATTTTGTTTTGTTCCGTTTCTTGTTTTGTTAGCGTATCAGTTTTCGTTAGTTTTGCGTTCTTTCATTTCTTTCTTTGTGTTGTTCTAGTCTGATTTAGTATTTCTGATTTTCTTTATGATTTCGTTGTTGTTTTCTATAGAGATTTCGTTGGCTCTTTTCTTCAGACTATTTTTTCAATTCAATTTAATTTCGTTTTGTTACTTGCAATTTCACAAAATCTAGGTTGAAAACAAGAGAAAAAATTAAAACTCAATACAATTGGGAAAAGCCGAATTTTATGCTACTGCTATTTTGTAATGGAATAAAAGATAGTACCAGCAATTGCCAGAGGCATGAGCATTGATTTTTCATTATCATCACTGAAAATGTAAGGACAATAGAAAGTAAACTTCATTATCGTTGTAAAATACTACAACAATGCTAATGTCATTGAGTACTTTCATTGCATTTTTCAATGATACTGAAATTTGATTTTAATTTTTATTAAATTTTACATTGAATTACTTCGCACATTGGTAGCAAAGTAGGGCATATTCTTAATAATATCGATGGGTCTGAGTATGTATGAATAAGTAATAAGATTCGAAGTCTATTTGCTGGTATAAGTTATTTGTTTTTTTTGTTTTCTTATTAATACATTGAACACACAGGGTGTACCCCTATGAATGCAGAGCATTTTGTTGAATGGAAGGAAGATTGATAGGTGGGAGGAAGAATGAGAGAGGGAATACAATCACACAGGACACCGATAAAGATATAGACAGCCATTGTGGCAAGTGAATATAAGTCGGTATAAGTTGAAACAGATTTAAGGCAGTGCTAGCTTTCACCTCATAACACCAATTAATTAAGGTTTCGCCCTGGAGAAACACACAAACACACATGGTGTACCTCCTATGAATGCAGAGCATTGTGTTGAATCGAAGGAAGATTGATAGGTGAGAGGAAGAAGGAGGGAGAATGAGAGAGTGAATGCGATCACACAGAACACCGATAAAGAGATTGGCAGCCATTGTGGCAAGTGTTATGCCTTTACCACAATGAAAATCAGTTTATCAGTGTCGTCTATGACCGCATGTAGCGCCAAAGGCCAAGCTTTTCGCATCCACTCATGTTTTTGCGTGTTATATTTGTACATGAATGGAAGGGGACCTACAGTTTTATGCCGAATCCGAACGGCAAAGTGAAAAGCTTTTCATAGGAAACTTTTACTCTTGTAGGTTTGCCATTGCCTGCCAAGAGGTGGTGCCGTGTATAAATTGTGTTGACACTCTGCGTAACAGTCCAACGCACTACCGCTACGCTACAGCGACCACTTAACTTAACTTAAACTTAAGGTTTGACAGAGCGCTTGAAAGCGCTCCAAGCTCTTTCAGTTCATCCAAGCTACTTAGGTGGTGTCAAAAGTTAATCTGTGACAAAAAGCGCCAATTTTTCATTCCTGTTTTTTCACTACAATTACATGGATCCATCGTGATCCATGTAATTGTCGTGGATGTAAAAAAGGCCGAGAACCTGACCTACGTGTAGGACAGTTCCTCAAACAATCAGGCTATGAAGCCTATTGTACTTAAGGCCTAGGAAAAGAAGAAGGGGTGACAGCAAGTAAGGGGTTAGAGAAAACGAGGGAAAAAGTTGAAAAAGGGGTTATAGGGGGACTTCGTTCTCTTCCGCAAATTTTCCGGATTCTCTCACAAATCTCAGAAGATCGCAGTAGGGGGAAGGAGTGAACTTTGTCCATTCCTGTGACATCGAAACCCAAAATGCGACATCTCGTTCTGGCGGCAAAGGCGGGACATGTGCAGAGAAAATGCTCTGTGCTGTCCACCTCCTCCAGACAAGATGTGCAGGTCGGGTCCTCGGTGATGCCGATGGTGGTCATATGTTGGCCCCATGGATTATGTCCTGTGATCCATCGATATACTTTTATTAATATGCATCTACTTAACAACAAACATCTTAAAATAATTAAGTATCGAATTTTTGTGCACTTCGCTGTATTTTCGATCCTTCCGTTAATTAAAAATTTTGCGCTAGCATAAGAAATTCAACTTTCACAATTCTTTGAGTTTTAATGAAGCGTCTTTATGTTTAATCCGTTGTGTGGCGTCTTTATAATGTTGTGTTTTAATTCCATTTTGTCATTAGTTACCGATTTTTCTTTTTCTACTTAAAAAACAAAAACCATTTGTGTCTAGCAATGTACCAATCAGTAGAAATAGACGTTTTCAAAAATTTTACATACACACTTTAAAATTATATTTAACACATGACATTAATTGCCATGGCTTTTGGTCTACGGAGCTCGGTTCCACATGAATAGAGTAAATCAAAAAAAAAAATACCTGATTTGATAAAGTTTAAAAGTTGAAAAGGTCAATGTGATAGTAAATTATTTCCTTAACCCGTGAATAGAATTTGAATAGCGACTGATATTTAAAGATTAGGATAGCATTTTCATATATTTAAACCATGTTTCTAACTCTTCGGTGTATTAAAAAGCTTATAAAGCCTCTGCTGAAAACACTTAGCTGTTACAACCTTAGTAGATTTCTGCAATTAGGGGGGATATCAGAAATATGGTTTTCCACATCATAAGTATCTGAGTACAAGGAGATCTCTCCATATCAAGTGGCCAGCACAATACATTAGGCCTTATCATAAATCCAAATTAAAAGAAAATAGTTCTCTTCATGAGAGAACATAAAACGTTTTCTTACTTATCGAGCGTCCCATTGTTACCTGCAGAATTAATCAAATATTTAGGCTTTATAATGGGCTTGAATTTATACTGAAAGGAAAGCATTCAAGACAGAGTTAGGAAAACCTAATTAGTGCTATGTTCTTGCAAAAGAGCTATTGGTAAGATATTATGTAGGTGTTGGGGTTCGAAACCAAATACATAAATAAGAATCCTTCCAAAATTATATCTACTGTATGGAATTGGATAAGGTGCAGAGAATAGTGATTTTGTTGATAAAAGAGGCAATCAAAACCACACATATTATATGTGTTTTCTATAGTTCCTATTTTAGCCCTCGGAATAAATCGTCTCGATAAGCCGATGAGCTATCAAGTCTAGGTGCAACATTCCAGGTTTTATGATATTTTTACTTTTTTTTTTTTACTTTTTAATGGCATAACAGCCCTTGGACCGAACTTTTCGCATCCACTCATGTTGTGCGTGTTATATTTGTACATGAATGGAAGGGACCTACAGTTTAATGCCGAATCCGAACGGGGAAGTGAAAAGCTTTTTTTTAACAACTGCAATGTAATTTTGGCTGTTTGATTTTGCCTGTGCCGAGATTTGAACCCCGGACACTCTGCGTAGCTGTCCAACGCATTACCACTACTCCACAGCGACCACATACAACATATACAAAGCCAAATGTTAAACATTGCTAACAATAGACTACTACTCATTACCTTGTTTATAATTGTCCGGTTCATGACAAAGGAGGACTGGCCTTTTTATGTATGACAACTCTTTTTCAGCAATATAGCTGGCCCTGACCTTTTATACAAGTTTAGAAAGACATACTACTCGCTTACCTTCTTTATAATTGTCCGGTTCATGACAAAAGAGGACTGGCTTTTTTATGTATGACAACTCTTTTTCAGCAATATAGCTGGCCCTGACCTTTTATACAAGTTTAGAAAGACTAATACTACTCGCTTACCTTCTTTATAATTTTCCGGTTCATGACAAAGGAGGACTGGCCTTTTTATGTATGACAACTCTTTTTCAGCAATATAGCTGGCCCTGACCTTTTATACAAGTTTAGAAAAATTTAAGAATGTTTTGCCAAGACCAAGGGAAACTATAAACAGCTAGATCTTTATAGATCTTTATTGACAAAAAAAAGTTCCCAATGAAAAACCACAATCACTTCAACCTAGAGTACATAAGATTTGTGCACGAAGGCAGAAGGGCCTTAGACCTTCCATAGCTCTCAGATTTTTAAAACGGCACATTTTGCCCCACTTCAATCTAACCTAAGCTAATCAGGGCTCTAATTTTCACATGAGCATTTTCACTTGTCATCAATACACTTTCGATTGCTGGCTAGTGAAAAAGTTCAGGTGTAAATTTGTTTATGAACAAAATTACTGAACAAAAATGTCAGTGTTAACCTAATTTAAAAAAAAAATCTGTATTAATTATTATAAACTTTTTTTTTGTATTCACTATCAATCCACTCCACAATCAACAAAATTTTACTGTCGTCTCAAGTTGTGAATCTTTGGAAACGTCTATTCCTCCACCTCAACCACCACTACTTCTTAATTTTCTTTGTTGTTCTCTAGTTGTGATTCATCTTCTCCAATACCAAGCCAATTTACTTAACTGTATGATTTTTGTTTTTGAGATCCTTTGCTAATCGATCAACCAAAAACGACGATACTCAACGCTGTGTCCTTTAGGTTGCCGCTTTCAGTTTTTTCGTTTTGCTTTTCAGTGTGTGTGTGTGTGTAAGCATCATCACTGTGTTTATTTTCTTACATATTTCGTACATATGTATATGGTATAGTATATATGAAAATGGCAAAAATGTAAACCACCAATCAATTGATCCTTGGTGATGTACGTATACAAATACATAAGTATGTACTCGTATGTATGTAAGGATTTCATACTACATACATACATACATACATATAAGTAGATTATTTCTATAATACTCGTACATTCACTTTAGGAGATTTGGTTGTTTTCGTTTTTAACAGTTTTTATAGTTTTTAAAATGAAGTGTGCTAAGAACAACCACCATATTTAGTGTGCTAAACAAAGTTAGAACATTTTTTGATTTGAAAGTAGCTGCGCTGACGGAAAGATTCAAAATATTATACTTTTGAATACGAAAATTTGATACTTTTAAACATTTTTATTTAATTTGATTTTACAAAATTCCATACATACATACATACCAGGTGTACAAGTATGAAACCGGTAATGACATCTCGGCTTCATACGTGTACTAGTATGAAACCGGTAATGACATCTCGGCTTCATACGCGTACACCGGTACAAACGTTTAATTTATACATAAATGTAAAATTTTTTACTTTTTTAGTGTAAATCAAAGAAAAACAATATACAAATGCAAATGCAAAAAAGAAAAAACTAATACCTTTTCAGTTGTGTGTAACTTAACTCCTCCTTAATCGTAAAACACCTTTCTTCTTTCGTTTTTTTTTTCCGTGTAATTTTTTTTGATTAAAACAAAATGAAGAAAAAACGCAATTCTTTTCAGTTTTCGCTGCTGTTATAGTTTTTAAAAAGACAAAAAAAAAAAAAAAAAACAAACAAAAAAACCAAAAAAAAAAAAAAAAAACAAAAATAATAATATATAATATATACTTTTATCAAGCAAATTTCGTAACACATTTTAAATATATTGTATTTGTTGACTTATATTTTCGGTAAGTAAAATTTGTTTTTTTCATTTTGATTATTAATTAATATTAATTAATTGATTAATTGATTGATTGATTCATTTGATTGAGTGTTTATTTTCGGGTAAACGCTCGCTCGGTTTGTATTTTTAGCCTTACATTGCCGTTGTTAATATTTTGATATCTTATAATTTCTAATTTTCTATTTTATTTTCAGGAGTGTGCTAAAATATTTATTATATATTGTACTTACTTACTTACTTACTTACTTATACTTAAATATGATTATATCTAATTTTATTTTGTACTCTTAAAACAAACAGTATACCTATGTATGTATGTGTTGTATGTATGTACATATGTAATTAACATATGCCATAAGTTAGTTCTGTTACAATTTGAATATAGTGTAAAAATTCAAGAAACGAGTTTTTGTGTGTAATTTTTAGTGTTGTAATTTTTATTTTGTTATTAAATTATAGTGTTTCTGAAAATGAGCATCTTATTCAAAATGGTCGCCTCTCGCTTTAATGCACGCCTTTAGACGATTAGGCCATTGGGCTATAGCGGCTTCGATGGGTATTGATGACGCTACTGAAATAAGAACTTTCTTAAGACTCTCCAAATTTCGGTGGCGAACTTTGCAGGCCACACCCTCTAGCTCTGACCACAATTTGTAATCAAGGGGATTCACATCTGGGCTTCCCGAGGGCCAATCTTCAGCACTAATAAAGGTTGGAATATTCTGACGTAGCCACTCTTGAGTTGCTTGGCTTTGTGTGCCGGTGCAGAGTCTTGTTGAAAGACCCAGTGCTCTCCATTAAAGAGGGTTATTGTCAAGTCTTTCACAGGGTTATTGTCAAGTCTTTCACCACGCCTTCCAAGACATCTTGTTGGTACACTTTTGCTCCAGTTTTAACGCCCTTTTCGCAAAAATGTAAGGAACTGACACCTTTATGGGATACTCCCCACCAGAGCACAACGGATGTTATGGATGATAACCTCTCTGAACTTTACTTTATTTTTAATGGCACAACAGCCCAGGGAGGGCCTAGGCCGAGCTTTTCGCTTTTCGCATCCACTCATGTTGTGCGTGTTATATTTGTACATGAATGGAAGGGACGGACCTACAGTTTAATGCCGAAACCGAACGGCGAAGTGAAAAGCTTTTCATAGCAATGTTTACTCTTGTAGGTTTGCCATTGCCTGCCAAGAGGTGGTGCCGTATAGCAATATTATTTTTAATTTTGCCTGTGCCGAGATTCGAACCCCGGACACTCTGCGTAGCAGTCCAACGCATTACCACTACGCCACAGCGACCTCTCTGAACCCTTGGCACAATAAATTTAGCTTCTTCAGATGTTCTCGCATAGATTTTGTCGTTTTGCTTATTAAAAACTTCCTCCACCGTAAACATTTTTTAATCCGTAAAAATGATATTTCCATGACCGTTTCTTGCGTGCCACTGCAAGAGCTTCTTACATCTTTCCAATCGTATTTGTTTTAGCTGTGGAGTGGCCTGTCCACCTGCGAAAGGCCTTCATGTGGAGGTCATCACGGATTAGACGTGACATGGATCTGGAAGACATATCCATTTCTCTAGCCATGATCATTTGCTTTCTTAAGGGATTTCGGCAAATCCGCTCCCGCACAGCTTTTATGGCTCAACTCGTACGAACAACGCGAGGTCGATCACTTCTCAGCCTATCTGCCACTTGAGACGATTCCAAGAAACGATCGATGATACGATTAACAAACATTTTCGATATTTTTACTTTTTTTTTTAGCAACGTGACTTGCGCTATTTCCGCATTTGTGTAATGCAATCACCGCGATGCGATTTTCGTTATTGCCCCACTCCATATTAATTACGCAAAATTTGAAACCAAACTGATTTGAATTTGTTTTGCAATAGAACATTGTACCAAAAAATGCGATTAACGGGATCATACAATATAAACTACTACTTTGAAAAGCTTGTAACAGAACTTATGGCAAGACTAGCTACATATACGAGTACCTACATACATATTTATACGAATATTATTGGTTTTTTTTTTTAATGTACTATATAATTTAGCATTATTTGAAGTGAATAATAATTTTGTGCAAATGTATTACATTATTAATTTTGGAACAGAACAGAGCGCATTGTACTACCACTAATTTCCATCATTTGACAAAAACAAAAAACAAAAAAATCAAATTTAAAAACAACCATAGCCTCTCCATCACTACTACTATCAACCACCACCACCAATACAACCACCAACTATCACCACCAACCATCACCACCACCACCACCACCACCACCACCAACCACCACCACCAAGTCAAGTTTCCTCTCTCAGTGTATTCAAAATGTATCATCGCCTCTTTATGTTGAAACGTACATACGTCAGAAATTACATATTTTGAGACACGGTAATGAGTTTGTGATGATGGCTTTGTGGCTTTGTGACTTTTTACTATACCACAATTTTCAAATCGGAGAGAACTGTACCTTAATACATAAAATCTATTATGAATTGCATAGAATGTTGTGGTGAAATTACTGAGTCTCAAAAATATCCAACTTACATTTTATTATAAATATAATACCATATTTTAAACATCATTCAAAACATTTTACAACTTCTCCCCCCCCGTCCCCCCCCCTATTTCCATGTAATTATTGACTTATGTTTTTTGTTTTCTGTGTATTACTTATTATAAAGATTATTTTCAGAGATTGTATATAAACAATTTTTATAAAAATGATGGAAGACAATGAAACAGCAAAAAAAAGAGAAGAAAAAAAACATCACTGTTCCAAATTCCGTTGTAAAATTTACGAATTACAAATTCCAATTAAATCGAATAAAATTGAAATGGCGAAAAAAATTTGCATTTTTGGATCCGACACACTGGGATCTGATCTGATCTGATCTGGGATCTGATCTGATTTGATCTGATCTTTGAACGTACAACGTTCATTGCATCATGCAATCCATTCCGAAACTGAAGCCCAAATTTTACGAATTTCGCAGTAAATTACGTGACTAGTTGAAACCTGATTGATATAGCGGAATTGTTTCTTTTAAATTCCAGCTTGCAATACTTCTTTGAGATTTGTGAATCTATAAATTCGTAACTCCGGATTTTGGAATAGTGATGAACATTTTAAGTGTGCCTGCACCTAAGTAAATATTGAAAAGCTTCAATTCCATAACTTTAATAATGAATAGACAAATGAGTATTGTATTGGGTCGACAAAAACCAAAAAAAAAAAATGTAAGCAGAAAATTCAGATTTAATTGAGAAAGTAGCACTAGGATTTTCACCGCCAGAACATATTAAAAGAGCATCGAAATTAATTTACTTAATTATAAATCAGAATGTGTGTGAGTTTCAGTGCAGGGCATTTAGGGTATGAGAAATATTTCTACAACATATTTCTACCTTGAGAACCGTTCAATCAAAGAGATCAGTTTTCGGTTTCGACACCAATTTTCCCCTTAAACTTTTCTTTTAAATATATATATATATATATATTTATGTTGCTTGCAATGATTCCCTATTCACATATGTACTTAAATAAATGAAATTATTCTTCTATGAGAAGACATTATATTTTGCTGATCATTATTGTGATTTTCTTCGATTAAATAGGTGATATTTATAGCTCCTCTATGAATCAATTCCTCAAGAGGAATTCGATTGTGTGTTTAGGAAAATTCTTTTCCTATTTTTTTTTCTGGTGCAAATCTGCAGAAACATTTAGAAAATAGTCCTTGATCATTGTAATTAAACAAAGAACAATGAAAAAGTAAGCTACGCTTAAATAAAATTAGTAAAGTTTAGAATAAACCAGTTTTTAATTCCTTCCTCTCCGCAACACATTCGACATTTGCCGTTTTCGTCATATTTCCATTTCGAGCAAATTGAGTTTTAAGTTTGAAAATAATTATTATTATTATTGAAGGTGATAGAATTGATTTTTATCATATCTGATAGGTAATCAAAATAGATGACTAAATGTTATCACAATTCGCCTTGAGTTGGTGTATACGGCAGAGCAGGTCGTCATATCTGGTGCACATTGTTTGGTGCACACTCATTATCTCGGGACACGAAATAGATGGAACAAAACGGGTTGAAGAATCTGAAAAATTTTAGTTTTAAAGCCCAAACTCAGGAGTTTTAAATCTAAGCATTAGGGTGATAGAAACTTAAAATTATTATAACTCTGTAAAAAGGCTCAACTCGAAAATGCTGAAATGCCGTAATCGGCAAATGAATTCTCGTCCTGTGCTATGCCTAGAGTAGATAAACGTTTCTTAAACCTAAAACGCCATCTGAGAGACCTTGTGGCAATAGAGTTTAGTTTCTGCTTATGTTATAAAGCTCTTTCGTTTTTCTATGTTCAGCATGAACAACTTGTTTTGTTAGTTACCAGATACTATCTTCAATAAAAACAGGCTACATCTGAAGTAGTCGTTACAACTTAAAGCCAACATTAGAAATCGGTGGTTTTCTTAGATCATTAGATTTCTAGTTAAAACAAATGTCATTCTTAACTCGAAAATGCTGAAATGCCGTAATCGGCAAATTAATTCTCGTTCTGTGCTATGCCCAGAGTAGATAAACGTTTCTTAACCCTAGAACGCCTTCTGAGAGACCTTGTGCAAATAGAGTTTGGTTTCTGGTTAGGTTTAAAAGTTATTTTGTTTTTCTATGTTTCTTTTTCAGATGTCCGACATGAATGACTTGCCTTGTCTGTTACCAGAGACTATCTTCAATATAGACATGCTACACCTGAAGGCTTACATCTGAAGAAGTCGTAAGAAACTTGTGATTTTCTTGCATCATTAATACAAGACTCCCTATAGCCAGTTTTTATCAAGACACAACTAATTTAAGTGAATTCTTTCATTTTACAATTGGTTGCTCGTGATTAGTGTACTAGACTGGGCCGTCAACAAGCTCAGAAGAAAATCTAAGCATTAGGGTGATAGAAACTTAAAATTTTTATAACTCTGTAAAAAGGCCCGATTAGCATTGTTTATTTGGTTTTTGTTTTTAAGAAAAATAAGATTCTTTCACATTGCCTGTATCCATCCCCAGATGTCGGTACCTGTAGAGGTTTATGCCCATATGAAGCCATGCAGAGTTGATTATATTAAATTGTGATGCTATGCATATGACAAATGTTGAGCGAAGATAGATATTCCCAACTTATATACACTTACAATTTTCATATACTTAGTGAGCTGAAGCCCTACAGATTCTGGAACAATCTCGTGAAACATTAATACGGAGAGAGACAGCAGATTGTCTTTGTTTGAATATGTGCTACTAGGCTAAAACTTAAATGCACATTTAATAAGTGCATAAGTTACCATATAATTTTTTATAAGGTAAGGCACTAACATATTTTCAGTTTTTAATAATAGAAGAAAAGCAAGATAAACTATTTCATTTTCAATATATTGTAATTAAATTTCCTTTATTAATTTTTGCTTATTTGTGATTTTTTATTTTCACAATCTTTTTAAATTTCCTTTCTTTTCAGTTTATTTTCAAAATATTTTGCATTTCTTTAATCTGATCATTTTTAAATTTTTTCAATATATGTAATAAATTTATTTTCTTTTTATTCTTATACTTGATTTAATCCCTTTCCGGTTTATTTCCTCTATTATTTATTTTGTTTAATAATTACGTTAACAATTATTTCATTTACTTTGTTTTCCGATTTTAAATAAATAAATATACAAGACTGAAAATAATGCTTCCAAAAAAAAAAAAGAAAGAAAAAGAAAATAAACAATTCAAAAAAAAGAAAAAATTTTTAATAGTTAATATATAAAAAGTAAGATAATTTTAAGTTATTCAATGAGACTGATTAACGAATGTGATATTGAATAAAATTTATTATTGAAAAAAGCTTTACATATTAAGAGTACAAATTCAAGAAAAATTATTTACATATTGAAAATAAAATCTAAATGACAAAATAAAATACAAACAAATTTAATATACTATCTATTTTTAAATATATTTAGCTATGTACTTTTCTACTTAAGTTAAACTTTTCAGTAACAAACCATGAAACAAGAAGGCGAAAGCTGATGCTAAACTGGACGAACAAGGCAATTAAAAGTTATTCAGAATTTGACGAACTGACTAGAAAATTACATTTGGGACAAACATACCATATTTTAAAATTTCGACCTTATTGATTCAATAAGAACAACAAGAGGCCGTATAATTCATTCAGAAATAACTGAAATGTTTTAAAGGGATAAGGGATGGGGTATTATTAATTCATTTTGTAAATTATAAAAAAAAAGTTCTATCGTATTTTTTTTCAAACTTTAAGAAACTAAAGGGAACTTGTAATATGTATGTAAAACAAACAGATCAGAGGATTGTTTCAGAACTCATTGCAATTATTAAAAACAGTTCGTTCATTTTATTTGATCATTTGATTAAATACAAAAATCTTTACTTCATACGAGTACTTAGTTAAAATTTATATAAAAATAATAAGTTTTGTTTAAGACATTAGTAAAATATAGGAATTACAGGTTATATTACAGTTTACTTACTATACTTTTAATGGTACAACAGCCCATGGAGGGGCTAGGCCGAGCTTTTCGCTTTTCGCATCCACTCATGTTGTGCGTGTTATATTTGTACATGAATGGAAGGGACCTACAGTTTAATGACGATTCCGAACGGTGAAGTGAAACAGTTTTGTAGTTAAAAATCGTTGAAAACCATTTAAATGGGACAAAAAATGAGAGTTAAAGCTTGGGCTAGGCTTTCCATGGGCTGGTGTGCCATTAAAAGAAGAAAGAAGAAAGCTTAAGTGAGAGAGGAAATGTTTATGGATCACGTGATAAACAATCTAGGCTTTGAATACACTAACTACCAGGTGTACAAGTATGAAATGACATCTTTGTGTTGCTAAGTGCAACTACACGTTCTGTGGCAGTTCTTCGCATAGTTAGTTCTGTCAACAATATTCGGTTCATAAACAATCAAGTTTCATAGAACAACATATTTTTTTCACTCGTAAAAATTACGAATTTTGTGCCTAAAAACTACGAAATGCCGACATCATGGATATTCTGTTTCCAATTGAAGAAATCTGCATCGAATGCTTGTGGATGCTTACGGCCAGCACGCTCTAGGTAAAACACAGTGCAATGAGTGGTTCAATAAGTTTAAAAGTGGCGATTTTGATGTGAGAAACGAAGAACGTGGAAGACCACTGAAAACCGAAAAAGTTTGAAGATGCCGAATTGCAAGCTTTACTCGATGAGGATGATGGTCAAATGCAAGGACAACTTGCAGAATAATTTAATGTGACCCAACAATGCATTTCTCCGCGTTTAAAAGCCATGGTATTGATTTTGAAGGTTCCGCAAAGGGAAGATGGGTGGGTGCCGCATGAATTGACTGAAAGACAGCAAGAAAATCGAAAAACCACCTGTGAATTGTTGCTCGCCAGGTACAAAAGAAAGTCATATCTTCATCGAATTGTTACTGGCGATGAAAAATGGATCTATTTCGAGAATCCCAAACGTAAACGATCATATGTTAAGCCCGGTTCACCGGCCAAATCGACAGCAAAGACAAATAGCTTCGGAAAGAAGACAATGCTATGTGTTTTCTGGGATCTGCGGGGTGTTATCTGGTTTGGCCTTCTGAAACCAGGTGAAACAGTTACTGGTCAACGCTATCAACAGCAATTAGCCGATTTGAACCGTGCTTTACGCCCAAAAAACGTCCAGAATATCAAGCTAGGCAACACAAAGTGATATTTCTTGATGACAATGCATCATTATATCGAACAAAACACACTCGAGAATTGGTAGATTCGTACAGCTGGGAAGCTCTCCCGCATGCGGGCTATTCACCAGACTTGGCTTCATCTGACTACCACTTATTTTCATCTATGGGGCACGCACTTGCTGAGCAGCACTTCAAAAAACTTACAGTTTTTTTTTGGCGAGGCGTTCACAAATTGCCAGAGAGCTAGGAAAAATGTGTAGCTAGCAATGGCCATTACTTTGAAGATTGAATGTAAAATCATTTTTCTTAAATAAGCGTATATTTAAAAATAAAAAAAATACCCGTTTAATACTTGTACACCTGGTAAGTTCATACTAACTTTGTCTATACGAGTTCATGCAATAGGTATAACCCAGTAGTTCATACCAAGTTTATGGTTCAACCATCAACAGAGGAGGCTTTTACAACAAGCTAGTTAGTAATCGAATCGTTAAAGGCTTATCGGATTCTCAACATATAATGTCATGTTTCCCCTTACTAAGACCGCCGGGTGTATCTTGACCACTGTTTCACTGCACTGTTTCAGTGTGTGAGGACTGCAAAATCATTTTGTTGTTGGATATTGGACAAAGTATTGCAACGAGAAAGTTTACCAAAGAAAGCTTTCTTTAATAGAATATTTTTTTCCAATGAACGAATTCGATGTTTACGAATTTGAATTCGTCATAAGAATATAAGTATGAACACTAATTGAAAACTTGTTCTCTCACGGTGAATCTAGTTTCCAAGTCTGACTGTGACTCATTGAAAATTAAAGTACAATCCTTCGAGACCACTTTTTCAGGAAATTATAGAAAAGTATTTAAAAATTTGTACAATTTTCTTTTATTTTTTACTTTTTTGTAAGGTACAACGAACGAACGATCTACGCCCTTTGAAGGAAGAGCACAACACAACATTCAGATGATCTGGGGGAACCGAAACTACAGGCATACAGGCAGATAACTAAAATCTCGAAAATCTCTGTAAGAAATCAGAATGAATGATAACAAAGTAATAACCAATGGAACAATAGAAAGCGGCCAATGCCAATGGCAGTCTCTAAACTAGTACTGAATTTTATTGGTTTCCAGACATTTAATACATAAGTAAAAAGAGCATCAAACTAAAATATAACTTGTAAAACTATGCTAGAGAAGATTTACAATGGAATTATTTTCATATAAGTAAAAATAAATATACGTCAAATTTCATAAAAATAAATTAATGAGATAATTGAAACAAATGTTTATAAATGCGTGAGGGGGTGTTGCGGTTGAGGCAGGTGAAGCATTTCAGAACGTAAATGATATTATATTTGGAATGCTATTTTACTATACTTATATGATATACCATTTTTAGAGAAACATAAAAGTTATTTCCCATGTCGAGAAGTCGGTTTAGAATAAACCAAGAAACTATACTATAGTTTTTATAGATTGTTGTTGTTGTTGTGGTTATACTAGATTAAATAGACTCTTAGGTGAAGCTAAAGAGCCACTATGGTCGGCACGGGCCCAGCGGCGTCGATAATTCCAAGGCATGTGACTGCTCAGGTTCTTGAAATTGACACATAATCAATCGTGTGTAATTTCTGGTAAGCAAAATTTAAATATTTTATATTGAAGTAGTTAATAAAACCTTCGCTTAAAACTGATTTGAAATTTGTATTTCTTATTATTATATTATTATTTTGTGTTTTTGTTTTTGTTTTGTGTGCGTACTCACCAAACTGGGGCAATTTTATCTAGATGTGCATTCTCCCAAAAAATACGCAATTCCTTTAGCAGAAATGATACCGGCATACCATGAATATGACCAGATTCAGAAGTTGTATGCAAGTTTATATCAGCATGTGCATCAATCCATACAAGTGACAAGTTTGGAGTATGCTGCAAATGGCCGGCAACGGAACCTGAGATGATCACACCAAATATTTACAATACTTAATTCCTTCTTTCACTCTTCTTTGTTTAACTCACCGAAACCAATTGCATGATCTCCACCGATAGCTAAGAATTGATCATTTTCCTTAAGTATATCTTGAACTTTATGAATTAAAGCTTTATTGCAACCCATGAATTCTCCATAATTTTTTGTTGTCTTACGAAATTGTTCAGCACTATCGGTATCGATGCTGTATTGTAAATTACCATAATCCTTGATGGATAAATTGCCTAAAAAATAAAAAGGAAAACAAAAACAAAAACAAAGTTAAAAACATTTTTATTTAACTTGTAATTCTACATAAGTTGTTTTCGTTTTGTTGTTGTTTGTGTTATAAGGTAAGTAAGTTTGAGTTGAAATCCGTAAGGAATATATGACAAGAAAATATATTCCTTCTCTAGCATACTCTGGCTAAAGTGTTATGATCTTAGTATACGTAGTTTTCATACTTGGACTTCGATATAACGAACGCGAAACGGTTTTCTGTTCCGTGGCTTGCTGCAGTTGCCGTCTATAACCGCAAACCTTAAAAAACCGCATAAAAACTTCGCTGAGCCTTTTCCAACCAGAGCAATAAGATCTTTACCCCTACCCCTACCACACCTCTCCAGTGTATCACAGTCTGAATTATTAAACTATCGGTATACAGAGTAGGTCAAAAGAACGTCTTTCAAAATGGCCATACGATCATTTCAGGTAATGAGAACGCGGATGAGTTAGGTTTACCCCAGAGACTGCCCAGACGCAATCAGTTCTGAATCACATAAATGGAAGATAGTACCGATTCTCGATTTGTTTCAGCGAAGCAAAGTTTTGGCTAAAATATTACAGCCTAACCAGAACCAAGCAGTCACTGCGTTATACGTATATAAATTTGATCAGATGTCTTTAGGCTAACAACAGACACAGAGCGCTTGTGGGTGGGTGGAAAACCAGCATACAAAATCAGCGTCTGTTCCATAGCCGGCGTCAGGAAGCAGCATTCTGTTTTTCACGTTAGGAGTGGTTGAATCAACAAGTACCTGGTCGTCATAAAGGGAGTAGACTTTACTGTTTTCCTCTTCGTGTGAATATTTAGTTGATGGCGTAATGGATCAATATGTGGAAACTACATATCTTAGACGTCAGATCTCTGTCAGTTTTAGCAGGAAACTTCTCGGTTTTGGAAGGTACTCTTTAGTTGATAACTCTGAGATCCGGCGTTAAATGAAATTGATTAACGAGACAGCTCTTAAGCCTAAATGGACTGGTAGTCCAGTTCTGGCATCAAAAAATCTAATATCTTAAAAAAGCCTTACATTCTTCTAGATTTTTTAATCGACTATATGGAAATCGGCTATTCGTAAATGGCGAAAGCCGTCCGAAAGTATCAGCAGAACTGCGTTAGACTGGAATCCTCAAGGTCACAGACGGCCTGGACGCCCGCGCAACAGTGAACTGAGAGCAGCTGAAGAATCGTGGAACGTTGCCAAAAGAATAGCTAACAATAGAATAAGATGTCAATGTTTTGTTGAAGCCCTATGTTCCCAAGTGGAATAAAAGAGGTATAAAAAAAAAAAAAATATGGAAAGTAAGTAAGGGCTTGCCGTCGCGTATTTGGTAGTGCTACGCAGAGTGTCCGGGTTTCAAAACTCGGCACAGGCAAAATTAATAAAACTATTTTTCTACACGGCACCACCTCTGGACAGGCAATGGCAAACCTACAAGAGTAAAATATTGCTATGAAAAGCTTTTCACTTCGCCGTTTGGATTCGGCATTAAACTGTAGGTCCGTCCCTTCCATTCATGTACAAATATAACACGCACAGCATGAGTGGATGCGAAGAGCTCGGCCTAGGCCCTCCCTGGGCTGTTGTGCCATTAAAAGTCAAGTTAAGTGTTTTACACGGCACCACCTCTTTGCAGGCAATGGCAAACCTACAACTCTTCGCTTCACCTTTCGGATACGGCATAAAACTGTAGGTCCTTTTCATTTAGGGATAGATGCAAAAAGCTCGGCCTAGGCCCTCCATGGGCTGTTGTGCCATTAAAAGAAAGAAGCAGATATACACAGTAAAGATAAATAAAACACTGGAATCCTCTTTGAGTTTATTAAAAATGTAATCCTATTCAATTAGTTTCGGCATATGGAGAACGAAAAGCAAAACATTTTCATTAAAAACTATTTACAATTAGTAAGCAGAAAAGTATTAAACTAACTACTTAGTAATACTAAAAAACATACATACATACATACATCTATTGTAAATATGTAAACGATAAAGAATTCTTTAGGATCTGTGATGATACTTATGACCGAAGAATAGCTCAAGTTCTTTCCACCAATGTAGAGCCATTTGGATAAGTACTACATACCATGCCCAGCATCTTCAAGCTTCTTCACTAATCCATTTTCCCTTAATAATTCTGGTGCTCTTTCGACACCGTGTTTACTTTGGCCTTTGGCAAACGGTACACCGATTATGCCAAGACTAGTTTTGCCTTTTGTCACCGCTGCATCCGTGGAATATTGGCTAGAAATTGCTATTTGATGTATCAAATGTTTGCTGCATCTCTTCAACATGATTAATTGTCCTTTATTTAAATATTTTCTAAATCTGAACAAAAAAAATCAGAATTTTAAAACCGATTATAAACAACACGTTTCACTTTCACCTTTGTTCGACGCGTGGGGTCTTATGTTATTATTTTCGGAAATATTTATTATATTATATTTTGTCAACTAGAAATAAATTCGAATATTCTTTTCTGATGTCGCGAATGATACTGCAGAAGAGGATGCCGAACACTGGTGCTGCTTAGATCGATGTTGTGTATTCTGTGATTGTTTGGTGACTACTGATAAGACCCTGCTGTGATGATAACCTATTCTCATATTGAGAGATATGCGGTTTTTTTTGTTGTTGTTGTTTATGAAAGTATGTATTCATGTACATATATGTATGGAATGTTTTATATATGTATGTACAAGTAAAAGTGTGCATGCTATTGGAAAGGAAATCAATGCTTACGTTCCAAAAGTTACTGTATGAGTGCATATTGTGCATAGTATGAATACATGAGAATACACGAGGGAAAAGCGAATAAGTTGAGTTGAATTTTTCTCGTACTAGTCAGTTAATTAAGGACTCAAAGAATTTCTTATTGTTCCCTAAACATCTCGACTCCAGCGCCGCCTGTCGGGCCTATTTTTAGTAAAAATATTTATTTCTACGTGACTAATATATATATTGAACATGAACCAAATCGAACGCTTTCTTTCGATTGGTTTGCTGTGACATCACCATTTCGTTCATTGCAAAGCTTGTTATGATACACGAGACGAGATTAAATGTTCTGTTGTGTGGCGCGTAAACAAACACAGCTAATAACCCTTATTATGGTTGGCGTTGTCGACTTCGTTTCGTCAATTCTATCTCAACGTCGACATCAACACCACGTCAATGCTAAATCGGTATTTACTAAGGCTGTGGTTATATTCAAAGTTTACTCGGCGAACACCATGCAATTCTTGTTGCCCGAACACGAAAAAAAAAGCTTTTACTCACTCTCACACCGAACACGATATGCTGGGTGAAATGTACACCGAGCACGCCGAGTATTCAGGGTGTCAATGAGTTATTCTACAAAAAAAGAACAAAAATGTATATAAAATAGTTTAAAAAAAATGCAAACCTGTACATCATTATTTTCGTATGCAGAAAAGCGAAGTTGCGAATTTTTCTAGTTTTTAAAAGTGAAAATTAAATATCTTATTCATAAAACTATTGAAGAAAAATCATATTATTTTCATAATTTTTCAATTATAGGCATATTATAAATTTTACGTTTAAGTGAAAGTTTTGTGGTATACCATTTAGTGTTGCCGTTGTGCAAAAAATATTATTACAAAACGAACTGAATTTCGACAAAAAGCAACTCTGTAACGAATACCAATGTAACCACTACACCCAGCACGAGAGTGAAATATGATGTGCTCGTCGAACAGCGAACACCAGTATAACCAGCAGCTAAGGATGTTGTATTGACGTCGACATGTTATCGATAATTTAAGAAAAGCAAACGTGATCTCTAAATATTTTGCGTCAGCTATTTCATTTTGTTTACGATTTGTGTCGAGCAATGTTTTTTGTTTTGGATTCAAGTGAAAGTTCAAGCGATGAAGAAAGTAAAAAAAATATGCGCCTTTAAAGAAAAGTTATGAGGCGAAGATCGGATATCTTTGATTTGCCAGATAGTAAGTATGTACAAGAATCTGATATGTTAGTGGCCAATATGCTTTACTAAGTATGTGCTTCTTTGTATTGCATTGCTTCATTACCGATTTGTTGATTATTTTCGCTTGGACAAATCGTCATTTGAAATCGCTTTGAAGAAAATAGCGCCATCGATGAAGCATGAAGTATGGTACGATCCACATTAATTTCGAACATATTGAAGCTAGCAATAACGCTACGTTTCTTAGCCCAAGGCTCTTACCAGCTAACTGTTGGCAATGATTTTAAACTGGGATTAGAACTACCCACTGTTTCCGCAATAATGGCAGGGACACTCGACGTTTTAGAAGCGGTAATATGTCCACTTTTCATCAAATTTGAAATGAGTGAAGATGAGAAAGCTGAATCCAAATTGGAGTTTTTTGAGAAGGCTGGATTTCCTGGTGTTATTGGTTGTGTAGATGGAACACACGTAAAGATCTTGGCTCCGAATAAGGCAGAACAAAATCTTGATTACAACAGAAAAGCAGAATTTTTTAACCTAAATGCAATGATTGTAAGTCTAAAGGATGAGTCATTTTAAATTATAATTATCAACTTTATTGAATTTACTTTCAGATTTGTGATCACAAGATGGTTATTTGATTTTAAGATGCTCTTTATGCAGGCTTATCTCATGGTTCCCTCGTTTGGAACATAAGCATTGCGAAATATTAAATTTTGTACAGGTGATGCTGGTTATCCTCTGGGGCCGTATTTACTTACTTAACTGGCACTACAACCGATGATCAGTCTTGGCCGCCTCTACAAAGCTTCGCCAGTCACTTCTGCTATGCGTGCGCTGGCGCCAGTTGATAAGGCCAAGTGCAGTCAGGTTGCCCTGCATCTGGTCTTTCCAACGGAGATTAGGACGTCCCCTTCTGCGTGTTCCTCCACCGTGGTTCGAATAAAACACCCTTCTAGCCGGAGCGCTTTCTTCCATTCCATAGACTTATTCTTGAACAACGTTTGCAAATCGTGCAAATTTATTACCAAAATAATGGTTCGGTTCGCGCGACGCCTTTTGTTCAGCGATGAAGCTCACTTTTGGTTGAATGGGTACGTACGTTAATAAGCAAAATTGTCGCATTTGGAGTGATCATAATCCAAAAGCCATTATTGAGACGACGTTACATCCCCAAAAAATCTCTGTTTGGTGTACTCTATGGGCAGAGGGAATCAATTAAAAATCATTGGTCCATATTTCTTCAAAGAGGAAGCTTGTCATAATGTTACAGTCAATGGGGAACGCTATAGAGCCATGATTGATGACTTTTTCGTACTTGAATTATAGGAGTTTTGGACGACCTTTGGTTCCAACAAGACCGCGCTACATGCCATACAGCCAACGAAACAATTAATTAATTTGTTAAAGGAAACTTTTGGTGAGCGCATTATCTCTCGTCGTGGGCCTGTGACGTGGCCTCCAAGATCGTGCGATTTAACACCGCTGACCGTTGGACTATTTTTTGTGGAGTTATGTGAAGTCGCTTGTCTACTCAGCGCCTCTAGGCAGGAATTTATTCGACCAAGCGCGTCGACCACTTGCCCGAAATCGTTTTTAAAACATAATGGCAAATCCTTATCTTTATAATAAAGCTAAATTCTTGGCCATAACATTAAATTATATGCGTTTTATTTCTTCTTGAAACTGTATAATATTTTGCTCTAAAATAAAATGTCTTACCTTTTTGCTTAGAAAGATTCGTTTGGATAACTTTAGGAAAAGCATTTCATTCAATCTTAGCCCCTCTTAGCAAGAGGGTGCTTCTTTGGCCGAAGTTTCAACATAGCTCATTATAAAAAGTTTATATGTTTTTAGTTTTTTGGCTTATCGGCCTCATTTAATTGAAAAAAAAAATATTAAGATTCTATGAAATTTACAAAAAGTTATTTTTTTAAATAATTAATTTTTTTTAAATAAGTGAAAATTCATACAGTGTGTTTCATATTTAAGAACTATTCGCCTAAAATTGGTATAAGCTCTTGCGATTCCAACGAGTGTATATTTTTGTGTGTGTACTAAAAAAATTTAGTACACATCTTTAGACAATGATACTACCGTTACATGATTCAAATTTATATTGATTTGCTTGTCAGTTGTCAAAGCGATAAATAATTGTGAACAAATTCATAGAAAATCCCTCTTGGTCGGGAAATAAAAAGGCGAAAGTGTTGAAGCTGCCAAAATCAACTGTTTTAGGAGTTATAAAACTTTACTATGACACTCTTAGCATTGATAGAAAGAAGAAATCAAGTGACAAAAAAAGAAAACAACCTATGTCTTCAAATTAAAGTCAAACATCTTAACCTCAATAAAAAATAATCCTAATCTCTCTGGTAATGATCGCGCGAAAAAGTTTGAAACCAGCAGGAACACAGCTCGGCGAATACGCGTTAAAGCAGGATGCAAGTCGTATCGAGCTATTAAACACCCAAACCAGTCCGATAAAAATAAAATTTTTTAGCCAAAAAGCGCACCCGTTTACTTTACGATAAAGTTTTGGCGCGAGATGCAATGGGCCGACGAAGCCTATGTAAAACTTGATCTTAAACAAACTTCGGTGCAAAAATTATAAGTTCAAAGAAACGTGGTGGTGTTTTCTCAAAATTTTATATATAAAAATATGATGATTTGGCAAGCTGTATGCAGTTGTGGGCTCAAGAGTTGAATCGATGTTGCTTAAGTGGAATAAATTTGCTTCCCAGGTTACCTGAGCGGATGTTCAATGCCCGAGATTTTATACACATCAATGAATGAAAGCTCAATAAACAACCCTTTTGTTTAAGAAATAAAACATTATTATAATAATATTTCTTAAAAAAGAGATATAACAATCTTCGGGCGGCCAATTTTGGGTGAACAGTTCTTTATGTACATACATTACTCCTTAAATATACCTATGTACATACTCGTGTGTACATATGTGTGTTGTATGTATATATATATGTATTAAAAATATTTCAAACGCTTTTATAATTGAATTGTACATACAATATAAAATATTAAGTTTCTTTTTAATCGATCGATTATGTTTTTGTTTTTTATACTACTCATACATTTTTTCTTGTTGTTTCTTTGTTTGTATACAATATACAGTACTTTTCGCTTAAAACGAACCCCTTTTAAAACGAACCCCTTTTAAAACGAACTAACAAAAGTACCCGCTTTATTTCTAATAAACCATGAACTTTTTTTCGCTTATTTAAAGCGAACTTTCGGTTATCACGAACCATTTTGCCCAGTCCCTTGAAGTTCGCTTTAAGCGAAAAGTACTGTATTGAAAATAATTGTTGTTGTTGTTGTGTGTTGTAGCTCATTTCTTTATTGCTAAAGCGTAAATATTGTAAATTAATTGCAGTTTTTTTTGTTTTTTCTTTTTAAATATTTAAAGTTACTCTGTAGGCTTTTCCTAGGAAAAGGTGCAGAGATTTATTCGGCCCGATTTCCAAAGGAAATTATATTGCCATAACTGATTGCACTGTTTTAAATAAGATATTACTAAATTATTACAATTATTATGCGGGGAGAATATTACATAAAATGAATTCTAGTCATACATCTCCCCTTCGCTTCATTTTACATTTTATTACATTTATTGTATATGTTAGCCAAACTCATAAAAAATATGTGGTATTTGGTATTTTTATTGATATAAAAAAGAATAATTTTATGTAAAAATTACAACCTCTTTGAAGCATTAAACGACATGCATAATGCTCCTTTTTTTTTGTTTTTATTTTTTAAATTTTGGTGTTTACATTTTAATGGAATGTTGTTGTTGTTGTTGCTAATATAGAGAATATTAAAAACAAATTACTAAACTCAGTCTTATATTAACTAAAAAAAAAAATAGTATTAGCATAAATTGCAATTATTTATGAAGCTGAAAAAATTAAGTATTCTTGTGTAGCATTTAAATTTATTAGTTTAATTTACTAGGTATTTGAGGGTGTTAGAAATAGAGTTATGGGGAGAGAAACTTAAATTTTAATAATTCAATTGGCTTTGCATACAATTTCACTATTTAACTCAGTAGGCAACAATCAGTTTTAAATTTAGTTACACTGGTTACTTAAAAACCGAACAAGAGACTCGCCTTTACTCTTTCCCTCAATTAGTTAAGATTTTTTTGAGATTCTTTGAAAACAAAAGAGGTTGTCAGTTATTTTTTTTTTTTGTTTACTATCGCACTTTAAAGACACTTCTCTGGTAGGCATTTTTTAAAAATTGTTTTGTCCGTTATTAACACTAGGCGACAAAATTCAAATTGTTTTTGACAAATGATTTGAATTCGGCTTCAGGAAGAAGAACTGCTGAGAAGTCTGCCTTTCATAGTTTCTTTTTTTAGTATTTGGTTTAGTTTCTTTGATTTCAAATTTTCGTCCTGGGGCTGAGGACATCTTTCTTTCTTTTAATGACGCAACAGCCCAGGGAATGCCTAGTCCGAGCTTTTTGCATGCACTCATGTTGAACGTGTTGTATTTGTATATGAATGGAAGGGACCTGCAGACCTATGCCGGCGAAATGAAAAGCCTTTCATAGACAATTTCTACCCTAGAAGGCCTGACAAGAAGTGGTACAGTGTAGAAAAAATGTTTTCCAATTTTGCCTGTCCCGAGACAGGCACTACCAACTACGACACACCGACCACTGAGGTCACAAGTTAATACAAATAGAAAGCATTAGAGGCAAATATTACTTAGAATTTGTTTTTCTAAAATCAGGGGTCTCTCCCTTCAATGTACAATTCGGCACGTAAAAGTAAGTACTTTGTAAGTGTTTATGATTAGAACGATTAAATGCGTTACGTTAGAAATGATTAAATTTACAAAAATTGTAAAAATCAATCATCAATCAATCAAGTGGTAGTGGTAGTGCGTTGGACTGCTACGCAGAGTGTCCGGGGTTCGAATCTCGGCATAGGCAAAATGAAAAAGTAGAAAAAATAATTTTTCTAGACGGTACCACCTCTTGGCAGGCAATGGCAAACCTACAAGAGTAAAAATTGCCTATGAAAAGCTTTTAACTTTGGCATTAAACTGTAGGTCCCTTCCATTCATGTACAAATATAACACGCACAACATGAGTGGATGGGAAAAGCTCGGCCTAGGCCGTCCATGGGCTGTTGTTCCATTAAAAGTAAAGTAAGTAAGAGGGGTCATGAAAAGCCGGCGTGTGTAGGAAACATACAGTGTCGGACAATTAAAATAAGAACACCTTCCACTATAAAACTTTCATTGATTTTTTTTTTTATCGGACCGCTTATGGCAAACAATTTTTATAGAGAAGAAAATGGTATGGTATATACTTTATAAATTTCTAGGTGGCAACACTACATTTAAATATTTTTTGGGGATTCCCAAACAAAAAAGTTAAAGCGAAGCATAACTTAAATTTATTTATAATTTGTACTGGTAAGCATTTAAATGGAAGCATTGAGGGTAATTCAACAAATTAAATGAAAACTATTCCGTAATGTCACAGCAAGATGGGTCGAGCAAAGCACTGCAGCAAGGAGGAGCGTGATTTGGTGAAAAAACTGCGAAAGGAGGGACAGAGCACCCGCCAAATAGCTAAAACTATTAGCAGATCCTCGACATTTGTTTACCAATCTTTATTTCCTCAAAAATTTCATTGCACGAGAGATGTAGGCCCCGCAAAACTACAAGTGCAGATGACAATCGCATAAAAATTTTGGCAGCTGCCGCAATTAGAGAGGAGGCAGGGGTTCAAATTTGTGCTCGAGCAGTAAGGAGACGTTTGGTGGAAAAAAAATGTATGAGAGAACAGCACGAAAAGTGCCAATGTTGACACAAAGACATCGAAAGTGTCCCATAGAGTTCGCTGAAGCGCACATTGAGTGGGATGGTTCAATTAATGCAAAAAACTGGCCTAACGTATTATGGACAGACGAAAGCAAGGTGAATATTGTTGGAAGTGAATCGAAAAATGCAGAATTGAGCCCAAAATATACTAGGAAGACGTTTAAGCACGGAGGTGGAAGCATCATGGTATAGGGATGCTTCTCTTGGTATGGTGTGGGCCCTCTGTATTGGATAAAAGAAACGATGGACAGATTTCTTTGCGTAAACATCCTTCAGGAGGTGATGCTTCCTTATGCTGAATGGCAAATGCCCCTGAAATGGCAAACGCAACAGGATAACGACCCAAAGCACACCTCGATCCTTGCGCGAGATTGGTTTTCCATAATGGAATTCCCGTTGTGACCTGGCCTTTACAATCTCCTGACCTTAATCCAATCGAGAACTCGTGGAATATTGTCAAAGAGAAGATTGGCAGTACCAGAGCTAAAAACAAAGACGAATTGTGGCAAAGCATTCAAAGAGCGTGGTATGTGGTATTCCATACCCCAGGCTACTTGCGCGTCTCTGGTGGAATCAATGCCTAGAAAGTGTAAGGCGGTTTTAATTAACAAAGGCTATTACAAAAAATATTAGCATTAGTGCCCAATTTGAGTCAATATTTTATAAACTTTTTTTTTTAATTGAAGTGTTCTTATTTTGTTTGTCCTTTTGAAATGTGATTTTACTTATGTATAACTTTAAAATTTAAAAAAAGAATAAAATAAAATAGTAAGTTCTTACTTTTAGAAAAAGCTTCTTTTTTTTTTAAATTGTTTCAAACTTTTCACAATCTGTTTCATTTCGAATTTTAAAAAGTACAATAAAAAATCGAAAGGATATTTTTAAAAGGGCGAAACTTTCTGTCTCAGATTGGAAATTTTGTGTAGTGTTTTCTTATGAGAATTAAATGCCCTCCTAATTATTTCCCTCTTCAGCGCTTTTTGCAAATTTGGTAGCGTCTTTGTGGGCACACGCAAATTTAAATACCATTAAATATTATAAAAATATCGCTTTTTATTACCTTTCAAAGAAGTCAGAATTTCGCAAGATATTTTCTATTTCTGTTAAAGTTACTAAAAGGAAAAACAGTAGCGCTTCTTCTTCCTAAATACAACGACAGGTTGAACCTTATCTCAAAGTGTAATCAAAACAAAACAAAAACAAAAAAATATATATACATATATAAATATTTAAAGCGTATACATAAGTAAGTTAATAAGTAGTAATAAGTAATTATTAATAATAGGCTAAATATTTATATAAATAATATCTTTTTTGCATTTGCTGTGATGTTATTTCTTTTGGTTTTGTAGAAAAAAATAAATAAAAAATATTTATCTATGTAAATGTTTACATCTAGATATACTCGCATCTTTAAAATTAATGGAAATATATATTTTTGTAGGCGTATTTAAAATCACAGTTAGTGTGCTCATTTTTCCAGCATTACGATTTCTTCACCGCTATCATCATTGAATCCGTTAAGATCATCATCATCATCATCAGCATCAGAATGGATATCGTGGTCCATGTTATCATCATCGAAATATGGTTGAATGCTCATGCCCTCTGTGAAAAATTTAATATTTCGTTATAGCACTCGAATATACATATATATGTACTCTAGTTGTTATGTAAATATTTATAAATGGATGTATTGGGAAATGTGAAATTTGTAGAAAAGAGATAGAATTTTGAATGATAAACAGATTCACCCAAAAAGTTTGAGGTCAATCCAATAAAACTCAACCACAAATAAAATTCAGAGTTTCGTGAATTTGTTGCGGCACTTTCGGGGTTTTACGGAACCTATGTAGGTATCCAAAAAAAACGTGTAAATTTACCAACAACTAACGACAAAAATCAGAAGTCAAAGTGAACTGATATGCACATATGACGTATGAATAACGAATAACGTGTGTGTAAATAGTGGTCGCTGTGGCGTAGTGGTAGTGCGTTGGACTGCTACGCAGAGTGTCCGTGGTTCGAATCTCGGCACAGGCCAAATAAAAAGGTAGAAAAAATAATTTTTCTACACGGCACCACCTCTTGGCAGGCAATGGCAAGCATACAAGAGTAAAAATTGCTATGAAAAGCTTTTCACTTCGCCGTTCGGATTCGGTATTAAGCTGTAGGTCCCTTCCATTCATGTACAAATATAACACGCACAACATGAGTGGATGCGAAAAGCGAAAAGCTCGGCCTAGGCCCTCCATGGGCTGTTGTTGTGCCATTAAAAGTAAAGTAAAGTGTGTGCAAAAGTAAATGCTTGACAACGAACTTGTCTATTCAGCATTAAAATCTATTGATATAAAAATTAGATCTAGGGTAAATCTACAGATAGGATAATTTTTTTTTAAGTAATTTTGGGAGGTGCTTCTCTCGCTTACAGATTCTTCAAATTTACTCACTCGCCGGTTAAGGCACTTTATTTGTGTTAGCCAACTCCCAACTCACTTGCCACTCTCATAATTTGAACCTTCTTTGTTTCTGTTAAACTTATTGAAAATAGAAAAAATTATTTTGTTTCTAAGTATGCTTCTTTCTGCAGATATGTAAGAAGTGAGAAATTTTTACTCTCATTCGACGGAAGCGAACGATTATGATTGGTCAATTCAAAGCATACGTAGATATGTATTGTGTATGGCATATTTTCTCTCTGATTATATGCTCTTAAATAACAAGTGCTCTTAAAATTAACTGTATAATATTTTTTACCAACTCACTTTTAATCGGAGACCTAAATAGTTCAGTTTCTCCATCTTCGCCTGCATCATCCTCGAATAGATCTTTACCTTTTTGCGGTAGCAACGAAAAACTATAATAGCGCTTATCGACACGCTGACGTCGAGCTATTATAAATTGAGCTAAGAAAATGCATCCAATTACGCCTATAATCAAAATGATGCTCGCCAATATGATGAAGAGCAGCCGCGGCATACCCAAGACGTGCTCATCAACTTTTAAACGAAATACAACACCGCCAATGGGTGCTCCACCAGTGCCAACATACACAATACGTGTAGTCTCAATATGATGTGGTGCCTCAACTTTCAGTGTTATATCGCCCGTGGGCACATCAGTAATCATGTATGTGCCCATGCTGTTGGTGAAATTGCGTAGATAATGTTTTGTTTTCGGTGCTATAATTGAGATTTTCGCATTCGAAATCGGATGGTTGGAAGTATCCAGCACGAAACCGGATACTGTGGCCGCGTTAGTCGGTGTCGGTGTTAGACGCATGCCACCGCTACTTATGCTACTTCCATCACCACCACCGCCCAATTGATGCACTTCACTCTTTCCCACGATCAGCGTATATGGCTTTAATTTATTTATACCCATGTCAGTGATTTTTCCGTGCTCCACTCGAACTTGTCCAATGCGCGAATCATAATTCGGTGCACTCACTTCCATTTGATAGCTACCTTCGGGTAATATAATTTTAAAATGTGCTTCGTTCTTTGTTACATTGTAAATGGAATTATGATCTTGGATACGTATGATAGCCTCGCGTATTGGTTCACCATTAGCATTCTGCACTTGTCCAATTACGCCGGTATCGATGAGTTGCAAGAAGTTTTTAATTTTCTCTAAATTTGTACGCCATATCGAAGCAATCTCAGCTTGTGGTGGCATACGACAGCAAGATAGTCCTAAACTGAACATGGGAATGTTGTACATGTTATAAAAGAGATTAGTCAAACGTTCAGTGGCCTCATGGTGTATTGTGCGCGTTGACGTCGTGGGGCACTGAAGATGCGAAAATGTGAATTCAGTGTTTTCGATGGCATGCGCAAATTTCTCAATAATTGATTCACCTTTCGGATAGCTGGAAATAAAAGAAAATACAATTTTAGCTGCGTTTTATTCCTAGTTATGTATGACTAGCAGCGATAATTGTATGGGAAACAACAATAACAAAAGCTCCAGATATGTTTCATATGTGTAGCTCGCAGTTGGGTTAACATCCCTGGCTTCTGTAACAACACAACAGTGAACTGTTAATAATGAAAGAAAAAGAAGAAGAAGAAGAAAAAGCAGCGATTATTACAAAACGGTAGCGACAACATCAGTACTGCTTCTCTATGTAAATAAAGATAGTTTAATGTTCAAAAAGCTGAACAAGAAGCTTTAAGATATGATTGCTGGTTTTTTTTATATATTTTTTGGAGGGCAGGTATCTCTTCTTGTTGTGAAAGTAACTTGAGTTGACTTCGCTTCATTGGCAGTTATTCGTCAACATTTCAGTTATTCTGAAATATTATTAATACTTCTCTGAAGTGGGTTGGAAGCTGCTTTCGGGGGCTTTCACTAACTGCCAAAGCGGCAGTGCCATCGGCGAAAGTTGCAATCATGACTCTTTCAGTTAAAGGAAGGTCTGATGTAAATACTTAGGAAGTTGAGAACTGGACCCATTACACTTCCTTGTGGTACAGGTAATATTGTGAATGTCGCAGATCTCCTCACAGTGTTTTACGAAGAAATTTCGGTCGCGTAGGTACGCCTTAATAAACAAATAAAAGTTTATTGGCAACATTTTCTTAATTTTGTATAGAAGGCCTTCGTTCAATACTCTATGGAAAGCTTGGCAGATGCCGAGAAACGCTGCTGTGCAATAATTCTTATTTTCTAGAGCGTAGTGTATTAGTTCGACTATTCTGTGAATCTACTCTATCGTCGCGTGACCTTCTCTGAAACCGAATCGGTGTTCAGGATAAAGTTGTCGATTTTTGATTATAGAGCATAATCTTTTTAGGAATAGGCTTTCTAAAATTTTTTCAGCGACTGGCAGTAAGTTGATTGGCCGGTGAGACTTTACATCGCTTACGCTTTTACCTGTTTTCGGTATCATACTTATTTATGCAACCTTCCATTGGTGGTGGATGGTATTTCTGTTTAATACAGCATTGAAAAGGTGTGTTAGGAACGTTACACCTTTCTTTGGTAATATTTTGAAAATGTTGGCGGTTATTAAATCATACCCTGGAGCTTTATCCAGTTTTCTGGCTTTGAATAACAATTTCCCTTCACAGTAGATATAACCGCGCTCAAAATGAGCTACGCTCAGAATCTATCTAATTTATGTGCCACATGTTATTATCCCTGCGGAAAAGGGCTAGAACATTACGAGGGAAATTATGCCAGTCGATACACTACAGAGGTGGCAATGTCCTTCGAAGATCTGTGGGTGGACGAGTAGGCCATGGGTGACAAGATCTGAGCCTACTACGATTTTCGCATTTGGTTATCTTCGTGGAAAGTGAATTCTAGCAGAAACAGCCCCCAGTTAATGTTAAAGTTGCCCCCATCCATCGGTTAATGTTAAAGTTGCCCCCATCGATTCCGTTAAAACTTTGACTGGCCTGAAACTATGTTCAAGATGATCAAGATATGATTCAAGAATTTGTGCGGATCTAGCTAGCTCTGAACGCTGGCATCCAAAAGATCCTTGATCCAAAAGGCTTGCATGGATTGTTAAAGACTCATGGATGCAGTAAAAAGGATTGAGGAAGGTATGAACATATATTTGTCAATATACATATGGCAATTAAGATACGTACCTTAATTCTGAGCCTCCAGCTGTGAATGTCAACATCAAATCGAATCTCTCATTATCTAAGAATTGCAAAAGTAAATCACGTCTTTTCTCCGATTCGGGGCTGAGCATGCGTTCGGCTAATTCATCAGCAAGGACAGGATCACAAATAGTTTTACTTCAATTACCGAAGGCGAAGGAAAAAAAAATTCAATAAGTACAAATACTATTGTATCACAGTGAACAAATAATCACTACTATTCCAGAATCCGTTGCTCATTCGAAAAACTCGTATTTTCAAATCTAGATACAGAAGCGATTAAGAAACACAGATTTTTATTCAACAAGTCAATTCGATTAAATTCACCCAGCAATTCTTTTGATTTTGTAAATGCTGATTTCGATTTCGTAACTACTATTACAACGGATTCTGGAACCGAGGGCGAAATACTGTTTTTTAAACTTACTTTCTGTTGTACATTTTAAAAACCATTTCGAAATTTTCTGTAACTGGTAAAAAGTAGATAACACTACGTCTGAGCAAACTCAATATAGATGTGTCCCGAATTTTATACCCTTCTACTACGTGACGCACCAAATTCATTGTGATTTCGCGTCCCAACGGAGAAGTGCTCTCGAAAAATGAACTAAAAATCAGAATTTTATATTTACTTTCTTCAGGTTCACCAATCTACATATTTAAAAAGAAATTTTAAGAGTGTATTATTGCAAATTACAAGTATGTGGGTAAAACTTACATCTGCAGTCAATTTAATAGAATTAAAATATAAACCGAATTCGCTTTCTGCATAGCCAAATGTTGCTATTTGGCCATTGCGTGTCTCGAATTCGGATAAACGTTGGCGCAGCTCCGCATTGTTATGGTAACGTGTGTGCACCACGTTCTCAATGATGCGGAAATCATTAGCCGACGCCCAATGTTGTGGATCATCACGCATCAGTGTGATATCTAAAAGCATGGAGCGCTTCTCTTCGGATATTTCAATTTCCTGTCGTTCTGGCGTGAAACTGAAAGAAGTCAAGACATTATTAGAAAAGTAAAGCGGCTTTGTTGCAAATAATTACCCGTCAGCAAATATGGAAATGTTATGTCGTCCTGGCAGTGCTAATTTCCAATAATCACCATACGTGGCACTGTATGTTACATGCTTGGAACCATCCAGAGTAATCATGGCACCCGAAACAGGTGTGCTAATGGAACTCCTAACCATGCCATGCACACCATTATGCACTTGCTCAATAAATTTAATTAACGATTCACGATTGTCACTCCAGTATTTGGGCAACTCTGCTGCCATTGGGAATTTATCACAGCCCAATTCCAGTGTTAACTCCATGACACCGGCACGTACATAATTCCAATCTTGCATGCCACCAGTAACGCTGTACCACTGTGCGCCATTGACAATGCCTTGGGGGAAATGTTCGTTCTTGAACAGTTGACACGGCTCACCCAGATGCATGGTGGGATGTACCTGCAAATAATCATTAAGGTAGTATGTATGTATGTATATTAAGGCGATTACATAATTTAGCTAGCGTTTAATTATGTTTCAGATCACTAAATCTTCGATTAATCAGCCGTCGGCTTGAATAATCGACAGCTTTCCTCATACCTACCGTTGAATAAGTAAGCGCTAAATGTGTGAACAGCTCATTATCATCGGTTGGATTTGGTTTCTTTGCATTCATTGTAGCCGTACGTAAACGTACCATTGGATCCTCGAAGTCATTCCTCACATCATCATATGGATAATTGGCAACCAATGCTCCACCGTGTAAATTCGCTGACAGCACAAATGGCAACGACAGCGTCCAATTCATTACTGCCGCCACCTCGGGCTGGGTTATCATGTTATGTTTATTGGTACCATACTGATCGGGGAAATTACGATTCAAGTCGACATTATTTGCATTTGCACGACCCTGCCCACTTGACTTATCGCCCTCGGTTGATATTTCATAGCCGTCGGGATTCATGCTGTATAGGAAATGCATGCGTGTGTTATTGACCAACGTGGTAACTCGCTGGTCTACCAGATAACGTTCGCATAAGTATTTGGTAAGCAGTAGTAACATTTCCTTGCCAACCACTTCGTTGCCGTGTATATTTGCAACATATTTAAATTCTGGTATTCCTGGTATGTGCTCTCCAGGCGTTGCGAATATTTCCATCACCCATAGATCACGATTTTGTACACTTTTGCCGATTGTGTAGAGGCGCGTAATGGCGGGGTACGATTCTGCGATGTTGTGTAGGTATCTTTCGGGAGGGGAATGGGGATGGGGATGGGGCGAGCGTAAAATATAAAGTTTATATTAGTGTAAGGATTTAAAATTGCGAGTAGATATTGAAATCAATAAATAATTTTAAAGAATTAATGATATAACATGGAAAATTTCGTAATAATTTCTATTGGTCCCAGTAACTCCAAATTAAACTATACGAGCATACTCAACTTATGACATATTTATAGTACTATTGTATACAGTAACATTAGCTTATAACGGTTACGATTGCATTTGTTTCATCTATTATAATAACTCATTCGATGGATTCGGTTAGATAAGATTAAAATGGCTGCCGGCTAGTTCCAGCAGACTTAGCCTATCCCTATCTCTATCAGGTTATGGTATTTAGACAATAAATGTGTTAAATGTGTTTTGAGAAGTTACCGGTTATTGCAAAGATTACGATATGGAAAATACAGTTTCTTGCGTGTCTTCCAATGGCGAAATGTCTTATAATCATTTGTCTCTGTATTAATAAACAGTTTTTCAGAGGATTGTTTCTAATGATCGCCTTTCGATTGCTTGTATGAGCATAAGCACACGCATTGCTATAAGTCTCCATCTCAGGAATGGTATGCAACAATGTGCCTAAGGCATTTGCAGTTTCGTTTTCCGATACTTTTCCGGTACTCAAATCGTATGCAGAACAGTAAACTGTAGGTCCCTTCCATTCATGTACGAATATAACACGCACAGCATGAGTGAATGCGAAAAGCTTGGCCTTTGGCGCTACATGCGATCAAAGTCGACACTGATAAACTGAAGTTCATTGTGGTAAAGGCATAACACTTGCCACAATGGCTGTCCTATCCATTTATCGGTGTCCTGTGTGATTGCATTTCCTCTCTGATTCTCCCTCCTTCTTTCTCCGACCTATCAATCTTCCTTCGATTCGACACAATGCTTTGCATTCATAGGGGTACACCCTGTGTATTGAATGTAACAATAACAAAACAAACAAAAAATTAATCTAGTCGAACATCTCATTTAGTACGACGCTCTGGAATAAGGAAAATCTTATTCAAAGGGTTTTAAAACTGTCTGGCTTTCAGGAAAGATACATATGAATATTTTTTTAACACATTACCAGGATCTGACCTCTTTGATTACCTTTACTTCTGCCCCAAATGTGGTACAGTTGTCGGACAAGGTTAAATATATATTTCCAACCAGATTTTTGCAGAAAGTGTCAGCCGTGGAAGGTTCTGACTTACTTTTAGATTGTTATACTTATAGATTTGTTTTTTTAACATTTTTTGTTTTTACAACAATTTTTCATCTTCATTGATTTTGATAGGTGCGTTTTTATGTGAGACATTTTTTTCCAAAGCTTTTTACCCTCTATGATAATTGTTAACATAATTTGTGGTTCCCAAATACTAATCGGCGTATATCTTGAAATGAGGGATTCGTAATTAATGGCTAACTTGTACTAAATCACATATGGCAATACTGTAACTTCTGTCAAGTTTTAGCTACGTCATGTAACTTTTGTTTTGCTTATATATCAATTAACCCAAAGTGTAAACAACATAACCTTTTTGTGCTATAAATATGTCAGCATAAGTGCCATAACAGCATTTCCGGGAAGTTGTTCTTTTCTTCTTTAATTCGGGGGAAAAATGCTGCTGAAAGTGATCGATTGCTGTTGAAAGTTCACTGCGAATATACTCCATCGATTAAAACATGCGAATTCTGGTTTTGACCCTTTAGAAGTGGAGATTTTGACACGGAAGACAAGGAAAGCCCTAGCCAAGTGAACTAGTTCAAAGATGAATAATTGGAGATGTTACTCGACGACGAGATGTGCCAAACGTAAGAGAAACTTGTTGCTCAAACAACAATTTCGAAGCGCCTCAAATCATTGCGTTTCATTTAAAATGAAGGTAATTGGGTGTCATACGATGATTTGAAGCCGAGAGACGTGAAAGAAAGGCAATTTTGCATGTCTGATATGCTGCTTCAGCGCTAAAAATAAGCTGTTTTTACATCGAATTATTACTGGAGACAAGAAATGTATTCATTATGACAAACCGAAGAGCAAGAAGTCGTATGTGAAGCTCAAACAACCAGGAACATCAACGCCGAAACAGAATATTCATGACGCCAAGGTAATGCGTTATATTGAGCTGCGTTGATATGAGCTGCTAAAACCTGGTGAAACTATTACGGGAGAGCAGTATCGAAAACAATTGATTCGTTTGAAGAGAACAGTGGCCAATAAACTTTCAGGCATAGTAGATCGTAATTTTCCAACATGACAAAAAGAGATTTGGAGATTTTGACACGGAAGACAAGGAAAGCCATGAGCCCTGGTCAAGTGAAAAACTCACCGGCCTTGCCTCACGTTGTTAAAAACCGGTTAAAAATTATTTGGAAAATAGTGGACGGGAAGTTTTTTCACCAGACCTTGTTTCGTCTGACTAACACTTATTTCGACTGATTGAGTCGAATTTCGACGATTTACTTCAGTTAAAGTATCAAAAATTGAATTCGTTCATAACCTCAAAAGATGGACGGTTTTTTTTTGGCAAGGAATCTATAAATTGCACGAAAGATATGAAAATTCCATAGCTTCCGATGGACACTATTTTGAATAATGTATTCATTCGATTTGTTATGGAAATAAAGCTTTGTTTTTGTAAAACAACATAAAAAGTGATTACGTGACCTTTGACACCAAAAAACTTGTACTTTATTAATAATAATTATAACCTTAAAATTTCACCAACAGTTTCACAATAAAAATGTAAACCCTTACTGAATTTTTTAAATTTTTACGCTGTTCCTTAATGAGCTCATTAAAATATAGATTTCTTTCTCGTATCGAACCTGGAAAGAAGATTTCACTATCAACCCAGATAGTTGCCGTGGGCATTCGTCATCAGCCTATTGTAATCTAATCAGATTTCGGGTAGCTATCCTTTGTCGTATCGAACTTGAAAAGAAGATTTCACTATCAACCCAGATAGTTGCCGGGGCATTCGTCATCAGCCTATTGTAATCTAATCAGATTTCGGGTAGCTATCCTTCTTTCTGTGATGGAAAACTCGTGAAAGTTTGAATTATTACAAACTTAAAAATCTATCGGAAAAAATGTATGTACTTTGGTCGTGGTAGCAAAGAAGTTTGATCATTTTTAAGACATTGACTAGAGCGAATTGAACAGTTAAAATCTCCAAGATTTGTAAAATAAGTAAATGTACTCGTACTCGTACCTGCACGACTGACTTTATTGAAAAGCTATGGGCATATAATAGTTAGAAAAAATTAAGGTTTTGTAATACAAACTTTTCCATGCTGGTGAAATTATGATGTTCAAATGTGGTAGGCGTCAAGAAACCATCAGCCTTCTCTGTTGATGCATCGGAACGTTCCACTTTAAGTTTACGAAAATCACCTACAAAACGAAAAATTGAAAATGGAAAGATGCGAAAAATGTAGGTATAGAAAAATATTAAAATATGTGATACAAAACCAATAAAAAAAAAATATTATGAAGAAACAAAATAAGTATATTAATCTTAAATATGAGCTATGAGGAAAAAATATAAATTGTGCAGAAAAGAAATAACCATAAATGTCCATAAGTGTGAACTAACATATTTTTACCTTAACTTGGAAAGATTTGCAAGCTTTCCGGAAGCAGCACACCACTTTTGAATACCGTATGTTTAATAAACACTTCAAGTCTAAACAGTTGAATAGAGGAGATTCAGTTGGGCATAGGAAAGGAAATCAAGCGAAGCTCGAGTTTTGAAAGGTTTCATCGGATGCTCTTTCCAAATTAATGTAACAATCTTTCGTTATTAATATGAAATAATAATTAATGAACATATGAAGTACCAAAGCCAAAAGAGCCCGTATGAAACATAGAACAATGTCGAAAACAAACAAAAAATATAGTACCATATATGTGATTAGCGTTGCTGGTGAATTGAAATCATTAAGCGTAAAATAAATTTAAGTACAGTGATGGAGGAGTGATGAGGACCTACAACCAGGGAAAAATAACAGATCATACATTTGGGGTTTTTGCGCTGCTTTAATAAATTTTATTTATTTGCAACTTTAATTCTATGATTATTATTTTATTTCTTTCATTATTTATTTATAATTTTGTGTTTTATTAGTTTTACAATAAATTCATAAGTGTAGTTAAGTTAATATACTCGTATGCATAATATAATATTTATGTATATTTTTGTAAATTTTTCTTTAAAGTTAAATAATTGTTTTTTTATTTGAATTTTTAATTTTTAAAATTTTATTTATAAAAGCCATAAAAACTTGAATAAAATACACGTTTAATTGATAAAAATTTTTATATATTTATATTCATAATACAGTACAAACTATTAGTACAAATTTCAATTACATAAAAAATATGTGGTGAAAAATTATTGGAGGTTTTGGTTTTATGGTAAGCTTATGTTTTTAACTTTTGTTATTTAATATATTGTTTCATAACTAAAAAACAGTAGTGATTTTGATAATTTAGTTTTAAAAGAGATTGTAAATTAGTAGCCTATAATGGTTTGTCTTCATTCTAAAATGTAATGCGACTTGGGTGGTTTTGAAAATATTTTCTGTAATGCTTTTGCCATTTTTCCATTTTTAAATATATTTGAATTTATGTTACATCTCATTTTCATATACATATTATAGGTGATGGTGTTGAACTAAAATCCAGCGACAAAAAGATAAGTATGTATAACAAGAAGACAACTATATAATGAACTTGATGCTTTCTGATTTAAATTTAAACTTTTCGAAAAGAAATCAGAATCTTATAAGGCTGGCACAGAAAAGCTCTTAGCATTTCCAATTTATTATTTCTCCTTTTAAATTTTTTAAATTCGACAGTATTTGCATTTACCTCTTTTTTGGAGTCGAGTAATTCAACGAAAAATTAACTTGTACATTTGAACTAAACTAAAAATTATTGTAAAACTCATTGAATATATTTCATTCTGTAGTTTGAAGGATTATTTTTGGTTTTTGGTTTGGAATCCCGCAATCAAGGACAAACAAAGAAGTGGGAGTCCGAAAGGTTCAAAGGACGAAAAGTTTGAGCATAAAGTGGTCAGCCTTGTGAGGGAGAACCGATCTATGCCACTAAATGAAGTGATCACAACAAAGAATTACACATTTTCCGGAGATTCATATCAAAGAAAAGTTGTTACGAAAACGAAATAAATCAAATTTTGTGCAAAAACTATTTCGCTTATACTAAAACTAAATAAAAGTGATTTGGAGACTAAAATATTTTCAGTGATTTTAGACTTGAGAACAATAGCTGGGTGTTGTTTTTAATTTTCTGTACCAGTTACTGATACAAGGCACAACACGAGTGTAGCTAAAAGCTCGACCTAGGCCCTCGATGGGCTGTTGTGCCATTAAAAGAAAGGAAAGCAATGTCTCACAGTCACATAGAATATATTTAGTCAATGGATAAATAAATAAAGCATTTAGCATTCATTCCAAAGAGAAGATTATTTACTATTTGTTCTGTTAAATAGTTCACAATTCTTTTTTGATAAGAGAGAATATATCCCGTAGAAGTTTCATGCATCTCATTTTAACTTTGTTCAGTAAATTTCTTATTTTCAATTGACATGCGTCTCTCGTATCATATTTTCTCTCTTACAATTTCTGTTGGAACAATTTGCCATTCAATTCATTCGTCTTTGAGGATATTAAATTAATTAGTTAGTAGCTGCGTGACCTTCAATTATGCTCTTGATTTTACTCTCTTTCAATTGTTTTCGTTCCCAATGAGTGTAAGCACTTGTTTTTCTCTCGAAATGAGCTGAAGTTGTAAAAGTGGAAATATTAATTTTGCTATAAAATTATATTTATTTTGCGTTATCTATGTAAAGGGTGTTTTTTCTAGAAGTGTGGTTTTCAATCTGGCAATACTTTTTTCGGAGTTGGTCTTTCTGACAGCTGTTACTTGATTTATGCTCAGTTCGGTTTACCATATCATAATGAATAGACTTACGCCTGAACAATGTTTGCAACTTACTTACTTACTTTTAATGGCACAACAGCCCATTGAGGGCCTAGGCCGAGCTTTTCGCATCCACTCATGTTGTGCGTGTTATATTTGTACATGAATGGAAGGGATCTACAGTTTAATGCCGAATCCGAACGGCGAAGTGAAAAGCTTTTCATAGCAATTTTTACTCTTGTAGGTTTGCCATTGCCTGCCAAGAGGTGGTGCCGTGTAGAAAAATTATTTTTTTCTATTTTGTTATTTTATTTTTATTTTGCCTGTGCCGAGATTCGAACCCCGGACACTCTGCGTAGCAGTCCAACGCACTACCACTACGCCACAGCGACCACAACTTATTGCAAATTATTGAAATTTATTATCAAAATTCATGCGCTGTGAAAAATTTTTCAATTTTTCAAAATTTTTTTTGGCTCAATGGATATGTGAATAAGCAGAATTGCCGTATTTGGAGTGAAGACCAGCCAGAGGCAATTCAGCAGCTACCAATGCTTCCCGAAAAATGCACTTTTTGGTGTGGTTTACGATGAAGACCGCAACGTTATGGTCAATGGAGAAAGGTACCGTTTTTTTTGGTCGAAAATGCTAGAATTGGACTCGGCCGACATGTGGTTACAACAGGACGATGCCACATGCCACACTGCACGCGAAACCATGCATCAATTGAGAGGCGAATTTCGTGACAGTCAATCTCACGTTTTGGTGTAGTCAATTGGCCACCAAGATCGTGTGATTTGAACCCGTTAGACTATTTTTTGTGGAGCTATGTTAAGTCTCTTGTCTATAGGGACCAGCCAAACATGATTGCTGCTTGGGAAGCCAACATTGAACGCGTCATTGGTGAGGTTTACGATGAAGACCGCAACGAAATGTGTGCCAAAATTGGACCTTCAGAATGGGCCACTTGAAGCGTAGCCGCGGGCAACATTTAAGTGAAATTATCTTTAAAAAGTAAATGGCAGGAATTGATTTATCGATCCAAATCTCATTCGCTTTTATAAAATTTCGGTGTTTTTTTCATTTCCAAAAACTAACTAAACTCTTATAAAAATCACCCTATATTATGTAATTCTTGCATGAATTAAATGCTTCGATTTATATTTGATTTACTAACATCCTCCATATTGGGAGAGGATAAATTTTCCCAACGCTAACGTTCGGATATGTTTTATTTACATACTAATGGTACAAAGTAAATGTATAAGACCTTCATGAAACACTTGGAACTAGTGTTATAGAAAGAGCAAGAATAAAAGGAAGAAATAAATAATTAAAACCGACAAAAACCGAAAATTTTTCAATCTCTATAAAAATATAAATAATAAATCTGGCAAAATATAAAAGTATTCAGAAAAAAATATTGAGAAACAAAAGAGAAAGATAGAAAATATAAAAAAAAAATATTGTCACGAAAAAAATGAATTTTTCACATGAAATTAGACTTAATCTTCTCAAGGTTGTTTTCTCAATTTAACCACCAATCATAACTTTAAGCAACGATTTAGTTTTCTCTTAACCAACGGCCGAACATTGAGAAAACGGACATTATGTTATAATCTTAATCATCTTTAATCTAATTTTTATATTTACTCACATATTCTTGACTAGACTCTAAAAGGAATAACATGGAAATAAACGTTACAAATCGAAATTGACGGCTTTCGAAAACATTAAATGAAGTCAAGTTAATAGCATAGAACGAAATGGAAATGCTTTGTTAGAGGGGGGCCTATGCTCTAGAGGGAGTTTTATAAGAACCGATGTTGAATAGAATTTCTTAGAGCTATTCGTTAAAAACTTGGTTTACTCTTTAATCGGTTTCGTAAGTATTTCTTTACAAGTTCGACACTTAAAGTTTCGTTTATTGAATTTAACGATACGTGGAAATTGCATTCTACCTCACTTCTAAAATTTGAAACGAATTTTGATACACGAAATTATCACACCCAACTAAGTAGAGAAATTCGAAAAATCAGCTCTTTGACTGATATCCAAAGTCATAGCAACTAAATCGGAGGGTCAAATATGGCTAGAAATCTAGACCATTGGTAGTTCAGCTAAAGAATACAAAGTTTTCATACCTACGAGTTCATATTAGAAGATGACAAACCGAAATTGTTTTTGAAAAGCCAAAGAAAGCATTAATTTCTTTGAAGAATTTATTATACTTATTACTAAACGTGGTTACGTTCACATGTGTGTACTTTTTGGATAGGTTCTACGTTTGTTTTGGATTTATGTATACAAACAGTTTAAATGTAATCTATCATCTTACATGTCAGGTGGAAATAAATGATAACTTTTTTAAGTCCCATTGCTTGCTGGATTCTGATAAAATTTCAAAGTATGGGTAATGAAAAGTGATATCGAGATTGCTGCAAGCAAAAATCATTCCATCTACAAAGTGAATGTATGTAATAAGTAAGTATTTGAGAACTAAATTAATTTATTACAGTTTTTAAAGAGACATAATAGATATTTTATAGCAAAAAATTAAGTCTTTCAATTTTAAATTAAGCAAAATAATTAAGAGATCCATAAAACCATAAGGAAACCAATAAATTTTAAAACAAAAACAATATGAAGAAAAAACTAGAAAAACAAGATAAACTTTACACAAAAAGTTTTGTATTTTTTATTCCATAAATGTTTTTTACCATATCATATATTTATATTTACACACATACAGACAGAAATAACAATAACAGTGATTATTACATATTTACTTAATAATTTTACATTACATAATTTTTATTATATAATATACATGTATCATATTTACTAAATACTTTTCCGATCTATTTTTATATGTGGAAAATACACCATACCTAAGTATTTACATATGTACAAGTCCTAACCCATATTGATTCAATAAATTCCACTTTCTTTGGTTGTTTGTTATTTGCCGATTATCCATGCATTTTTTTATATTGATTTTTTATACCTTTTGAACTAAATTTTACAATAAATAAAACAAAAAATCGACCATTATTTTTTCATATTGTTAGAATTTTGCAACGCCATCCTCTGTCTTTATTATGTCTTCCAATTTGCGAGGAGGCTTTGTTTCTATTAAAAAAAAAATTTTTAAATGGGAACTGAGGAACAAAGTTCCAGATTTTCTATTTATTTATATTTTGTAATCCCAATAGTCCTTTGGCCGTTATTTCAGAGCTTTTTTCACTATTGTTTATAAGAGCTCAACTGTATAAACTGTTTAAAATATTAAACAATAATATTCATATCTTGGGACTTTTTAGTATAAACTCTTTTGCAGTAGTTAGATGACACACAGGAGAATACAAATTATTTTCCAAAATATAGTAGGTAAAGTCGTGAGCTTTTACGGTACTTTCGCACTCTTTATGCACGACACCATAACACTAACTACTGACCATTCGTCTCAGACAATTTCCATGATAAGCTACCTTTGCCGTGGAGTCGCAATTCGACGTTAAATGAGGCTCAACACTTAATGTAATGGAGTTATATTGCTCCTGCACCTACCATCGCTTCGTTTTAGTTTACAATATGCACTTTTTTCTCACCTTCAAAAATCAAGAAACTTTTAGTAAAATATGTTATTCATGTACAAATATAACACCCACAACATGAGTGGATGAGAAAAGCTCGGTCTAGGCCCTCCATGGACTGTTGTGCCATTAAAAGTGAGTAAGTAAGTATAAGATAGAGCATAGTAGTGTGGGTACGGGTGAGATAAAATTAATTGTAAAGTATTTTTCTTTATATATTCTTTTCTATTTTTTTTGTTAACTTGTTTCACAGAATGCGTAAAATTTTAGGTTTCTGAAGCCGAAACAAAGAGTGAAGGAATATTTCATCAAAGAAGTCTACCAGTGCCGGACAGCGAAGGCCAGCTAGTTATTTTATACAATACTTGCGTTTGTCACAATCTATTGGCATAGATTTCCGATCGATATTGTGTTCTTTTAGTACAATAGACCTGGTTTACTTGTAAATGTTTATTGAACTTTATATTGTTGGCCTTGGCAAGTTCAATTCTTTTGCATTTTACCATAAAATTTGTCCAATTCAGGTACGAAAGTCATAAGTATTTCGACGGAGATACTATGACTAATTAGAATCTCTTGATATGCATTTTGGTTTAGAATAAAATAGAAGTAATCGTGATCGGTTTTTTGTTGTTTATTATTAGAATAAAATAGTCTTGATAGTGGTCGGATTATGTGCTTGTTGCAAAATAATGCTTCGATATAAAAAATTACATTTATAGCGTTTCTTGATAGTCAGTCGACAGCTTAAGCTTTTTAAAAAGCATATTTAATATAAAAAAATTCCCAAAATTTCTAAAAAAAAAACAAATTTGAAGTTGCATGGTACAATAGTGGTTAGGACTTGTACATACATATGCATGTATCTATGTTTGTTCGTGTGGATTATATGTATGTATGTATGCAAGTGCGAAATAAAGCCAATTGTGGAATGCATATAATGGTGTAAGATCCAAATCAAATAAAAACACATGGTCTCAGTGCTTCTAGGATATAAGTACCTTATACTTAAGGTAGTGAGTGTGTGCATGTGTGAGAGAGAATGTAGCTATGTGTTTAATTGTGTTAGTGCAGTTGTTTAGGTTAATGAGATTAACGGTAATACATACAAAAAACATATCAAACTATAAGATAAACAATTGAAAATGAGAGAGCACTTTTGTGGTATAAGTATAGTGAGAGTGTGAGTATAAGTAAGAGAGAGGGACTTTTAGGTTATGTGAATTTCTCTGTGTTTCTCTTAATACGTATGCATTGTCTCATAATTAAATCTCATAATCAACAAAACAAAAAAAATAAACCCAAAAACAAAATGGCATATCTAAGAAAAAAAAACCTAGGTATTTAATGCCTAAAGAAATATGGACTATAAAAACTGCTTATACCATCGTAATTAGTTTCGATCGGTGCCAAAGTAAAGTCAAGACGCAAAGCTTCAGTTTTATCATTGGTCACGTGTATTTGCTGTGGCGTGCTCGCTTGGTAACTGGAAAATTAAAAGACAAAAAAAAAAAACCAAAAAACAACATAACTCATTAATTTTTTAATTGTAATTTACATCATCAGATCAGTTCAGCAGCTGCACATCATTTCGCTTCGCACTTACCCAAATGCCAATGCCTGCACATTGTATATGCCCGGTGTCAATAATCGCCAGTATTCGCCACGTTTGGTTGTACGCATCGGTTTGTCCTCTAAGCCAGATACGACAATTGTTGCATCAGTTATTGGATAGCCGCTTGCATCGCTGACGACGCCCTTCACACCGATATGCGCCAATTTCAGCAGCTGCAATAAACTACGCTTGTTGCGCGCCCATTCTGCTGGCAATGTTGATGCCGGTGGAAATTTGCAACATGACAGCTCGATCGTTAGCTCAAAGCAATTGCTAAAGGCATAATTGAAATCTTGCATGCCACCATTCAGTTCATACCAATTTGCACCGTTTGTTATGCCATCGGTGAATGTGTCATTGCAGTTGTGCCCTTTTCGCATGATCGGATGATTATCGGCGTATGTGTGTGCCATTAATTTGAATACACGATCATCGGGCGTCAGACTCTCTTCACAGCATTCATGATGTGCACTGTATATGAATGAATATAAGTCCATATGCATAAAAAAAAGTAGATGGAGTAAGCAGAGAGTACTAAATGCGAACCGGATTGATTTGTGTACTATATATAGAAATTTTTGTTATTAATTTACTGGACTTAAATGAAGTTGTGACATTTGACAGAGTGAAAATGTTAAGGTTTCAATAAGTGGGTTTGATCCAATACCCTTAATAACCTATCCTAGGTAGACTATTCCTTTAAATGGAAAAGAAGTGGGGAATAAGTAATAATGATCAGAGACCAGCTTTAAAGCTTAAAGCCTAACTACAGGACTTGCAAGCAGGTTAGATTAAAGGGAAGCCCTCCGAAAATCTCTGGTATCAAGGGAACAAAAATTGGTACCTTGTGTGACCCAATGTATGGTACCTTGAATTATTTTACTATCTTGTATCAGTGTTGAATCACTTTGTACTCTTGATGAACCTGGGTTTACTGACGAAATTTCTGCCAGTTCCTTGAGTTCTCTTAACAGTCTGCCTTTAATGAAACGGATATAACGCATCTAGATATCGATAGCATTCACAGAGGAGTTTTGGTAGCTTCTAAAGAAGTTGGAAACTGCCACCCCACCCCCATTGATGGCATTCTTTCAATGACGAAAAAATATGTTTGAGGTTGTTGTTTTTTTTTTTTTTTTGGCAAGAAGTAGGAAGCTGGATTACTTTTTTTATGAAGATTAGATTGAAGTTCTCCATAAATATCTTTGTTCAGTTGGCACCCACTGCATAGTACTTTGTAGAATTTTACTATCTTGTATCAACTTAGAACCACCATGTACTTGATGGCGGAATCACTGCCTTCAACAGAGATTGGCGGCATTAACAGAGGAGTTGGTAGATGGTTTAATTTTCCCTTAATTTCCTAATTCCTAAAGTTGTTAGGACATTGTTCTAGACGAATAAAGTTCTGTGTTTTTTTCTTTTTATTAACATGTGGCATCGGACTTGACAATAGCTGTTGCTAAAGCCTCTTTCTGTCTATACAGCGCTTCACACATAATTTTAATGTACCATTGATGAACCTGGGTTTACTGACGAAATTTCTGCCAGTTCCTTGAGTTCTCTTAACCGTCTGCCTTTAATAAAACGGATATAACGCATCTAGATATTGATAGCATTCACAGAGCAGTTGGTAGTTTCTAAAGAAGTTAGAAACTGCCACCCTATAATTTACTAAGTTAAGTAAATGACTAAACCGCATCAGAGACTTCATAACAGTTATTTTACAATTTAGATATTTGAATGATGATATAATATATTGAAATTGCAGCTTGTTAAATTTTACCCGCTGCCTCTCGAAATGCTAGCAAATATGCGTAAATTATATTGATGTGAGAAATTAAGTTGAGTTATGTTGCCGTTCGTACTGCTTTAAAAGTGCGCGACAACAACTTCTTCAAGTCTTTACGTCATTACGTACTACTGTGGGCAAAAGTTAGTAAGACTTTGTTCATAATTTCAAATTTTTTTTATTCATTCTTCCAAATCTATTTCGTCGCCTTCAAAGTAATCCCCCCGGCCCCAATACACTTGTGCCAACGTTTTTTCCAATTCTCGAAACAGTTGTTAAAGTCAATTTCCGGAATAGCCTTCAATGCGCTTAGCGATTCATGTTTAATGTCTTCAATTGACTCAAAACGGTAACACACACACGGTGCTAAGTCAGGCGAATAGGGTGGTAGGGTGGTTGCGGAACGATATCAGTCGAATTTTTGGCAAAATGGTCTCGTAAAACCAATGCAGTGATTTTGGAACCAATCGTGCATTCACTCTTCTTAGGCCCAAATGATGTTTTAAAATGGTTTTCACTGATCCTTCCGATATTCCAACGATGCCAGTAAGGTCTCTGACTGTTAATCGTCGATTCTCGAGCACCAATTCCTTGATTTTATTGACGTGTTGATCATCAGTTGATGTTGATGGCCGTCCTGGACGTGGTTCGTCGTCAACGCGTTCTCGACCATCTTTGAACAATTTGTACCAATCAAAAACACTTGCTCGCGACATACAATTATCACCGAAGGCCTTTTGCAACATTCTGAACGTTTCGGCACCAGAAATTTGATTCCGCCCACAAAATTTAATGGAACTTCTTTGTTGAATAATTTCACTCATTGTGAAAATCGCCGAATGCACTTTTTGTACTTCAGAAAGACAAGCGTATACTAAACACTAATGATTATTTTGATGTGACATTTGGCACAGTCATACCAACCTTAAAAAAATAATATTTTGATGAATGGGTTTCCGCGCGAAATTTAAATTAAAAAGTCTTACTACTTTTTGCCCACAGTAGTATGTATATAACAACAGCAACGCATTCAAGTCCCACAAATGCGATAACACAAATTTACATACACAAACAGACAAGGGTAATCACAGTACGCATTTACACGCGTACTCACACATACACACGGCGGGCTTCAACTTACATTGAATTATCATAGGGATAACTGGCAACAACAGCACCTCCATGGAAATTCGCCGATAAAACAAATGGTTTTCCAACAATCCAATCAATTATTGCCGCCGTCTCTGGCTGACGTGTTTGCGAACGATATTGAATGATTTGTTGACTTTCCAAACGATCAGGAAAATCACGATTCAAATCGATGCCGGCCGCATTTGTGCGACCGATATAATTCGTTAGAGATTCACAATTTCCTTCCTGAAAAACAAATTTACACGCAAACAGAAAGAAAGAAAGAAAGAAAGAAAGAAAGAAAAACAAGAAATTGAGGGAAATGAATATAAAAACATGATGATGACGATGATGATGATGATGATGATGATAATAAAGTGGAGAGGAAATTGCTAACAAACAAATATTGTATAATGTAGATATTGAAATAATGTTGCAATGTGGCGATGATAAAGTGAAATTATGCCGCCGCATTTGTTCGGCGTCGTTTCATCATGTGCTCGTAATTGACAAGTTTTTGTATTTATTTTGTATTAGTTTTATTTAATACTAGTGTAGGCGGCGACGTCATAGATTGTACATATTTATGTCTTGATGTCAATAAACCGTTCCATTTATTATATTGACAAAACAATTAGGCAATATTTCTTAGGTATAATTTAATGTTATTGATACACTTAGAAGGTTTTAAGTACGAAAATCAATAACTTGTATTTCTAATTGGACTTTAATAAGTGCATGTACTTATAGTTCAATTCAGGAAATAAACTAAACATAAATAGTTCTTTTCAATGTTTCGATTGGCTTAACATCATTAAAATAATATTGAGCACCTAACCTAAGAAGTGAGATCGAAAAAATCGGATAACTTTGAAAGACCACTGCTTTGAAACTCTTCATCTGAATGGCAAAAATTTAAGCAGTAGGCTTTGCGTTGGAGAAATTCTGATGAAATACAATCACATGTTTTTTGACTTGTGAACTTTCAGTTGAGTCATCATAGCATCGGAAGTGGAAAGACGCGATTTAGTTGTTGAATTATTTCGAGAAAATCCGCAGTGGAGCCAAAAAACCATTGCAAAGAAGGCGAAAGTTGCACAAAACACTGTCTCGATGATTCTTAAAAAATTTAATACAGACTTAACAGTTGCTAGAAAATATGGTTCTTGAAGGAAATGCGGTTTCGTGTCTCCACAAAAGGCGAAGAAAGTCGTTGCTCTCTTAGAGAAGAATCCAGCGTTGTCTAATCAAAAATTGGCGGAAAAAGGGAGTTACAGTGAGTTATTAGTTCGTAAAATTATAAAAGATGCGGGCCTTAAAACATACAAAGTGCAGTCAGTACCCGACAGGAACGCTACTAAGAACTTGGTAGCCCAGAGCCGAGCTAAAAAGTTGAAGACAAATTTTTTCCAAAAAATTCGATTACTGATGAAACATACGTGTTGTCTAAATTTTCTCAATTGCCTGGTCAAGAGTTTTACACCGCAAAGGAACGAGGAGGAGTTGAGAAAAGACGTACTTAGGACAAAACAAAAGTCCAAGTTCCCGAAGAAGTTTCTGGTATGGCAAGCGATTTGTAGTTGTGGGCTAAGGAGTAAAAGTTTCGTAACAAGTGGCACTGTTAACGCCGAAATTTATGTGAAGGAGGGCCTCCAGAAGAGATTGTTGCCCTTCATTAGAAAGCACAATGTATCTACTTTCTTTTGGCTTCTGCCTAGCCTCCTGCCACTACAGTAAAGTAACCCTTAAATGGTTCGAAGACCAAAACATCAAATTGGTACCGAAAATCGTCAACCCACCAAATTGCCCAGAGCTTCGGCCTATCGAGAGATATTGGGCTCTAGTGAAAAGACAACAAACCAACAAACAAAGAAGCTAAATCCATGGAAGATTTTAGAAATAAGTGGAATGCTGCCGCCAAGAGAGTCTCAGAAATGACAGTAAAGGCGCTAATGGCAGGCATACCGGAAAAGCTGTCCGAATTCTGTAAAAAACAACAACAAAAATTAGTTTTATTGATCATTTAATCAGAAATTAAATTTTCTTTTCAAAACTGTTTACATTTAAATTTTTTTGCATAAGGGATTTCAATGCTAGGACAATTTAAAGTTATCCGATTTTTTCGATCTCACTCCTTATTTATTACTACTTTAACCTTAAATGCTAAAGAACGATTAAAAAAAACTATTAAATAAAACAAAAAACCTTTAGTATTCTTTTAAAATAAAGATTCATTGGACATTTCTCTACCTCTTTCTTAATGACTTGTTCTCGATAGTTCTGAACCTACCTAGTTCGATACGTATTCGATACTTTTAATTCAAGTATCAAATTCGATACTAAGTATTAAATCTTTTTAATCTTATTCTATTACTTACGAGGTGTGATCAAAAAATAACCGTTATTTTCAAATTTCGTGAGTTACGTATGTTCGATTTTCGCATTTTTCTGTTTTCTGTTATGTTGGTACACATGTCTGTTATATATGTTGGCAATACCAACCATTTTGGATTGTCAGTTTGTTTTTGACAGATAAAAAGGTTAGTCGTGTTTTGGTGTGCTCTTCGATTTTTTACTATTCGAAAAAATGGATCAAAGAAACTGTATTCAGTTTTGTGTAAAAAATGAAATTAAATGCGCAAGGACATTTGAAATGTTGACTGTAGCCTTTGGCGAGTCTACTATGAGCAGAACACAAGTTCAATTGTGGTATAACCGGTTTAAGGAAGGCCGAGAAGATGTCAATGACGATGCTCGTCCTGGTCGCCCGAGCACGTCAACAATCGATGCAAACATTGACGCAGTGAAGAAACTGATTTTGGATAATCGTCGTCACTATCAGAGAGAGGTTGCTGATGATGGTGGCGTATCGTTCATGCCAAGCAATTTTTACGGATGTTTTAGGCATGAAACGTGCGGCAGCGAAGATTGTTCCAAAATTGCTAAATTTTGAGCAAAAACAACGTCGCTTGTGCGTAAGGTGTTGGCCAAAAACAAAACCGTTATCATGCCTCAACCACCGCATTCACTGTCTTCCCAAAACTGAAGACACCGATGAAAGGAAAGCGTTTTGCTACGGAGATAAAAGAAAAATCGAAACAGGAGCTGTTGGCGATACCAAAAAGCGCGTTTCAGAAGTGTTTCGTGGATTGAAAAAAACGCTGGCATAAGTGTATTATATCTGAGGGGGATTACTTTGAAGGGGACAAGATAGTTGTTGATGAATAAATAAATACTTTTTGAAAATAACGGTTATATTTTTATCATACCTCGTACATTTTTTGGAAATTTTTCTAGTTCAATCAATAAATATCTCATTTAGAAATTCCATGGCTTAAATAATTGATCCGATACCCCGAACAACTGAATTCGTATATATATCGCTCATAAAAAAAAGAAATTCCAAAAAAAAAACAAAATTATTCCAATTTCATTTGAATTCCACTTTGCAAAACAGAGTGACTACAGAGTATAGCCTTTTGTAGACTATTTCAAAAGCATTACGAGTCTGGATAAGCTAATTGGGTCAATATCCACTACAAATCTCAGATATTGTGGTCGTTGTAGCGTAGCGGTATTGCGTTGAACTGTTACGCAGAGTATCAGGGGTTCGAAACCCGGGCCAAAAAAAAAAAAAATAATAAAAAATATGCCGAAAGTTCAAGTTCTTTGTCCATATCATCTGGACAGATTAAAAAGAAAATCATAAATGCAAAACAAATATTAAATACCAATGAAATACACTTTTGTTATTGATTGGTCATTCCGAACGGCCTAAAGAGTTTGATAATTTTTTCCCACCGAAAATATCCTCTCTTTCTTACCTTCTTCTTACCTACAAATGTATTTTTTCTTTTCCCAAACAATATATTTTCTTGCATAAATCTGCTAATATTTTTTAGTGTGCTACTTATACAGAGTGCGCCATCGTTTATGTCGGTGTTTGACCTCTTTCCTCTACACATCCACCTAACCCTTCTCCTATTCCTATGGGGCAAAGTATGGTAGAGTGCGTTGATGAGATATTTCTTCACTCTTCGGTCCAACGGACTGAGTGCTAATGGAAGGTTTCCTGTACTCGCATACAAATCTCTAAATCGAAGAGAAAAAATATTGCTATTTCGTCAACGAATGACTTATAAACAATTATTTTCTAAAAAAAAAAACACAAATTTTTGATTGACCTAAAATTATATTAGATAAATATCGATGGAAAATGTACAGACCTATTTAAAAACAATTAATTGGCGTAGATTTATGAAGTCGGGAAGTAGAGGTCCCTCAAAGCAATTGGCTCAAACAGAGCCTGTTAGCAATTTTTTTTCATCAAGTAACCCGTAAAATTAGTTATTTGAAGTATTTTAAAAAGCTTGCTTTCTTAACTGTGTTTGTTGACTTCAATAATACTTTTTCGGAGTTCTGGATACTATTTATTCCTTTGACTGAAGACTTCGATTGAAAAGTGTTTGATAATACTTACTTACTTAACTGGCACAACAACCGATAATCGGTCTTGGCCGCCTCTACAAAGCTTCGCCAGTCACCTCTGCTATGCGCGCGCTGGCGCCAGTTGATAAGGCCAAGTGCAGTCAGGTTGCCCTGCACCTGGTCTTTCTAACGGAGATTAGGACGTCCTCATCTGGGTGTTCCTCCACCGTGGTTCACGTTGCCCTGCACCTGGTCTTTCTAACGGAGATTAGGACGTCCCCTTCTGCGTGTTTCTCCACCGTGGTTCGAATAAAACTCCCTTTTAGCCGGAGCGCAGTGCCGGCGTACAGCGCGACAAAAAAAACGTAAGGTTTACTCCTCACTTTTTTCAGTGCATTTACATTTTTATTTTATTTGACTTTCGCTTTTTTATTTTGGTATTTATATTTGATGTTGAAAATAAATTTATTACACATTTTTCTATTTGTATTATTTTTTAATCAAAATGCATTTTAAATACACGCACTTTCAATGAATTAAGAAAACGTGCTCGCATTATGTATGTATGTATGTATGTATGTATGTCGAAATGATTGCTCTGCTTTGTTGTTCATATCATTTGAAATTCATTTCATGTTTTCAACCTTTAAGGTAATAAAAGAAGACAAGAAATGTGGTAACCCAGTGCTACACAGTGACATTGACAGCAGTTTAATTGTGCCCACTGTGTTGAATAATTTGCAATTTTGAGAACTTGAAACAAAATTACAATATGTATCATGAAAATAAATAACTTTAACAATATTGATAACAATAACTAGTCAATACGAGTAGATGTGAATAGTGATTCAGGAAGTAGACTTAAATATACTTAAATGTACTTGGTAGAGGTAAAACAGCAAAATAAAAATGCATTTTTATTTCTATTTTCCTGATTGTAGACAAAACAATCAAAACAGTTTATTTCTAAGCTTTACCCAAGATTCTTAAACTTGTATAATATTCTGATTCAAGATTCTTGGTATGTGTGTATCTGCTTGGTCATACTCGATCTGAAAAAGCCAGACCGACTAGATTCCGTATACCACACATCACACGCTGCATGAGCTGCAATGACACTGAAATTCCTTTGTCACTGTCTGGCTCTTTCCAAGACTAGACTAAAATTATTTACCAAACCCCTTCCTATGTAGATAGCCGAGAGCTCTAAAGCGGAAATAGGAAAGCTTCTACAATTTTTCAATCTCGCGTTAGCTAAGTATAAACACACACGGGTAGTAAATTTTTCTGTGTAAAGTTCACAAGTTTTGTGATTAGGTTTTCATTAGCAAAAATTAAGAGAAAATTGATTCGCTGTTTTTGAACGCTGAAAAATCCCCTTTGGCATTTGAGATCAAATCGAAAAAAGCAAAAGCGAATTAATAATTTAAATTTGGGTCAATGTTGTAAAAATTTTCTCTGAAATGCGGGACATTTGGCATCCAGTAGATTCGAATTCTGGGATATTCCAGGGAATCCAAGAAAGTTGGAAACCCTACTAGATTACGATTATAGCTTAACAGTGAACTGGATAAGAACTTAAGTGAAAATAAAAAAACTGATAGTGGTCGCTGTGACGTAGTGGTAATGCGTTGGACTGCTACGCAGAGTGTCCGGGGATCGAATCTCGGCACAGACAAAATAAAAAAAATAAAAAATAGAGAAAATATCATTTTTCTACACGGCACCACGTCTGGGCAGGCACTGTCAAACCTACAAGAGTAAAAATTGCTTTGAAAAGCTTTTCACTTCGCCGTTCGGATTCGGCATTAAACTGTAGGCCCCTTCCATTCCTGTAGCACAAATATAACACGCACAACATGAGTGGATGCGAAAAGCTCGGCCTAGGCTCTTCATGGGCTGTTGTGCCAAAAGTAAATAAAGTAAAAAAAAAACTGATGCCCTAGCTAGATAAAGGTTGACTTCGTTGGAATTATCTCAGTCGAAAAAAGTTCAAGAAAGTTTAAATTTCAAAGTGATTCAAGTCAAATTGGGCAAAATTACTTGAAATAATTTTTTCCCACCGATAATATCCTCTCTTTCTTACCTTCTTCTTACCTACAAATGGATCTTCTTTTCCCAAACAATATATTTTCTTGAATAAATCTGCTAATATTTTATAGGGTGCTACTTATACAGGGTGCGCCATCTTTTATGTCAGTCCATATATGAGGTATTTTTATTTAATTTGGTCCTTTACAATTTATTTGGACTTGTTTTTATTTACAACATCAATCAAATGGCCGCCGTTATGGACCATAGCAAAATGTGCCTTTTTTCCAGCATCTCGGGAGGTATAGCAATGAATGTTTGCCGTGAGTTCGTCAAGCCTCAGACGGCTTGTTGGTGTACACTTGTGCTTTTTAAATAACCCCTCAAAAAGAAGTCAGGAGGGGTCAAATCTGGAGATCTGGGTGGCAAGGCCATTTTTTGACACCACACGTCCAGGGAATTTTGGTTGCAGAAACTGTATTGTTTGATTTGCGTTGTGGCATGGCACGCCGTCTTATTGAAACCAGTATCCTTACAGACGTTTTTCACACATTTGTGGGCAGGCATAATGTGCCAACATTCACCGATATTGATTCTCATCGACTGTTTCTCCTTCTCTGAAGAAAAATGGCGCAATGATGGTTTCGGTGCAAACGCCAGCCCAAGCAAAACAGCCACTTTTTGGTCATGCAATGGTGTTTCATGGATTTCGTGTAGATTCTCTGTTACCCAAATGCGGCAATTTCGCTTGTTAACGGCGCCAGAGAGTGTGAAATGGTCATTAAAATTTCTTTCATAAAATGAGGTTCAGTGTTAATTATTCGAGTATTCAAAGCGACGTGAACGATCTGTCGACAATAATATTTGAGTCAATTGCACTTTATACGGAAACAAATGCAAATCATCATTCAAAATGCACCGCATGATGGTTCCACTGACGCCAAAATACTGAGCGCGGTGACAATTCGACATATATGGGTTCTCGCCAACACTCACGCTTGCTGCTTCAACCAGTTCATTGGAACGGCTTGGACGTTGATGAACGGCTTGTTGAGGATCTCCCACTGTCCCGTGCTCAACGAAATTTGACACCAAATGACGACTATGCTTGCTCTTGCTGGCCACGATATTTTCGACGATATGCACGTTGAGTTAACACAACTGAACGACTACTTTCAATGTACAGCGTCACTTTTTCGACACGTCCTTTCGATGTAAAGCGATTCATGGTTAAAATTATACTGAATTGTTTAATTTACTCAAGTCAATCGGTTGATAAATGTTAAAATTATTCAATGTTTATTTGACGACATAATGGCGCGCCCTGTATGTAAGACACTGGGCCTATCTATCTGTCCAATATCATAGGAAATACTAAAGCTTATCAAATCAAATTTTGACATATTTATTTCAAACAGCCTTGGTTATGATTGCTGTGAAATGGTCACTTTTACTACCGGAACAATGATACTTACGTTCAAAGTAACGACTTCGACATTTTATCAGAATTTCTAGAGATACCCAGTGTTCTATTAAAAAAATTACATCTATTGTTACAAGTTTTAAGCGAAACATATATTTTTATACATTTCAGATTGCATATCATTTACTAATTAGATACTCTATAAAGTGAAATCATCACTGAATGCATTAATATTTATATCGGCTACGAATATGTAATAGAATAAGTATCTCATACATGAATATTTAAGCTTCAATGCATAAGGTTGACTTTTCGAAGTAAACATCTTTAAGTAAAATGCAAATATTATGCAAACACAAGACTAACATATTTGTAAAAACATCAGTTGAAATGAAAAACCACATACCATACCACATACCATATTTGAATACGAATTTTGTCTTTTATTTCAACAACCATTGATCATGAATCATTTTAAAGCACATAAATAAATGGCGTATGGGAAAGGAATACTCGTAATTTAGGGTCAACATTTTCCATGCGTTGGTTATAGCTTGAAAAATGCGAATGGTTAGTCATTTTGTAATTTCATTTTCATGATGATTTTCTCAGAAATTGATAAACAAAGTAAATTGTAAAGAAAAGAACGCTGAATAAAGAGAGTGAATTTACCGGACTCAAAAACTATACAAAGTTTAAGGATAAGATATACTGCAAGTAAATACCATATCAGTGTTTTTTAAATCAACAGGGAGTAAAAAAAAAAAGAGACTAAGGAGAGTTCACGAAAAAATTTATACTTGCTTTTTTCTTTATTAAAAATTTAATGTATTTATTTTGAGTTTTTCCAAAGACTAGATATCCACAAAATGTTACGATTTCATTTTTAATATGCGAAAAATCTCGATCGCTTGAGCAATGAAAAAAAAAATTCCACATTTTACATAAAAAAATCTTTCAAATCGACCCAAAAAATGGTTGCAAATTTAGTGGGTGTCAGCATTGCAACGGTAAATCATTAAACCATTAAACAGGATAAAGAGAATCTTTCTGTTGAGAGAATGAAATGTTCCAGCAGGAAATGTGGTCCAGTGGACGAAAAACTTGCTGGTTTAATTAAAGCACACTTGAAGAGAAGTCCAAATGCATCTGCCCGCGTTACTGCTTCCAAACTTCAAATTTCAAAAAATTATGTCCAACAAATTGAAAGAAAGGAAATTTTAAATCAAATAAGGTGCAAAAGAGATTCCAGATCGAAGCGAAGGAAATGAAATTGAAGCTGAAGAAAATTGAAACTGGAGCAAGAAAAAAGTTGTACGAAATTTTTCTTACAAAATTTAAATGCTGCATCATGAATGAAGAAACCTACGTGAAAGGTGGCTTTCAACTATTGCCTGGTGAGTAATTTTACACAGCCCAAGGCTAGAGGCAATGTCCGTTAAAAAGTTGAAAAGCCAAAAACAGTACAAATTTCTCAAAAAAATGCAAAATGCACTTGTGGAAAAAGAAGCGAAACTTTTGCTACCACTGCTAGGTCCATAAATCAAGAAGCATACATAGACGAGTGCTTGAAAAATATTTTTAAGAAACCATAATGTTCCAGTATTCTTTTGCCCTGATCTTGCTACGTCACATTATGCCAAGAAAGTTTCATAATGATGATATTACTCTATTATCTCTCTACAAAATTGCTCAGAGTTACGTACTATTTAGTGTTATTGGGCTATAGTAAAGCGTAACTTCAACAAAAAAGGAGTCAGCCAATAAAGTCAGTGCTTCAGCTGTGCAAGAGTTAATGAAAGGCAAAGATCGATATTTTTTTAGAAATTCAGAAAAATAAAATTTTTTCTCTTCGAAGTTGTAAAGAATACCAAAAAAATACTGGGGCAAAAGACACTTTCTCAAGCACTCGTCTACATTTAAGGAAAACAAAATGAATTTACTTTGTAACAAAATATTGCTGTTTTAAAAGAAAAACATTTCATTTTTGGGGTCACAATTTTTTCGTGTACACTCCTTAGTTTTATTTATAAATTAATGATTCAGTTTTAGCCGGCAAGGGAATAATATTTTTTTTTAACAATTTATGAGTTTTTTTTTTGGTGACTTCATGCTTTCAAAAGTAGGTCTTTCACATTTAAAATGTGATTTAACAATTTAAAATCAAAATATTAAAATTAATTAATTCAAATATCAATCAAAAATTGTAAACAATTACAATCTGAAATGTTCACATTATTCATTTAAAAAAAAAAAACATGATTGAAGCATTCAAAACTGGCACGTACTCGTACATCACATGTTTAATAAAAAATTTTAAATTTACAATTTACAATTTTCTTATTAAGTAAAATAAAAATTAAAATTAATATTCTATTCTGCAACAAGAAAAAAGAATTCAAGCGCTTTACATATTATAATAATACAAAAATTATGGGTTCATTGATTACGTTTCTATGTGCGCAAAAAAAATTTAAAAACAATTACAACAATAAGAATGGCAATAATAAATAACAATAGTACAAAAAAAAAAACATTAATTAAATTAATAAAATTGAACAAAAAAATCATTGTTTAACCAGCAGTTAAAATAACATACTTTCACATTGTGTTATGCTTCTAGAGTGCATAATTTCGTAAGCATTTCGGATGCACTTCAAATTCACGATATACAAGCGAACGAAATTTACCACATCGTTCATGAAAACGGTATACAAAATATGTAAAAATGACAAGCAGAATTTCTGGGCATTACCATAAATATGTTATGCATTAGAGACAACAAAAGATACTTGAAGAAGATTTGGCCAGAACATTGCCATCGGTGAACATTACCCAGGTAATTTTATAGTTATCAAATTTATAGTTCATTTACTTGATATTGCTCGTTATCTCTGAGTGTAACAAAATTCTACCGATAAACCAAAAAAATTATGTTCGACACTCTATTTGGCTTCTTGACAAAAGTAATATGCTCTTGAGAAACATCAATAAATTTCAGGGTGCAGATAATAGAGTAATATCATCATTATGAAACTTTCTTGGCATAATGTGACGTAGCAAGATCAGGGCAAAAGAATACTGGAACATTATGGTTTCTTAAAAATGTTAAAAGATACTTTTTCAAGCACTCGTCTATGTATGCTTCTTGATTTATGGACCTAGCAGTGGTAACAAAAGTTTCATTTCTTTTTCCACTAGTGCGTTAGTGCATTTTGCATTTTTTTGAGAAATTTGTACTGTTTTTGGCTTTTGAACTTTTTAACGGACATTGCCTCTAGCCTTGGGCTGTATAAAATTGCTCACTAGGCAATAGTTGAAAGCCACATTTCATATAGGTTTCTTCATTCATGATGCAGCATTTAAATTTTGTCAGAAAAATTTCGTACAGCTTTTTTCTTGCTCCAGTTTCAATTTTCTTCAGCTTCAATTTCATTTCCTTCGCTTCGATCTGGAATCTTTTGCACCTTATTTGATTTAAAATGTCCTTTCTTTCAATTTTTTGGACATAACTTTTTGAAATTCGAAGTTTGGAAGCAGTAACGCGGGCAGATCCATTTGGACTTCTCTTCAAGTGTGTTTTAACTAAACCAGCAAGTTTTTCGTCCACTGGACCACATTTCCTGCGGGAACATTTCATTCTCTCAACAGGAAGATTCTCTTTATCCTGTTTAATGGTTCGATTTACCGTTACAAAAACTTCAGTGGTCCAGTCTTAATGTATGGCAAAAAGACACACAAGGAGAAATGTACGATGACCCAATATATTAGTTGACTTGCCTTGAAGAGGTTTTAGGCTCAAAAGTATTTTCCAAAACAATTCGGATACTAAACTGGTTTCCAAACCTTTTGATCCTACCGGTTTATACTCATTTCAATAGTTCTTAGATGGATAGATCGGATGCATGGTGTTCTCCTATCATGGGGAAACAAGTGTTTTTTGCAATCATTCGCTCCTAGACACTCGCTGCGGTTGTAGGTATTTGCTAATGAACTTTGGGAAGCCTTTAAACGAGTAACCTCATCAAAGCATACCTTTCTTCGTGCTGATTAGCTTGAATAGCTCATATTCGGCTGCAGTTGTTTTTAGGTCTTCAGGAAAAACCACTTTGATGTGACTAAAAACACGTGAGTGAAAGTCTCGTTTTCTTTTGATAACTGTGTCCCTTAAATCTCCATTGCGAGTAATGGATAGTGATAATCACCGCAAAACACGCATTGACATTGATGAGGATAATTTTAAATGGGTTTATGTTCTGCAACCATTAGGATTATTGTAGCCCCAGTTATTGCTTAGATAGGTCGCTCTCACTGAATAAAAACAGTAGCGTTTTCGATGATGATGCCACAAGTATGTGACCAATATATATTTTCTACTGCCATTGAGTGTTTTGCAGTGCAGAAGTATATGCTCCGACGCATCGTTTTGCTCATGACAAAAGCGACAGGCACTGTCCTAGCCCGTGGTTAGATTCAGTTTGCAATACCTTGAAGGGGACCTATAACAATTTTGAGTTAGGTTTGGTTTATCGTAAGACAGAGAGCAGCTCTTTTTGAGTTTAAGTCCCCAACTAGTAACTTTTACTGCCTGAGCTTACTTCAGTAGGTTGTTCTATTGGTCTTTAGGATATGGTTTCTTTGTTTGTTTTACCTAATTTATTCAGTAGCTTGACGCATTCCCAGGCAAGCTGTGAAGATATCTGAAAGGAGTCTAGAGCTTTCATTGCTGCTTGGCTATCCGAGTAGTTTACTATATATTGACTTCTATACTTTCGTTTGAGATTGTATTGTGCACACTGCCTTCAATTTACATTTGAAGAGACCTAGGAACCTTCCCTATAGGCTCAAATTGTCTGGTCCATACCCTCCTGCACCTGTTCCTAATTCTTTTCTCAAGTTGTTTGTGACTCTCGACCTTAATGTATGTGCTTTGAAAGAGTTTTAAAGAGCCTAGGTATACCTGAAAAGGAAATATTGAGAAGAATGTCTTTCCCACAGGCAGAAGACAAGGAGACAAGGAGACAAACTATTGAGTAGAATGTCTTTCCCACAGGAGACAAGAGGATATAAGAAGAATTGTCAACATAATATGTACATTGTTAACGCTGGCGTTGTTTGAAACTTGTGTACTTAACAGAGAATTGCTCACTTCAGTGAATAGGCTCAGTTTAGAATGATTTTGGTGACCAAAAATTCGAAACCGGCAATCCAAAGCAGCAGATTAAATTAAAAATTACCTACATACATTCGTGGTTCTGGCAGTCATCGGAAATTTACACACTAAAAGTACACAAATAAATTATAACTATGAACTACTTAATGCGATTATTTAATATGTAACAACAACAAAAGGTAAAAAGTGTAAGCAACATAAAAAAATATCAGCGTCCAATGTATTATAACTTGACATCTAATTGGATTAGTTAGGAATATGAATTGTACACATAGCAGTAGTACTTCTACTTGGAGTCATACAGAGGACAATGTGACACCCTTCAATATGATAGTGTAATATTTCTGGATAATTTAAGGTTAAAGAAATGATAAATCCATATTTCAATTAATATTGTTAAGCAAAATAAATAGAATTGAGGAATTTCATAGTTGATATGTCTTCTTTGGCCAACACAGAACCCAGGAGACTAGAGTTTGAAGTCACCAAAAAGTAATTACTAAAAAAAAATGTATATATTTAATAAGCTCATAGATAACCATATGTTAATATTATACAGGGTGTTTTTTTTAGAAGTGTGATTTTCAAGAAGAAATAAAACGCATATAATTTAATGTTATGGCCAAGAATTTAGATTATTTATAAAGATAGAGATTTGCCATTATGTTTTAAAAACGATTTCGGGCAAGTGGCCGCCGTGGCTGGTTCGAATAAATTCCAGCCGAGAGGCCCAATTTTCGAACACTTTTTGCAGCTATTGGGGCCGTATGTCAGTAATAACGCGCCGAATATTCTCTCCCAAGGCGTCAATCGACTCGGGCTTATCTGCGTAGACAAGCGACTTCACATAACCCCACAAAAAATAGTCCAGCGGTCAGCGGTGTTAAATCGCACGATCTTGGAGGCCACGCCATAGGCGCGCCCACGACGCGAGATAATGCGCTCACCAAAAGTTTCCTTCAATAAATTGATTGTTTCGTTGGCTGTATGGCATGTAGCGCCGTCTTGTTGGAACCAAAGGTCGTCCACATCAACATCAAAATCCTCCAATTCAGGCACGAAAAAGTCATTAATCATGGCTCTATAGCGTTCCCCATTGACTGTAACATTATGACAAGCTTCCTCTTTGAAGAAATATGGACCAATGATTTTTAATTGATTCCCTCTACCCATAGAGCACACCAAACAGTGACTTTTTGAGGATGTAACGGCGTCTTAACAATGGCTTGTGGATTATGATCACACCAAATGCGACAATTTTGCTTATTAACGTACCCCACCCATTCAACCAAAAGTGAGCTTCATCGCTGAACAAAATTTTCTTGTGAAAATCGAGACTGGTGGCCATTGCGTTTTGGTCCCATTCACCGAACGTGCGACGCGCTTGATGCTCGTTCGGCTTCAATTCTTGTACGAGTTGGATTTTGTAAGATCGCAAACCAAGATCCTTCCGCAAAATCTTCCATTAAGTGGATGGGTACAGCTCCAATTGTTGCACGCGATGGCGGATGGACTCATTCGGGTCTTCTTCGATACTCTGCTCCACAGCAGCAATAGCGTCTTCAGTGCGCACTGTACGGCGTCTCTGAGGATGCGCATTATCTTATCCGCTAGAGTAAACGTGGTGCGAAACCGATCCATGGTTGCTCGAACTACCGACTTTGCTGGACGATTATGTCGACCGAATATTGGATGCAGCGCGCGATGTGTCGCGCAAACCGAACCATTATTTTGGTAATAAATTTGCACGATTTGCAAACGTTGTTCAGGAGTAAGTCTATTCATTATGAAATGGCAAACCAAAGTGACAGCTGTCAAAAAGGCCAACTCCGAAAAAGGTATTGCCAGATTGAGAACCACACTTCTAAAAAAACACCCTTTATTATAAACAAAGATACATTAGTTTTGATTAGAAAAAACCGCAAATTACTCTAACAATTATATTTTCATATGTAGGTGCAAGCATGTATGTAATAATCAATTTTTTGTTGCTTGTTGTTTTTGCAAATGTAGAACTCAGTAAACACGACACGCTAACAATGAATGAATTGGTAATAGAAATACAAAAATAATCGTATCATTAAAAACATTTCAAAATGTGCATACTTAATTTTATATAATACTCAATCGCGCTAACTAAGTATAAGCTCACAGAGACGCTCGCCACGCTCACCACGCATACACACAAACACTTTCCAACAATATGCACTTTATCTTCTCATTCATGTATGTAGCATGTACATACATATGTATTTATGAATGAATGTATGTGTGTGTATATGTGAACATTTATGTGGAAAGCATTTTCGCAGTGCGTTGGCGTTAGTAGTGAAATTGCTTTTTATTGATTTTTCACCCGAAAAAGAAGAAACAAAAACAATTGAGTATTGTGTGTAGGCTGGCGGTATAGAGAATTTATGTTTTTTGTAAATTTTAGATGGTGGAGACAGGTGGATTTTTTTAAGGCAGCATATGCAACAAGATTTGGTAATATTTTATTGTATACAAATGTTACCATAAATTAACAGTTAATTAGAAGAAATACAAATATAGAAAAATACAATATATAAACACTAAATACAATTTAATTGTATGTAAGAGATAAACAGCAGTGAAGTATTTTGTTGTTTAGGATTCATATTGGTTCATAATGGACTAAAACGGGAGATACTGGGCGGGTTTTTATTCACTGCGTATACAATCGTTTTGCACATAAAACGCTTATCGTGCGCTGTGCTAAAACGCAGCTAGCGCATTTGGATAGACCACGCATTTATTAAAACAGCCAAACATATTTCAAGGATGGCATTAGAGTGAATGATAAAACGACGCATAATATCTACGAGTACTTTATGTACAAACTAACTAGATGCGGTGAAAAGAAAAGACAGCTGCTAGAAAGAACAATCGAAGATGGAGATGTCACCCCAAAATGAGCATAAAACAAATAAATAAATAGATTACGCTCGAAAGAAGATTAGATAACATTAACGAACGGCTAGCCACTATTCATATCAACACAAAATTCTTCAACATTATATCGCTCTTTCTGTGCAAGACACGGAAGTGTCGAGTTAAGTATACAGAAATAACGGTTATTTTGTACTTTATATTGGGAAAAGAAAATCAACAGTCAAACATATTTCAAGGATGGCACTAGATTGAATTTTCCAGATGAACGTGAGAAGAGTATTTGTCGCTATGGAGTTATAGGTTACAGATTTGTATGGAGTTATAGATAAATTGAAGGGTTTTAAACCTTGCGGTTTTCTTAAAATTTATTAGAGGATTGACGCAAGAAATTATACTTAAGATCTTTGTTCACAGTAATCACGAACAATGATCATAATGCCTGACCCACTTTGATCCAAGGGTCAAGGACGTTTTACGAATCATTAATCGAAAAAATGTTTCAGACAAATCTTACAAAATCTGAATCTGTAATAAAAAATAGGGGTTCCTATTGAAGATTTCCAAGTTAAAACCCTGGCCCCACCTGCAAGAAGTGTGATTTTCAAGAAGAAATAAAACGCATACAATTTAATGTTATGGCCAAGAATTTAGATTTATTATAAAAATAGAGATTTGCCATTATGTTTTAAAAACGATTTCGGGCAAGTGGCCGCTGTGGCTGGTTCGAATACATTCCACTTTAATCCAAGGGTCAACGTTTTACGAATAATTAATCGAAAAAATATTTCAGACAAATCTTACAAAATCTGAATCTGTAATAAAAAATAAGGGTTGCTATTTAAGATTTCCAAGTTAAAACCCTGGCCCCACCTGCAAGAAACCTTGAATTCAAGAAGCGACATTCTGATTTGTGGATATACTCCGACACATGAGAATGATAACACGGTCAATGATAATTTATACCCTCAGGACCTCGGTAAAACTTATGTATTCGACCAGAAAGTCTCTATGGTGAAGCAGCCTAAAAAGAGAAACTGAGACTGATCGACTTCATCCCGACAAGAAACTTGATAATTATTAGCATCAGATTCCTACAACTCTATTAGAAAATAATATTATACTTAGTCAAACCGAAACTACGATTCTCTTGAAACTAAATTTTTATGCATAAGCTAGTCTGTTAAATTTCCACAGAAATATATAGCAGGAATGGCTCTGCTGCAGATGAGTTGTTTCACTATAGTCTAGTTTTTTCATATAAACTACTTCAATATTTGCATTGTTATGCTTAAGTTATATTCTGTGAAGAAATATCTCAGAGCTGATAAGACTAGTTTATGAAGCAATAATAACGGAGGACAGGGGATGAACAGTACATATCATATAATTAGCGTAAAATAGCGTAATATTTTCTTTTTGAAATAAATAAATATGCTGTCATCAGTACGCTGAATTTAGGGGCTGATGACGATTCTGTTATAAGCATAATTTGGTGAAAAACATTGCCAATTTATTGTCTTATCAGACGAAAGCTCTTTGATCTTATAAAATCAGATAAGTAACAAAGAAATTGTTTTGTTGTTCAGAAATCTTATAAAGAAGATTGATTAAAGATATTGAATTGAAAAATCCTTATAGATTTTATTGTGCTTTAACTTAAATTGACTCTTGCTTTTAAGGAGAGTAGTAATAAAATAATAATACTTATTAATAATAAATAAAATGATTTAGGTGCCATGCAATACTTTGAAAGACAGAAAATTGCTACGGACTTTGCCAAATGAGTTTTAGTCTCTTTTCTCTTGGGCGATGGGTTACGAATTACTTAGCACTGAAATAAATGTCACCGCTGACCCTAAAAACGAGCTGAGAGTAATCTGACTAGCTTAACTTTTTATTCATCATGATTTGAGAACAAGAATGTATGTTCGGGTTTACGTTTTTCGTCTTTGTATTACAAATCTACTTATTTTGAATCTGTATCTAATTTTGCCATGATTGATAAGCTCAATGCCTAGAGTGAGGACAGAGGAGAACAAAGTGGGGTAAACGGTAATAAACCTTAAAATACAAAAGATGTAGGCATTATAGTTTTCCAGACTGCAGACAGCAGACAGAATTAGCCAAGCCAATGAATTTGTGGACGTTGATCGAAGTAAACTTATTAGCAACAGAGGACAGGAAACTGTCGCTGTAGCGTAGCGGTAGTGCGTTGGACTGTTACGCAGAGTGTCAGGGGTTTGAATCTTGGCACAGGTACAATAAAAAAATAAATAAAAACTAAACAAAAACTAACAACAACAAAATGTATACACGGCACCACCTCTTGGCAGGTAATGGCAAACCTGCAAGAGTAAAAATTGCCCACGAAAAGATTTTTACTTCGCCGTTCGGATTCGGCATAGAACTGTAGGTCCCTTCCATTCATGTACAAATATAACACGCACAACATGAGTGGATGCGAAAAGCTCGGCCTCGGCCTCGTTACATGCGGTCAGAGTCGATACTGACAAACTGAAATTCATTGTGGTAAAGGCATAACACTTGCCACAGTGGCTGTCTATCTCTTTATCGGTGTCCTGTGTGATTGCATTCCCTCCTTCTTCCTCTCACCTATCAATCTTCCTTCCATTCAACACAATGCTCTGCATTCATAGGGGTACACCCTGTGTGATGATGCATCAATCAGAAAAAAAAAAAAAATAACTATCTGATAAAAACCTTCAAATAATCGCAAGGAATAATATGAAAAAAAAAATAAATAAATATATAATGAAAAAAGGACATAAAGAACAAAAATGGAAAATTCAAGCTGGCATAAGTCAACTTGAAACGTAACAGCAAAAGCCATGAACTCAATCATAAGAGGAAAATATTTATGGCTCTCTACTGACGAGGATATCATATCTTTAGACTTAACATTCTTGCAGAGATTCTTCAGTGAGTTTCGCCTATCTGAATATGTGTAATTAAGACCCGATTGATGTTCAAATAAACCTATGGTCCCAGTACTCTAAACCCATTAGATCTACGCATCTATTTCGCTGTGAGCTAAAGTACCTTTAACAAGCCGTCTTTTGATAAGTCAACTATTTCCAACAATTGGTATTGGTATAGGTACATACATCATGTGAGGTTTTAGCATGATACTAGTCTGCCTTTATACAATTTATGGGATCACTTCGAGATCATTCAGGAAGATTGTGTCTACCTTGAGCTATGGCGGAGTGTTATATCTCTGTTCAACATTTTATTTAAGAATTATTTCTGTAATAATAAAAAATAAACTTAAACGAACATAAGTATTCCACATTAGTTAATTTAACCACTTTCAACACACTTTCGTTTGATTCGCCGTTAATAAATGCACTTATAATTTGCACCACATTTTATTACCGTATATGGATAAACACAACAAAAACTTGTCAATTCCATTTGTAATATAAAAATCGAGTATTTGGCACAACCTTTTTCTCGACGAATCGAAATTGACATAATTAACACTTCAGTCATCACAATGCCAATAATATCACAATAACAACAACAACAACAACAACAACAACAAACAAATAGTTCATAATATTACCTGCGAACGAGCATAACCATCCGGATTCATGGTAGGCATCAAATATATATCCGTGGTGTTAATTAAATTGGCAACATCCAAGTTGCTTTCATAATTGTAGAGCAAATATTGTGCCATATAGATGAGCAGCTGACGTCCAATGGTTTCATCGCCGTGCATATTGCCAATATACTTGACCATGGGTGTTAGCAAATTGCGATTGCGTACATTTTTGCCAATCTGCAGGACAATGAGATTGCGTCCTTCCAGCGAGCGTCCAATCGTTTCGACTTTCGCATATTCGGGGAAGGTTTTCTCTAAACGCGCGAAAAGATCTTCCATATCTTCTTGCTTGAGATAATAAGGATTCTGCAGGAATGTTTCATCCTCTTTAATGATAAAACCTTGACATAGCAAGCTAAAGAAACCCAATAACAGCAGGAGCGTGGACAATATGCGTAGCAACATTTTACGTCTGAATGTTTTTATTTAGGGATATCGAAGCAAAAACAAAGAATTGTTGCTGTTGCTGATGCTACTCTTTCTCCTGCAAGGGATTGGGTGTGTTTCCCGTCGTGTATATATATATGAGAGTGTATGTATGTGTGTATGTGTCTGTGTGGGCGGTTAGAACAACAGTAGAAGGTTCTTCTTTGTGCGTTTATTTTTAGAATGCAGCTCCTTTATGTATTCAGTTATTGTTGTTTTCTTTTTTACTTTATGTCTCTGTATGTACGTGCGTTTCGGGTTTATGACGTTGTTAACTTTGTATTTGTTAGTGTTGTGTTCGTTGCCTCTTTTTTCTTTGGTATACTGAAAAGCGTTATTTAAACATGCAGCTGGAATTGGAGCAGTTCGTCAGTACCTTCCACCTCTATCTCCGTTTCTCCAATATATTAACACTTAGATGCAAATTAATGTGTTGTTGAACTGCTACTTTTAAAAACGTTAACGATTTTTCTTTCGTTTTGTATCTGCTGACTGATGTATACAAACGAACGTTGCTGCTTCAACCACCTCTGAGATGTAACTCTTGGAGTAACCAGAGTGTTCTGCAACGCGGAGTTAACTATACTCGCCACTACTAGTTTATACGACGTTGTTTCTTCTCAATTGACTACGAACGACTGAATGAATTCGTTTCTATATATTGTGATTTATGGTCGTATTCGCATTCATTCGCAAATATTTCTCTTTTTTTCATTGAAATGCGCTTGCTTGCTTCTTTGCTCTCATCGTTTGTTTGGTTTAGCACAAGGGGGTAATTTTCACGCTGTACTCATCTCGTTGCCTTTTAAAACTTTAAGAGAAATAACAGTTACTTTTGTTTCTTCTCTCTCTTTCTCTCGCGCTACATAATTTCGCCGCATTGCTGGAGTGCAGGCTTTAATCAACACTGAATTTAAGTAGCATATTTGTTTCGGTGACGACACAGTATATAGTATACTATTATTTTTTATTCTCTTTCGGTTTAAATTTCTCATCTTATCACAATGTTCGGCGGTTCGTTTTGTTATCAATTTATGAAAAAGCATGCGAAACAATATTGTATTGTATTATTATTTTGGTGTCAATAATGAGTTGCAAAGTTGATTTCTTATCAATATTTTGTAAATACCCTGTAGTTAAATTTGTATTTTCTTTATGTACCGATGATGGGTATAGGAGTTGTTTATTCTCAGACAGTATATTTAATCGAAGAATATACAATGCTTTATATTATTTGATGTATAGTGACAGTATGGTATTGTGACAAAACAAAAGCCTTATTAGTTCATTTTGTTCATAGGTAAGGTTTAAGCAAAGATCTTAAATCTTTGGGTTAAGCGACCCTTTTGGCAGGGCAAATTAGACTCAATTTATCCATTAAGATCCAATTGCAAGTAAAAAAAGTGAATCTATCAATTGGAAGCTTCTAATAAAGCGAAAGCAGTTTAAAATGCTTGACTGAGAAAGCTCATCAAGACTCCCCTAGAAATAATCCCAAAAGAAATATCCTCTTCTAATTATTAAACTCTCTAAATATCCTCTTTTAATTAGGTAAACTCCAGAAAAAGTGTAAGTTACATTCCTTATTAAATTAATAAACACGTATTGTATGTACAAATCAAATAAAAACTATGCGAACATTTCTCATAAATGAGACAGCGCTTTTATCTATCTACCGAATTTACACGAAAACTAAAAAAAAAGACCAATAAAAAAATTCTTTATTTCTACAAGAGTGTAGGCCAATCTGTGATAAATAGTGTAATGGTTTCTTACCAGCTCTTGAAAAAACTTGGCATAATTTTAGGTACATTTTTAACTCTTTGAAGACAATCCATCCGAAATTAGGCTAGGTCAAAAATTGTAAGTGTCAGTGATGACTTAACTATTTCTCTTTTGAGATCTTGATAAACAAATCTAGGGCTACAGAATTTTGTAATGGTCATACTTATTCTCAATCCGGTATACCATATACCCATAATAGAACATTTGATGATTATATTCAACGTGCGAAAGGACAATTTGGTATCAATAATGACGTCGTCTTTAAAATCAATGAGAATATAATTTTGGACTACTTTGTGTTTTAAATGATGTCTTCAATCGCTCCATACTCTCTCAAGGAATTTCACGCCATCAAGTTGACGCCTTAACGTCAACAATCTCTTCTTCTTTGCCGTAGTTTACATCACGAAGAAGAACTTATTTTTCAGACCAACTTAAAACAACTAGGGACAGGAAAAACTTAAGGAAATTTTCATTTTATAAAAAGTGTAAAATAAGTTAGAAAAAAGATATCGAAACGCAATATATTATTATGACTTTCTATGTAAGGGTTAATCAATGAGCCAAATCAATAAAGCATGCTCTCAACGATTATCTTAAATATGGTAATTGAAATAATTATTTTCTAAATTTTCTACTACTTACTTACTTACTTACTTAGCTGGCGCTACAACCGATGATCGGTCTTGGCCGCCTCCACAAAGCTTCGCCAGTCACTTCTGCTATGCGCGCGCTGGCGCCAGTTGATAAGGCTAAGTGCAGTCAGGTTGCCCTGCACCTGGTCTTTCCAACGGAGATTAGGACGTCCCCTTCTGCGTGATCCTCCACCGTGGTTCGAATAAAACACCTTTCTAGCCGGAGCGCTTTCTTCCATTCGCTCAACATGACCCAGCCAGCGAAGCCGCTGGAGTTTTATACGCTTGACTATGTCAGTGTCGGCGTACAGCTCATACAGCTCATTGTTCCATCTTATTCGAAACACGTCATCCACGCATACTGGACCGTAGATCTTACGGAGTATCTTCCTCTCGAACGCTCCTAACAGTCTCTCATCATTGATGGTCAATGTCCACGTCTCTGCGCCATACATTAGGACGGGAAGGATGAGGGACTTATAGAGCGTTATTTTCGTCGGTCGAGAGAGGGCTCTACTTCTCAATTGCCTACTGAGCCCGTAGTAACACCTGTTGGCAAGAGTTAGTCTCCGCTTGATCTCAAGGCTGACATTATTGTTGGTGTTTATGCTGGATACTAAATAAACGAAATCCTTGACGACTTCAAAAGTGTAGTTGTCAACAGTGACATTTTGTCCAAGACGCCGTGACTCTTTGTTTGTTGACACAAGGTATTTCGTTTTGTCCTCGTTCACCACTAGACCCACACGAAATTTTCTACTAAGTAGGAGAAATTTAAATTTTCTAATAATTCAGTGTGGTCGCTGTGGTGTAGTGGCAGTGCGTTGGACTGGTACGCAGAGTGTCCGGGGTTCGAATCTCGGCACATGCAAAATCAAAAAGTAGAAAAGATAATTTTTCTATCCGGCACCACCTCTTGGCAGGCAATGGCAAACCGACAAGAGTAAAAATTGCTATGAAAAGCTTTTCATTTCGCCGTTCGGACTCGGCATTAAACTGTAGGTCCCTTCCATTCATGTACAAATATATCACGCACAACATGAGTGGATGCGAAAAGCTCGGCCTAGGCCCTCCATGGGTTGTTGTGCCATTAAAAGTAAAGTAATAATTCAGTAGCATTAAAATCTTTTTTTTTACCTTCTTGTTACATTTTTAGAAAATTAAAAAAATGCCTTATAATTGACTTTAAAATATGGCCACAATTATGCTAAAATCTTTTAGTCTATTGAAGCGGAAAATGTGGTATCTGCTCCTTCAATAGATTAATTAAAAAATGTTAATGTTGGCGTTAATGATATCAAAAATTTAAATAACCCAGTGCTTTCATGAATAGCATGAATAGAAAATTTCTCGTTGATTTTTTGTAGAATTAAATAAAATAATGATTTGAACGAAAAATTTAATATAAATTTGCGAAGCTAAGCACTAAGTTTATGTGATCAGCATCACTAGAAAAGGTTTACGTATCTACAAATAACTCTAATTAACGATAGAATTATGTTCTGCATCTAACATTGAATGAATTAAAATTAATTTATAAATGAAAAATTTATCGATGGAATCTAGGTAAGCCTGAGAAGGGTACGTGTGATATGGATTTAACTATTTGTTAGTTGAGAAATATGTTTAAAAAGTATAGAAAATCTATATACCAAGTGTAAGGAGAATTGGGACACATTCTAATGCTTAATTTATAAAACGAAGATCTACTCTAACTAAACCTACATATACATACTTACTTATTAGTTATCAAGTATAATTTAATCTTGAACAAAATAAACGAAATTTTACTGATAATTCTTAGAACTAACTAATAGATTAATTTAATTGCTCATTGACTTTAATACTCAATTTATGTTCTAATGATTTTTTATAATACTTTTTACTTTTTTACTTTACTTTTAATGGCACAACAGCCCATGGAGGGCCTAGGCCGAGCCTTTCGCATCCACTCATGTTGTGCGTGTTATATTTGTACATGAATGGAAGGGACCTACAGTTTAATGCCGAATCCGAACGGCGAAGTGAAAAGCTTTTCATAGCAATTTTTTCTACTTTTTGATTTTACCCGTGCCGAGATTCGAACCCCGGACCCTCTGCGTAGCAGTCCAACGCACTACCACTACGCCACAGCGACCACTGATTTTTTATAATAATATTCAATAATTTTTAGTTCATAAAAAGAGAAGAGTTAAGGAAAGGGTTATTGGTATAAATGCCTCTAGAAGTGGTAGCTTATCACCTTTCCGGCAATTTCGCACGAGACGACGCTGGAAAGGAGGTTCAATAATTAATATAGGGTTGACCAAATGAGGCGCAGGAAAGTAATCGCAAATTAACACTATAAAATCTTATTTTTGAATCAAGCTGGGTACGTTATTTTGAAGGTTCATCAATGCCATTTATGTATGGAAAATGATATCATAATGATTTACATACGTCGATTCGATGGTCAAAATTTTTGATGACATCTTGCAATTGGGACGTTTGTATGGCATTTATCTCGGTAATGATGTTGTTTTTTAGGTCCTGAATATTGGCTGGCTTATCTACGTAGACTTGGTTTTTAAAAAAGCCCCATAAAAAAAAAAGTCCAATGGTGTTAAATCTAAATTTAGCGATTTTCGAAAAAACCTTGTAATTCGTCGAAGTGCGCGAAACGTGTTTTTTATTTTTTCACCATTTTTGAAGTGTTCTTTAATAACTTTAATGCGGTCTTCAATCGAATACGACTCCATAGCTATAAATGGCAAACATTCAACTAACAAAATGACATAAAGATGACAGACAGAAAACAAACATGGCGTCCCTGTCAAATTGACGTTTACTTTCCTGCGCCTCACATTCAACATATTGAAGTTTCAAAAAATGTTTTCCATTCCCTGCCATAAGCAAATAACTCTAAAGTGCCTATTCAATACAATTTCTCAATGGCCAATTATTAGGAAGTAGAATTCCCATGATTTACGCTATGCCGAATTTAAGAGTGCGTTGCATATGAAAACACAAAATAAGGCATTAGAAAAGCTTAAAAGAGAAAATGCCAAACAATTGTAAATATTTCTGTCAGAGGAACAATAAAAAAGCCACCATAATAATGACGTCAAATTAATGAACAACACAAAAACCACAACAATAAAACAAATCTAGAAAAGCGTTAAAGCGAACTTAGCCACGTTAGGTGGTGCACGTAACAACAATACATGAAAGAAAAATAAGCTTACATATACATAGTATACAGCATTAATAAATTAACGATGTGTTGTGAGTGAGTACAAATTTGAGAGCGCATGAAAGTGGAAAATCTAGTTTCAATTGAAAAATGAGCTTTTATTTCTGCAAAATTTATCATGTTCTGCAAAAAACATGATATATCTACTTAAGTAGTTTGTTCAGACGTTGAAGACAATAAAACACGAAACCAATCAAAAATGACTGTCACGTGGTGTTTACAACAATACATATGTATGTACATATATGTATCATATACACACCTGGACAAAAAAATAGGTGTGAACATATTGTTTTTCAAAAAAGCTTGGCTATCATATATTTTTTATTATCCTTCAAAAAATAAATTAGTTTTCAACATAAACAAACTTCAGCGTCATAACAAAACATGTAAGGTTTTAAAAACTCTAAAAAATAACTTAAATTTTGGTTAATTCATAAAATACACAGATTTTCGATTGGACAGAATAATACTTAGGTGTGCACAAAAAACTTAGGAATAAATATTGAAATTTTGCTAGTTATGGTCCCGTATTTTACTGAATTAAGTAGTAAGAACGCATTTATCCACGATTATTCTTGATAGCTTTTTCGATTCTTCTGGCCATTGACGATATCAACTTCCGACAAGTTTCTACAAGAATGTTGTACCAAATTTTTGGAATATTTTCCCATAACTGCGTTTTGTTTTGGCCTTTAAATTCTCCCCAGAAGTTCTCAATAGGATTTAGAGCTGGGGATTGACTTGGCCACTCAAGGACGTCTACATTATGCTCTTGGAACCATGCTTTGACAACTCGCAATTAATGTTTAGGATCATTGTCCTGCTGAAATTTCCACAAAAGCGGCATATAATCCTCGGCATATGGTAACATTATCGTTTCCAACAAATCCCTATGGACGAATCTATCCATAACGCTATTAATTTGATGTATCGGACCAACAACACCTTACCAAGAAAAACAGCCCCATACCCTTAAGCTGCCACCTCCGTGCTTCACTGTTTTCTTTGTGAACTGGACGTCGAATTCTTTGGCTTTCGGGCGACGACCGTTTCTTTGCGCATCGTTATCAAACAAATTTATTTTTATTTCATCGCTCCAGAGAATATTGTGCCATTTTTTTTCTCCCTGTGAACCGCACCACGTTTTATGAACTAATACAAAATTTTTTTCTTTCTTAAAATTTGCAGAAAAATTTGCTCCAGAGAATATTGCGCCATTTTTTTTCTTCCAGTGAATCGCAACACGTTTTATGATCCAATGCAAAGTTTTTTCTCTCCCTCAAATTTGCAGTTCTAAGCAGAGGAATTTTGCGAGCAATCCTACCGGGTACATTTGCGCTTACTACTCGTCTTGGAATGGTTCGTGATGATACAACATTCCCAATTTCGTTTGCAATCTTTCTGGGCCATTACTTGAATAGGTCGTGTTTAGCTTATGTAACGATACGATTGTCGGTCACTGATGAAGTTTTTTTAGGTGTTCCACGCGTTTAAATACCTTTTCCTGGCTTGAAAGCATTTGTAACGAAATTCTGAGACTGTCTAATCGATCTGGCAATGAATTTGTAGGTTTTTCCTTTGTCTCGGAGCTGACGAACAAGTCTTCTCTCCTCTGTACTGCAATGAACTCCACGACCCATCTAATATTATTAAAAATTATAATTAAACTTTTATTTAGTTCACTTTCATTGAAATCTTACCTTCTGCAACTAAATAACGCTTTAAATTTATTCACTTTTAATTTTTACCAAAACACACCTATTTTATTGTCCAGATCAATTTGAAGGTTGAACAAATAAACAAGCTGCAATATTTATCGAGAAGAACTTTTGTTCCGGGGATTCCCCCATTTCATTCCAAAACAGTGCCACCAAACTTCCAAATCTGCCATTTGATTTTTGGGTTCACACCTATTATTTTGTCCAGGTGTGTACATATACTTGCTTACATATTTACATACAAACATAAAACCGTTCGATATTGTTTTAATACAATTAGTTTTAGTTAACTGTTGCCTCCTTTGGCTTGGCCCTAATCTTATCGCTCATTTTTTACAACTTATGATATGATTGTTTCTTGATGGTTGGAAAATTTTCCAGTAAGTATGTACTACTTATAGTATGTATTTAGGTACTTTTAGTTGAAATGCAGTTTGACATAGGTACCAAACACTAGAACAGCAATAAAAACTAATATTAGAGACTTTCGCTCAAAACGAGTTTTTTGCGCGTGACTTAAGCGACAGATTTGCAGCTGCATGTTGAGATACACGCGAACAAAATGTTGCAATTGATTTACGCTGACACGTTTATGCTCTTCTCGAAGAATTTTTAATGCTAGTATTTGCAGGAAAAACTGCTCCCAAACCTTGACACCATTCGTGTCATAGCTGAGACGCGTCATTCAGATACATATTTTAGTTTAGTCCCTGAGACATTTGAGATTTTGTCGGCACTTTCGAAATATTTTCTACTCTTACAAGATATGTAAGTACATAAGTCAAGTTATTACTTTTTTGTATCATAATCACAATTCTGATACCTTGGCAATTTTCTGATCCTTGGAAATTTTCTCTATTGTTGTTGTGCAATTATATAATTTCATGGGTTTCTATCCTTATCTGACCGTTACCGTGTTTGTAGAGAGCCAACGCAGAAGATCGAATTGCCCACTTCTTACACAGAGAGAACTTTATAGTGACTAAGCTTAATTACGATATTCCAGACAAAACGAACAATAGAGGAAAATCCATCCGATGTGACGGCAGGAGCATCGTTTCTCGAGAATCAAAAGTTTCTCTTGAATAAGACAGATGGTGGACTTTCTTGGGTGAAAGTATGATGGTAGATTTATTACAAACCAACTCTTCTTTAGCATCGTGGTTGGCGGGCACTTCGGCAAACTTTGAGTTTTGATGTCTTAACTTTTGGCCTGACCTCGCTTCATGTCACTACAGCAAAACGGCCTTAGAGTGGTTCCAACGGAATGAAGTGATTTTGGTGCCTAGAGAAGCCAATCCACCAAACTGTCCAGAACTAAGGCCGATTGAGAGGTACTGGGCTTTAATAAAAAGGGAGATGAAGGTAACAGAAAAAGTGGCCAAAGACCTTCAAGATTTCAAAAGAAAGTGGTCTGCAGCAGCTGTGAGGGTGTCGGACACTACCATAAAAACATTAATGGAAGTGGTTCCTGAAGAATTAAAACTTTTTATTAAAAATTAATAATTTGTGGTTTCTTGTTTTTATTTTTTTAATCTAAAAATAATATGCAAAATAAAATACTTTAGTTTAAAAAAATCGGACTACTGGTTCAAAAGATTTCATCATTTTTGTACCAGACAATTTTATTCGACGCACTTCTATATATAATATATAACGTATCGCTAGGGTTACACCCACTTATGAAGTGATAACTCAAAGAAACCAAACCATGATTACTTCTCCCCGTTCATAGGCTAAGAAGAGGATTAGCCGTCTTACTAAACCTGAATGTTAAGTTTTATGATAGTTTTCCGACTCACAGGGTCTATACAGTTGGAATACCCCGAACTACTTCGCATCTACTTCAAAAGTGCTGTCTTCTAACAATAGTAAGAATCGATGCAATCGAGTAGTATCGGGACAACACCCTGGGTTGATGTACCATGAACAAGAATCATGCGATATTACAGCAACTAACGACTAATATTGCCTAGAAGGAAAACACTTCAGGATAGCGTTTTTTTTGTCTATAGACTTGCCAGCAAAAAAAAGATCTCTTTGACAAAGATCTCTAGATAAAAGTCTAGAATAACTAGTAGCTACTTTTTTGGAAACAAAATGTTTTTTTTTTTAAATGTTGACTATAAAAATAATGACTGATTTTATGACTGAGCCGGAGAGTTTCAACAAATCGATGGCATAACTTATTACAAAAGGTAACATTCTATAATATATTATTTGTTACCGAACGCCACAACAGACGAGTTATGAAACTGTCTTGCTAACGTTGGTTGATCGGTTGCAGAATTGGTTCGAACCATGAACTCAATTATCTCTTATCGGTGTCCTGTGTGATTGCATTCCCTCTTTCATTCTCCCTCCTTCTTCCTTCCATTCAACACAATGCTCTGCATTTATAGGGGTACAGCCTGTGTGTCCTCATTTGATTGTTGGTATAGGCCATGCGATATAATTAGATTAATCATGATAGGTTTAGAAACTGTATTAACTCGTTTATATTCACTCTACAGAGCGTTTCCCACGGTTGTTAAGGTACGGTTTTACTAAGGTTTTCATTTAAGAGCAGGGATTTTGTTTGATTGATTGATTTTCCTCCGAATGTTTACACATATGACAGTGGACGTTTTACAGGATTCTCATTTTGGCAACTTGTACATCGATTGACCGAAAGCCAGTAATGACCGCTCCGTCAGCCTTGAGGTTTAAAGCTAACTGACCTTCATGTACCGATTTAAACATAAAACACAAGATTTGCATATACCATATGTATGTCTATAAATAGCTGACGAAAATATGAAGTATTTCATTTTTATGTTAACTAATAAGAATCCACAAGTATGAGTTTACATAAGCCAAACACGTTTCATGTTTATTGAAGTGAAGAAGGCTGAAAAGGACTCAGTTGTGCTATTACGTCAGCAGAATTTCCATCGAAAATTATATAAAGGGTGATTTTTTTGCTACTTGGTTTTTCACGTTTATACTACTGTGGGCAAAAAGTAGTAAGACTTCTTAATTTAAATTTCGCGCGGAAACCCATTCATCAAAATATTATTTTTTTAAGGTTGGTATGACTGTCGTGCCTGGTATGACATCTGTGCCAAATGTCACATCAAAATAATCATTAGTGTTTAGTATACGCTTGTCTTTCTGAAGTACAAAAAGTGCATTCGGCGATTTTCACAATGAGTGAAATTATTCAACAAAGAAGTTCCATTAAATTTTGTGTGCGGAATCAAATTTCTGGTGCCGAAACGTTCAGAATGTTGCAAAAGGACTTCGGTGATAATTGTATGTCGCGAGCAAGTGTTTTTGATTGGTACAAATTGTTCAAAGATGGTCGAGAACGCGTTGACGACGAACCACGTCCAGGACGGCCATCAACATCAACTGATGATCAACACGTCAATAAAATCAAGGAATTGGTGCTCGAGAATCGACGATTAACAATCAGAGACCTTACTGGCATCGTTGGAATATCGGAAGGATCAGTGAAAACCATTTTAAAATATCATTTGGGCCTAAGAAGAGTGAATGCACGATTGGTTCCAAAATCACTAAATTTTATGGAAAAACAGCGTCGCGTTGACGTTTGTGAAACAATACTTTCCGACTACCAGGATGTCATGAAACGTATTACAACTGGCGATGAGACTTGGATCTATGCTTACGACCCGGAAACAGACGATCAATCGGACGAATATCATGCCAAAGGTGAGCCGAAACCGAAAAATCCCCGTCAAAGCAGGTCAAAAATCAAGGTTATGTTGACAGTTTTCTTCGATTATCGAGGTGCACTCCGAATTCCTTCCGACCGGCCAAACTGTCAACAAGGAATACTATTTGAGTGTAATTCGCAAAAAAAGGCCGGAATTATGGAAAGACAACTCATGGTTTTTGCATCCCGATAATGCGCCGGCTCACACGGCATTGGTTTCACGAGACCATTTTGCAAAAAATTCGACTGATATCGTTCCGCAACCACCCTATTCGCCCGTGTGAATTTTGGCTATTTTCTAATCTCAAAAAACCGCTTCGTGACACCGTTACCGTTTTGAGTCAATTGAAGACATTAAACATGAATCGCTAAGCGCATTGAAGGCTATTCCGGAAATTGACTTTAACAACTGTTTCGAGAATTGGAAAAAACGTTGGCACAAGTGTATTGGGGCCGTGGGGGGAGGGGGGGGGGGGGGAGGGAGATTACTTTGAAGGGGACGAAATATATTCGGAAGAATGAATAAAAAAATTTGAAATTATGAACAAAGTTTTACTACTTTTTGCCCACAGTAGCATTTCTGACAGTTCACGCGTGATTCTTGACATGTGTCAAAGTAAAAACTGCTCAGTTTGGTTTGGCATTTCATCATGAATAGACTAACGCCTGAACAACGTTTGTAAATTATTGAAATTTAATATCATAATTCGTGCGCTGTGAAAAATGAGTTTCGCAAGCTACGTCCATTCAGCGACGAGGCTCAATGGATATGTGAATTAGCAGAATTGCCCTATTTGGAGTGATAACCAGCCAGACGCAATTCAGCAGCTACCAATGCGTCCCGAAAAATGCACTGTTTGGTGCGGTTTATGGGCAGGCAGCATCATTCGGCCGTACTTCTTCAAAGACGATGAAGGCCGCAACGTTACGGTTAATGGAGAAAGGTACCGTTCGATGATAACAGACTTTTTACTTTTTTTTTGCCGAAAATGCAAGAATTGGACTCGGCCGGCATGTGCGGTGCTACATGCCACACTGCACGCGAAACCATGCATCAATTGAGTAGCGAATTTCGTGAGCAGTTAATCTCACGTTTTGGTGCAGTCAATTGACCACCAAGATCGTGTGATTTGGCCCCGTTAGACTATTTTTTGTGGGGGTATGTTAAGTCTCTTGTCTGTAGGGATAAGCCAAACACGATTGCTGCTTTGGAAGCCAACATTGAACGCGTCATTGGGGAGATTCCGGGCGAAATGTGTGCCAAAATTGGACCTTCAGAATGGACCACTTGGAGAGTAGCCGCGGGCAAGATTTAAGTGAAATTATCTTTAGAAGGTAAATGGCAGGGATTGATTTATCGATCCAAATAAAAATTCATTCACTTTTGTAAAATATCTGTAGTTTTTTGAATTTTCAAAAATCAAGCTCTTAAAAAATCACCCTTTACAACTTACATACAAATATGTATTGTTTCAAAGTGATTTATTTTTATTATGATTTTATTTATAAAATCTATTTGTTTTTCGTATTTGTGTTGTTACCAAAGCAAGCCATAAATATGTAAAGAGTTACGTAAAAGAAAAGCGTTAACGGAAATGTGCAAATACTTATGTACGAGTTCATTTATGTTAAATAAACGACGCGAAGTTTTGAAAGAAGCTGATTCAGAGAAATGCGAAATGCGAAAAGTGTATTTGCGAACAATTTTGATGTTGTAACGACTACCGCCTTAAGTAGATGCAGAGTTTTGAAGAGTCTAATGTGCTGGGATCACAAAGCTCAACATTTGTTGTACACAAGTATCACAGTAGTGGGATTCATAAAAACTCATAAATACCTCCCGCGAACCGCATAATATAAGGAAACTATGAAATTTCATAGAAATTTTGACAAGTTTATACCTATACATATGCACACTTACAAACTTATGAGTGAATGAGTGAGTGAGTTAGCCTACATGAATCCCTCTATTGAAAAGTAAAGAAAGAAATACATGCACGTAACATTGTAACATTTTACATTATCGCACAGACAGAAAAATGCTACACGTGTGACCTAATTTTGTTTTTATTTTATTCTTTTTTTATAGCTACCTACATAAAATTTGTAGTTACCACAATTTCGTGAACGAAAATATGTAGTGTAGACAATGAATGAAAACTAAGTACGAGTATTTGGCAAAGATATATTTTTACAACAGATGGCGTTGATTGCAAAGTTGTGAAAACATTGGAAGTGTTTTTAGTTTTTTGAGACTTAATATTGAAGTGGTTACACGTTGCAGGTGCAGATGGCCTGCCTGCTGAGTTGTTTAAGACCGGAGGCAAAGAGCTCAAAAAACGCATGCATGAGCTTCTATGCAGAATGTGGTCAGATGAAAGCATGCCAAGTGATTGGAATCTCAGCGTACTCTGCCCAATCCATAAGAAAGGTGATTCCACGATCTGCGCCAACTACCGTGGGATAAGCCTTCTTAATATTGCATATAAGGTTCTATCGAGCGTACTGTGCGAAAGACTGAAGCCCATCGTCAACAAACTGATTGGACCTTATCAGTGTGGCTTCAGGCCTGGTAAATCCACCATCGACCAGATATTCACACTACGCCAAATCCTGGAAAAGACCCGAGAAAAACAGATCGACACCCATCATCTATTTGTCGATTATAAAGCCGCTGCCGCCTTCGACAGCACGATTAGGGATCACTTGTACGCCGCAATGTCTGATTTTGGTATCCCTGCAAAGCTCATTCGTCTTTGCAAAATGACACTGACCAACACCACCAGCGCAGTGAAAATTGGGACAGACCTCTCCGCACCATTTGATACCAAAAGAGGTTTCAGACAAGGTGACTCCCTATCGTGCGACTTCTTTAACCTAATGCTGGAGAAAATAATTCGAGCTGCGAACATCGACATCTCTGGCACTATCTTCTACAAGAGTGTCATGCTGCTAGCATAGGCTGATGATATTGACATCATTGGCAAAATCGCTCGAGCAGTCAGTGCAGCATTCTCCAACCTGGAAAGGGAGTCTCGTCGTGTGGGTCTAGTGGTGAACGAGGACAAAACGAAATACCTTGTGTCAACAAACAAAGAGTCACGGCGTCTTGGACAAAATGTCACTGTTGACAACTACACTTTTCAAGGATTTCGTTTATCTAGGATCCAGCATAAACACCAACAATAATGTCAGCCTTGAGATCAAGCGTAGACTAACCCTTGCCAACAGGTGTTACTACGGGCTCAGTAGGCAATTGAGAAGTAGAGCCCTCTCTCGACCGACGAAAATAACGCTCTATAAGTCCCTCATGCTTCCCGTCCTAATGTATGGCGCAGAGACGTAGACATTGACAATCAATGATGAGATGCTGTTAAGATCGTTCGAGAGGAAGATACTCCGTAAGATCTACGGTCCAGTATGCGTGGACGAAGTGTATCGAATGAGATGGAACGATGAGCTGTATGAACTGTACGCCGACACTGACATAGTCGAGCGTATAAAACTTCAGCGGCTTCGCTGGCTGTGTCATGTTGAGCGAATGGAAGAAAGCGCTCCAGCTAGAAAGGTGTTTTATTCGAACCACGGTGGAGGATCACGCAGAAGGGGACGTCCTAATCTCCGTTGGAAAGACCAGGTGCAGGGCAACCTGAACCACGGTGGAGGAACACGCAGAAGGGGACGTCCTAATCTCCGTTAGAAAGACCAGGTGCAGGGCAACCTGACTGCACGTGACTGGCGAAGCTTTGTAGAGGCTGCCAAGACCAATCATCGGTTGTAGTAGCCAATTAAGCAAGTACACGTGGACCACCACTTTTATTTTCGAAAAAAAAACATACAATGCGATATGTAAATGAAATTTTCTATTTTTTTTTTAAATACAGGAAAACACAAATTTTGTTTTTATATTATGAATAAATTAATTGAATATATATTTTTTTATTATTTTTGATTTGTATTAATTTATATCATGTTGTAAAAAAGGTGCATTTTTCTTTCGTCTCTCATAAAATTTATGAAAAGTAAGTTGTGGGGGGGTCAGCGTATGACCATCGATATGCAGAAACTTCAAGTTATTCAGTTATAAACTAATTATTTTGGAAAGCATCCATGAGTATATTATAGATACGACGTAATTGCCCCGTGAGCATACCTGAGGATTGTCATTCTTGAAATACTTAAAGCAGTTTTTTAAAATCAAGAATGAAAATGTATATCTGGAGATAGATATCTGGATATTATGAGCTAATAAAGGGAAAACTTTTCGAAATGGCTTGATAGTTGAAAATTGCACTGGTAATCACAGCAATTGAAGGTTGAAAAATAATAAGACTGATATAGAGACCGTACTGTCTACTGAATTGTTGAAGACTTGAGGAAAGAAGTTCAAAAAAAATATGCATGCCCAGTAACTGGAAGTTAAGCGATTTCTGCCACCATATATGTACTTATTAGTCGATTATAAAACCGCTTTACGATTAGGGATCACTTGAACGCTGCAATGTCTGCTTTGGTATCCCTTCAAAGGTCATCAGATTTTATAAAATGATACTGATCCATACACAATAGTAGTGAAAATTGAGACTGCCCATTTGATATTTAATGAGGTTTCAGAAAAGATGGAACGCTCTATTTTGCGATTTCTTCAATCTTACGCTAGAGAAAAAACCCGTGTCACAAATCTTGGCATCTCAGTTAGTACCTTCAGTATTCTCAGGCAACGATTTCTTAGTGCAGCATTCACCAACCTAAAAAAGGAGTATTGTGGAGTGAGTTCCGCAGTAAATGAGCAAAGAACGAAATACTTTTTCTGAACAAACAAAATGTACAGCCTATAGATTGAGCCAAGAATAGTTCTCTAGTAAAAGGGCTGAGTAGACAATTGATACACAGAGTTTTCTATTGATTAAAGAAAAGAATAGCCGCATTCACAATCTGGTGCAAATGGTATTGCATCATTGCAAATACAAAATATTTCTGCTATTTCAACAACGAATATATTTAATATGCAATAAAAATGTATATCCGTCTTCAGACTTTGGCGACGATAATGACACTGATGAGAAGTTGAAAGGAGTATTCGAGTGATAGACGCTTCGTAAGATCTTTGATCTACTTAATATGCGTGGAAGATGTGTATCGAAGGCACATAAGTCAAGTACATATAAATATCCACAGCAGCCTTATGGATAGAATGGAAAATTCTCCAGCTGAAAATCCCACGTACAGGAAGACCTGACGCGCACATAACTTTATCAACTGGCACCAGTATTACCGGCAAGCTTTAAGAGGTGGGCAAAACCAATCATAGGTTATAATGCTGATTAATTGTATACTCATGTAGTGAAAAGTAGGGGATAAATGAGAGTCCTTAAGCGCAGGTAAAATAATTTGACTTCTTACATAGTGAAGAAATAATCCACATAATTCAACAATAGGAAACCGAAATATTAGCCAAAAAATGTGGATGTAAATCTAAATGGAGGACTATGTACATTAGAGCGGGTCACAAGAAAAAAAAACCTCAAAAACCACCCCCTATCTAAAAGCTTGTGTTGAGAGTATTTCAAAACAATTTTTTTATTTTTTTGGACCACCCGCAACACATTGCTTTTTTATTAGTTTTCCTTAGACTTTGTAAAGTTGGAAATTGACTTATCTTCACCTCCTAACGATTCTTAGTTGATTGTGTGTATTGGTTTTTGGCTAAAGTCAGGATCAATATTTATGTCGGCCAACATCATGCTTAATATTTGATTGATTTTTTATTATTTTTCTGTAGACCTCGTAACGTTGGAAACTGACTTCGCCAAAATGAACTTTGGCAGTTGATATCCGATTTTTATAAATGATAAACCACTATGTACATATGTATAACCAGGGAAGGAACCCCTGAAAAAGCAAGATGTAACTCTCTTCATAATATTAATTTCAATTTTGAAATTTCTTCTTTCTTTTAATGGTGCCACATCCCATGGAGGACCCAGGCCGAGCTTTCACATCCGTTCATATTGTGCGTGTTATATTTGTACATGAATGGAAAGGAACAACAGTTGTATGCCGACTCTGAACGGCAAAGTGAATAGCTTTTCATAGGCAATTTTTACTCTTGTAGATTTGCCATTGCCTGCCAAGAGGTGGTGCTGTCTAGCAAAATAGTTTTTTCCACTATATGAAAAGCTTTTCACCTCGCCGTTAGGATTCGGCATTAAACTGTAGGTCCCTTCCATTCCATTTATGTACAAATATAACACGCACAACATGAGTGGCTGCGAAAAGCTCGGCATAGGCCCTCCATGGGCTGTTGTGCCATTAAAAGTAAAGTAAAGTACCGAGATTCAAACCCCGCACACTCTGCGTAAGAGGTCAACGCACTGCCACTACGCCAAAGCTACCACAGTCCAACACTAGAAATGAACATGTTTTCTACACGCCAGAATCTCTTGGTGAACAATGTAAACAATTGTCATAGAGCAGTGATCCAGCTCCGTTTAAAATTGTGATATTAGGGTAATTTACTATGGGAGTTAAGTATATGGTACCAGGAATGCAAACCGGTTTCGAACCGAACTATAAGCACTTTGAGTTACTCGAATCGAACCGAACTGTTACTCTACTTTTTCCCATGATAGTTAGAACCAGGTTTGTTCGAAAAAAAATGGTTTGTTTCAATCCAATAATGAAATATTCTCATTATTAACATTTCTCATTATTAACATTTACACTATTATTTTTATACATACTATATGTCATATTCAACACGGTTCAATTTACGACTATGTCACTTTATTTTTTATGCAGAAGTACAATCGACAGTAAGTGTATAAGCGTTTGTGCTCAAATCAAACCCAAACAAAAATTTTAAAAATTATAATCATGCGGGTTTTTTAACCGAATCAGCGGTTCTAAGGTGCAGAAATCCGATTTTAGATTAAACCAGGAATTCAAAGAAACAATGAACCGCTGAACCGAACCATACTCGAAAATTGTGTTGGTTCACATCAATGTAATATACAAATATGTATTTTTCAATGACAAGGAATTAGTTGTTGTTTTTTATTCAATACGTATCTAAAAAAAATAACTAAAAATACAAACCTTCATTTAAGTTCTTAAGCTTTGACAAAAAATAGACGTACATTCTATTCGTGACCGCCGCTGTAGGTACAGCATGTAAACAAATTATACTAAAAAATTTTTTTTTTTTTTTTTTGGAACGAGAAAATTAAATTTCAAAATAACAACTGACAAATCTAAGAACAATAAGGCGCCATACATACCGAAACCATAAATAGCTTTAGGTACAAGTTTAAATAACCCCCAATAAAAATAAATGAAATAAGAAACCAAAACATACACGTAGTATGTGGTACTTAATGTTGACCAATATTTTTGCCGGTATAAAATAAAATAAATAAACAACAAATAAATGATAAAAAAATAAACTTAAATTTAAGTTAAGCAATGCAAACGAAGAGGAGAGATAAATAAACTGAAGAGGAACCATTGAACTTGAATGAATTTAACACTTTTTGAATACAATCGCACATGAGGTGTAGTGGAGGATGTCCCGCATTCATGCCGGCGAAAAATATGTATGAATCAACTCAAACCGAAATTGTTTAGCTTCATAGAGAAGATGAAGACAAAACAACGATGATGTGAATTAAGTGGCCCACTTGAGACATCATAACATCGGCTCGCTGTTAGCTAGTAAGTAGTCACTTTTCATGATGCTATCGACATATAGCGAACAAATAAATTCTACTTCGACTAGATAACGAAGAATATGCTTTCACAAGTATTCTGACTAATTCTTTTTGTTTCTTATTTGCTGTACGTTGCTACTGCTGAAAAAAATGGCTACATGTAGATATTGTGTTATATCAACCCTGTAGGGCGTAAACAATCTAGACCACTAAAATAACTAGTGTTTCGAATAGTTATTCAACATGTAGTGTTTAAAGTGGTTGAAAACACTTGTCTTGTAATTCCTATCTACTTTACAATATTTTTAATTTATATGAATTTTGAATGTTTCACAAAAATCACTGAAAATGTTGTAATTCCTGTATACTTTACAATATTTTTGATTTATATGAATTTTGAATGTTTCACAAAAATCACTGAAAATGTTGTAATTCCTATCTACTTTACAATATTTTTGATTCATATGAATTTTGAAATTTCACAAAAATCACTGATGAATATTCAAATGAATATGTCTAATTTGAAAGAAAATAAAAAATATACATAGGTATATAATTTTTTCAAATTAAAAGTATTTTTCCCCCCCCTCCCTCCCCCTCTTTTAAATGTTCAACTTTATTTTAAATGCAATTTTTAAAAATTAATAATACAATTTATTTATTTATTTATTAAGTATTATTAAATATAGTAATTATGCCCAGTACAACAACAAACATTTTTAAACTATAGTAGATACTAGTCACGAACGGAAAAATACCTTTAAATTTTTCCATAGACAACTGGTTGGAAAACTGATATTATTCGATTGGTCGACAAACTATTCCAAAAACATGTATCATTCAAGTTGCTGAAGTTTGACTGGTTTTCAAAACTATTCCAAGAACAATCTATCTACGAACTATATACCAGGTGTACAATTATGAAACGGATAATTTTTTTAAGAAAAGTAAAGTTTATTTAAGAAACATGGTTATACATTCAATCTTTAAAGTAAAGGCCATTGCTAGCTACACATTTTTCCCATCTCTCTGGCAATTTGTGAAAGCCTCGCAAAAAAAAAACTGTTCGTTTTATGAGTCAAATCAGTCATCGAGCCATTTTTTTACAATTTCGTACGAATCGAAGAACTGCTCAGCAAGTGCGTGCCCCATTGATGAAAATAATTGGTAGTCAGATGGAGCCAAGTCTGGTGAATAAGCCGCATGGGGGAGGTCTTCCCAGCTGTACGAATCTACCAATTCCCGAGTCTGTTTTGTTCGATGTGATGGTGCATTGTCATCAAGAAAAATCACTTTGTGTTGCCTGGCTTGATATTTTGGACGTGTTTGTCACAAAGTACGGTTCAAATCGGCCAATTGTTGTTGGTAGCGTTGACCAGTAACTGTTTCACCTGGTTTCAGACGGTTAAACCAGACAACACCTCGCTGATCCCAGAAAACACACAGCATTGTCTGTGTGTTTTCGTTTGGGATTCTCGAAATAGATCCATTTTTCCTGTTTCATACTTGTATCGTACACCTAGTATATGCAGTAGATATGCAAGCCTGGATAATTGACTTTTGCCTAGGACAACACAATGTTTAAGAAACCAGTTCGCGATGAGGAAGAATACCACATGTGGGACTAGCATTAAACCATTCCCTACAGGGAGTAAATCGTTTGTACTCGTCATCGTCATGGTGTGATTTTTTTATTGAACAAAAACATATGTATTCAAAATAATTTGAATATAAATTTGTTTTATGATATTGCTTTATGTATGTATGTATGTATATCTTTATTAAGCTACTTCTTCTTATTGTCATTCTTGTTGTTGTAGATACATTTTGTTTTAAATCGTGTAAAAGCCTTTCAATTTTACCAGCATCGCTTCGGAATTTTAGATTCGCCCCAATTTCTTGCTTTGAATTAATTTCGCGATTTAAGCATTTCATTTGATTGCTGTTTTCATTTTTTGGCAATTCATAAATTTCGCTTTCTATTTGGTAATTTTGACATATTTAAATTGAGTTTAATAACTCATGTTGATTACTTCTATTGAATGTTTTTATTCCACTTTTATATCAACTCCAACTGGAGTAGCCCGGAAACTCCCCGGACTTAAATTTTATAGGGCACCTCTAACAAATTATTAAGCGAAAAGTGGCTGAGGATAAGCCATAGAATGAAAATATGCTACAAGTACTTGTTGACTCAATGTCACCTACAGCCTCAATGGCAAAGAGGCTGTAGGTAATAAAGGCAAGAGGGGTAGCAACACCATACTAATATTTATTTTTCTTAGTTCTGGTGTTAAGCCAATCGAACCGAGCATATATCCTGAAAAACTTGCAAATAATTCTTATTTTTATTTAATTTTTAGCAATATCATTAAATAAGTTAATTTTCTTCAATAATTTGGATTTAACTAAAAACTAGAGAAATTGTTTTTTAACTCGATTTTATTTTAATATTGTCCTTGGTTTGGTCTTCAAAATAAAGCGATGTTAGCTCTTATTATAAACAATTTTCTTCAAAGTTGATGCAGTTTTATGACCGCCAGTGTATTTGCTTAATCCAAACTTTTGTTTATGATTAGATGTGAACGTGACTTATTTTAGAATTTTTCTTTGTCTAAAACTTTGTCTATCTTCTACAAAAGTATTTTAAAATTCTCATCGTTTCTAACATTTCCTTGCGTTTTTGTTTTGTTTGTGAATTTCTTGGAAATACTTAAGTCATGCAATCATTTAAACTGAAAAAACCATTATTGATGTAAGGCAAAACAATCGCAAATTATAACGTCATCAATTTAGCATCTGTATTTAATACTTACAAGTTTTCTAAATATCAAATTTCCTAACTTGTTCCAATATCATTAAAAATGTAATAAAAGTTAGCAATTATTAGGAATTTTATTAAATATGTAGATACTTGTTTGCAAAGTACTTTTCTCACTCACCTTCGCCCCGGCAAAACCATCCGGATTGCAGCTGGGCAACAGATGAATCTCTGTCGTATTAAGCAGCTGTTGCACCTCGGGCAACGTGTCATAATTTGCAGTCACATATTGTGCGAAGAACAGTATCATTTGTCGTCCCAAAGTTTCATCACCGTGTATATTCGCGGTGATCTTCACTGTGGGATGCAACTTATTGGTAGCAGGAGCGCCTGCTGCTGTATCATCACCACCACCGACAGCACCCAATTGCAGCACGTACATATCACGCCCTTGCAGCGTCTTGCCAATTGAGTATTTATGCGCCAATTTCGGGTATAAATCTTGTAATTTTGCAAAAAGTGCACTGATTTCTTCATTGCTCAGATAGTGCGCAGGCGGATGGGTTAGAAACGATTCATTTTCCCTTTGCGCCTGCGCAGTGACGATACTGAAATTGGCAATGGCTACGAAAACTGCGACGTAAAAAGCAAAACCGACGGCGACGTTTGTGCGCGACAACGTCGCTGCTTTCAAGCCGCACATTTTGCTAGCACAAGTGGTTAAGGTAAGGCGGACGTGGAAGCGAAAGAGGCTGTATGTTTTTTGTTGTTGTTAATGTAAATTACACCACATACAATGTTCAAAAAGGCACACGTTGGCAGCTACGGGGAGCACTGCAATAACTGTAAAAGCAACGACGGCGACCAACGAGCGAGCGTACGAGAATAATTGACTTATCTGCTTGTTTTTGTTGTGTGTGAGAATCTATTTCTAACTCTGGTTAATTCCACTTTGTTCTTTTTTTCTTTCTTGCTGACGTTGTACCAATACTTAATTCTTCACTATACTAATCTTTTTCACTAATTTCATTACACATATACAATAATTTTCATTTGAAATCTCACACATTCAAATTTGCACTTTCAATAGATTTACAATAACTTCGCAAATATTTTGTTTTGCATACACGTTTGCGAAAACAAGTAACTACTTTATTTGATGTTGATGATGAAGAAATCAAGATCAAGACACTTTCTTCTTTGCTACCTCCAAGCACTTTCAACAACACAAACAAACAGACCTGGCAACTTCAGCTATTCAATAGCAACAAAGAGATGACGGCTCTTATTTTGTATTTCCTTTTCGAACGTTGTTTGTGATAAACAAACGAATCACTTTGGCAGGGGTTTACTACTGCTCCATAAAATTATTAGTAGGAATTGCTATTTAGGTGTTTATTAATACTATTTTATTGGTATTTTTTCTGCCTCTTAGGCTGTGGTTATATTCAAAGTTTACTCGGCGAACACCATGCAATTGTTGTTGCCCGAACACGAAGAGAGAGAACTTTTACTCACTCTCACACCGAACACGATATGCTGGGTGAAATGTACACCGAGCACGCCGAGTATTCAGGGTTAGCAATGAGTTATACTACAAAAAAGGAACAAAAATGTATGTAAAATAGAAGGAAAACATACAAACCTGCACATCATTATTTACATTTGCAGAAAAGCAAAGTTGCGAATGTTTTTAGTTTTTAAAAGTGAATATTAAATATATTATTCATAAAACTATTGAAGAAAAAACATATTATTTTCATAATTTTTCAATTATAGCATTAATTTCACACTCCATATTAATAAAATCTTTTAAACTTTTTTGGTATACCATTTAGTGTTGCCATTGCGCAAAAAATTGTAGTACAAAAAGAACTAAATTTCGACAAAAAGCAACTCTGTAACGAACACCAATGTAACCACTACACCCAGCAAAAGAGTAAAATATGATGTGTTAGTCGAACAGCGAACACCAGTATAACCAGCAGCTTAGGTCGTGGATATGTTCAGATTTTGCTCGTCGAACACCATGCAATTATTGTTGCACCGAACACGAATAGAGTGAGCTTTTACTCACTCTCACACCGAACACGATTTCCTGGGTGAAATGTACACCGAGCACGCCGAGTATTCAGGGTTAGCAATGAGTTATTCTACAAAAAAGGAACAAAAATGTATGTAAAATAGAAGGAAAACACGCAAACTTGTACATCATTATTTTCATTTGCAGAAAAGCAAAGTTGCGAATATTTTTAGTTTTTAAAAGTGAATATTGCATATAAAGGGTGATTTTTATAAGTTTAGTTTTTGAAAATGAAAAAAAAAACAGAAATTTTACAAAAGTGAATGAAATTTTTATTTGGATCGATAGATCAATTCCTGCCATTTACTTTTTAAAGATAATTTCACTTAAATGTTGCCCGCGGCTACGCTTCAAGAGGTCCATTCTGAAGGTCCAATTTCGGCACATTATTCATACATTTTGGCCGGAATCTCAAAAATGACGCGTTCAATGTTGGCTTCCAAAGCAGCAATCGTGTTTGGATAGTCCATATAGACAAGAGACTTAACATAGCTCCACAAAAAACATTCTAACGGGTTCAAATCACACGATCTTGGAAGCCAATTGACTACACCAAAACGTGAGATTAACTGCTCACCAAATTCGCCTCTCAATTTATGCATGGTTTCGCGTGCAGTGTGGTATGTGGCATGTGGCACCGTTCTATTGGAACCACATGTCGACCAAGTCCAATTCTTGCATTTTCAGCAAAAAAGTATGTTTTCATCGAACGATACCTTTCTCCATAACGTTGCGGCCTTCATCCTTCATCGTCTTTGAAGAAGTACGGCCTAATGATGATGCCTTCTCATAAACCGCACCAAAAAGTGCATTTTTCGGGACGCATTGGTAGCTGCTGAATGGCTCTAGCTGGTCTTCACTCCAAATACGGCAATTCTGCTTATTCACGAATCCATTGAGCCAAAAATGAACAACGTCGCTGAAGACAATTTTGCGATAACACACATTTTTTACAGTGCACGAATTTTGATAATAAATTTCAATAATTTGTAAACGTTGTTCAGGCGTAAGTTTATTCATTATGAAATGGCAAACCAAACTGAGCACAAATCAAATGACAGCTGTCAAAAAGACCAACTCCGAAAAAAGTATTGCCAGATTGAAAACCACACTTCTTGAAAAAACACCCTTTATTATTTATAAAACTATTGAAGAAGTACGTATGGTAAGTATTTATACAACATATTAGCTGCATTCACGATGTGATGCAAATGCTGTTGATTCGACTCTTGCCTTGAAGTTGCCACATATTCTGCTACCTATTCTACCTATTCTGCACTATCGCTTGTTTTTATAACCAGCCGGTTGCTGCCGGTCGAAAAAATTACATTATTTGCATAATTTATTGCACATTCAATTATTTTATTATTAATTTCACTCTCCATATTGATAAAATCGTTTAAGGTTTTTTGGTATACCATTTTAGTGTTGCCGTTGTGCACTAAATAGTATTAGAAAAAAAAAATTTATTTCGACCAAAAGCAACTCTGTAACGAACTCAATGTAACCACAAGACCGAGCACGAGAGAAAAATGTGATGCGTTCGCCGAACAGCGAACAACAGCATAACCACAGCCTTAGAGTTTTATATGCCTATAGGTGCTTCTATCTTATTTTTCTTTATTGGCACAACCGCCCATCTAGGGCCTAGGGCGAGAAGTGAAAAGCTTTTCATGGACAATTTTTATTCTTATATATAAGTTTGCCATTGCCTACCAAGAAGAGGATTTTTCTACTTTTTGATTTTGCCTGTGCCGAGATTTGAATCTCGCAGCAGTTATTGGCTGCTGTGTAAAAAAATGTCTTAATTTTCATTTTTCTATCAAGGCAGGAGTTTGATTTATTTCTAAGGACGTGGTTTTATTGGAAATTTTACTCGACCAACACCGTGAAGTTGTTCGGCCAGTAAAATTTCAATATAACCACAACATAAGAAATCTAGGGAGAAAGGTAAATATTGTCATAACATAGCTTTAAAGTATGTTTCTCTCTCTCTCTCTCTCTCTCTCTCTTAATGGCACAACAGTCCATGGAGGGCCTAGGCCGAGCTTTTCGCATCCACTCATGATGTGCGTGTTATATTTGTACATGAATGGAAGGGATCTACAGTTTAATGCCGAATCCGAACGGTATGTTTATACAGTAAATTTTTTTATAATTTTGCACTTACAAATTATTTTTCATATTTATAATACAGAATTAAAAAGAAAGATGTTATTTTATTAACAGTTTTCAAACGTAAAATCTTCTTCAAAGCTTGTAATTCTTTTTTGATTTTTTCGAAGCTTACTTCTTTAGAATAGTTTTTTATAGTTACGCCGGTGGTAAAAGATTATTGCCGCAACGATAATTGTCACGGAAATGATGGGCAGCGCCCTCTTTGAGTATGAATATTGTGATGGAGATGATGATTTTGCAGAGGGCGTTGCATGCATTGGAAATTAAAACGATAATAATTAAGTTAATCCAGATGTAACACACCTGGGATCAGAGAATCATCAAACTGAACTATACAAGGCTTATCATTTGCATAAATCCGCACATAAACAATTTCAAAACATGTTCGTTAAAAAGTCATTCAGCCACGCCTGTAACGTCTGCGATAGACTCTGGTTTTTACAAGATCACTAATCCAAACGTTCTGAAGAAGTTAACAATTTTTTTATTACATATATTATTTTATTTAAAATAAAATCGGCTATGTATTTCTGAAAATTAATGTTGACTTTGTTGGCACTGGTTGATACACTTAGTTATTGGTAAAACTATACGACATTTATTTATTAACCAGTGAGTTCTAATTGGTTGATCAAGGGGAAAATAGATCAACGATCCTGATGGCAAGATTCTAACAATAAGAAGCAAGAAAACTGGAAGACGAACTGTGGAAGAAACTCTTAAAGTTGGACCATAGTCGAGGCCAGTGGTAGCATCTACTGGTCCACCACTGGTTGACCTGCAAATACCAGATGCCAATTGGGGTTACATATAAGTAAGGGATGGCCTAGACCCCCGAGCATAATGGGCTATATGCGGTTTGGGAGAGCGTAAGTATTCTTTTATTCAATTGTATCTAAAAGCTCACCCTTTTTATGGTTTGATTACTTTCCATTCATGTACAAATATAACACGCGCAACATGAGTGGATGCGAAAAGCTCGGCCTAGGTCCTCCACGGGCTGTTGTGCCATTAAAAGTAAAGTAAAAGTAAGTAATTTCCGGTAAATTTCTTATTTTAACTCAAGTTCGTTAACTATAACTAGGAATGTCTGCTAGCTGCTGCCTTCCACCCCAAGTTTCGGCTGATGTGGTTAGAGAAGTACAGTATTGCAAAGGTCAAAAAGGTAGAGAAAACTATAGTGCGTAAGGTCAATGAAGCTATGATCTCGATGAAGAACGATACTGATAATTTCTTGCAAGGCAAGCTTAAAGAGTATTCGTGCTGAAGAACAACAGGTAGCTTAAAAGCGTCGTCCATGATTTAGTGTAATGACTGGCTGAAGAGAAACTCCACAGAATTGGATACAGATGCTGTATTTTTGAGCGAGAAAGTGTTGGTGAGCTTATTTATCAAATGTAACACGGCCAACCCCTGCAGTGCAGTTGAACGCCTGTTTTCAAAACATAATCGTAACACATGTTTTAGTGTTTTTTAGAAATAAAAAAGTTTACGATTAAGTTAACGAATTAATGTTAATGACGTTAACATTTGGGTTAACGCTTTTAAAGTTAACAGCGTTAACTTCATGATTAGCACTCCCCAGCTCTGGTTATTTCCATTACTCACTCAATCTGACGCCTTTAACGTGATTAGTGCCTTACAAATGAAACCGTGGCCCCTATTTCTTTCCAATGCTTGTACAACTGTATTGTTTTGATTTGTCCGTTTTACTCTAATTATCCCGAATTTCCAATTGAAACGAACGCTGTCAAAATTAATAATGGAAGATTCCAATTATCAACTGCGGAACATCATAATTTTTTCACTCAATCTCCACTGCTGAAAACTTATTGAAAAAATCAGCAAATTAATCAAATCATATAAAAAAGTAAAACTCTTAAGCTACAAACCAAACGTAAACGTACTACATTATAGATGTGTGTTGCAGGCAATTTCCTTTATTCGATTGCCGAAGCTCATGTTAGAGGCCAAGTGAAATAGAAGAGCCATTCCATTGAAAACAAAAACAAAACGTAATTCAACGACAACGAAGACCTCGAAGTGACTACGAGACTCCACCATCAACAGAACAATATCGATAAGAGTCAACAAAAAAGATAAATCATGCCACAATCTCGCGCCGCTGCCGCTGAGTTGGTGTCCAATTCTGGTGTGCCACAGCCGCTGGTAAAAATTGGACACTATCTGTTGGGCGCTACACTGGGTACTGGCACATTTGGCAAGGTGAAAATCGGTGAACATCAGATGACACACCACAAGGTCGCTGTGAAGATACTGAATCGTCAGAAAATCAAAAGCCTTGATGTTGTGGGTAAAATTCGCAGAGAAATACAAAATTTAAAACTCTTCCGGCATCCGCACATCATTAAATTATATCAGGTAAATTAATTCGTTACTTTGTGTGCCTATTTGAGAGTCACTGACTTGAGGTATTTCCTCTATTGCACTTCCACCAACAGGTGATCTCCACGCCAACAGACATCTTTATGATTATGGAGTATGTGAGCGGTGGTGAGCTATTTGATTACATTGTGAAGCACGGTAAGCTGCAGGAGCATGAAGCGCGCCGCTTCTTTCAGCAAATTATTTCCGGCGTGGATTATTGCCATCGCCATATGATTGTGCATCGTGATCTAAAACCGGAAAATCTCTTGCTCGACCATAATATGCATGTGAAGATTGCCGATTTCGGGCTTTCGAATATGATGTTGGATGGTGAATTTTTGCGCACCTCTTGCGGTTCCCCCAATTATGCTGCTCCAGAGGTTATCTCGGGTAAGCTATATGCTGGACCCGAGGTTGATATTTGGTCTTGTGGCGTTATCCTCTATGCATTGCTGTGCGGCACATTACCATTTGATGATGAGCACGTGCCAACACTGTTCCGTAAAATCAAATCGGGCATTTTTCCAATCCCAGAGTATCTGAACAAGCAAGTGGTGAACTTGGTATGCCAAATGTTGCAGGTAGATCCGCTGAAGCGTGCAACAATCGAGGAGATCAAAAAGCATGATTGGTTCCAAAAGGATTTACCTGCATATCTCTTTCCTTCGTCGATTGAGCAAGATTCCAATGTCATTGACACGTATGCAGTTGCTGAAGTATGCGGCAAATTTGGCGTAAAAGAAGCAGAAGTGCATAACGCTTTGCTGAGTGGGGATCCACATGATCAATTAGCCATTGCCTATCATTTGATTATCGATAATAAGCGGTTCGCTGATGAGGCAGCCAAGACAGAGATTAATAATTTCTTTGTAGCCGGCTCACCACCACCAGTTACAAGTTCACCTAACGAACGAATCGGTGACGCTAGTGCTGGTGGCGGCGGTGGTGGTGCTGGCGGAGGTAGTGGTGGCGCAGCTGGTGGTGCAGCTTCCACTGCTGCTGGTACTTCGGCATCAGGCAGCGCTAACGCTACCCCTGCAATGCGTCCACATCCCGAGCGCATCGCACCGATGCGTGAACGTCAATTGGCCATGTCCGTGCAGAGTTCCGGCGGTGGTGCCTTTCCAGAGAAGGTGGCGCGTGGCACGCCCATTAAACGAGCCAAATGGCATTTGGGCATACGATCGCAGAGTAAGCCAAACGACATTATGCTGGAGGTATATCGCGCAATGAAAGCTTTGGACTACGAATGGAAGATCATAAATCCTTATCATGTGCGCGTTCGTCGCCAGAATGTCAAGACGGGCAAATACTCTAAAATGTCGCTGCAACTGTATCAAGTAGATGCAAAGAGTTATTTGCTTGATTTTAAATCGTTAACCAACGATGAAGTCGAGCAGGGCGACGATGTTATTATGGAGAGTTTGACGCCACCACCATTAACTTCGATCGGTCAAATGCCGCAGCAACCAACCGGCCACCACACAATGGAATTTTTTGAAATGTGTGCTGCTTTGATTATTCAGTTGGCGCGCTAAGAACGAATATGGTTGAAATTGGTGAACTATGGCAGTTGGTTTTTGTTTGTTAAATTGTTTTTTTTTTTTCATCAAAGAGCGAATTTTAGAGCATTCGAATTTTGGATGCGCGAAGTAAAATTTGGTGTTTTGTACTGTAGTAAATAATCTATTTTTGAATGTTATTTCAACTAATGCTAATTGGATTTATGTAGAGAAAATGCATAAGAAGTTTTTTTCAAGAACTTTATATCAGGCCTTAATGAAAGTAAAAAATTTTGTATTAATATTGTAATTATGTGCTCATCCTGACGATGCTCTGGAATCGCTTTATATGTATTTTAGATTTTATTATGTTGAAAGTTATTTAAGTACCTATTTTTGCTGTCTTATATAAACGAAATAAAGTATTTGCTTTCAGTAACACTTTGAAAAGATAGTGCAATTTATTATATTTAATTAAAGGGCAAATATTGGACGAAACTTCTGCTTTTTATGAACTACAATCAATTTTAATATACAAGTTTATCGCAAATACATGTTAAATATCAGTTTTATCTTTGATGATAACACAAATTAATTTGGAAACAAAAGACTGGGTCATGTAGTAGTTTATTATTGATGTCTGAAAGACTGAACTCTACAGTTTGCTATATTTTGAACCTTCATGTTGTTGACGATCTTTCGTCTATACAGGGTGCATCAATTGAGTGCTATCCATTTAAAAGGATATAAGTTTATCGATTATCAACACGTTCTATTCCAAAAGGAAAATATTACAAAATAAATTTTAGTTTTCGACTTCATATATCCAACATACCCTCCTTTGGTTTTGATTAAGACACTGAATATCTTAGTAAAAAAGTTGCATAATGGACAAATCGGAAAAAAATTCCAAAAAATAATGAAAAAAATTTCAAACTAATGAAAGACCAAATGCAAATTTAAAGCATACCTGGGGCACAAGCACCGCGTCACCGCGCTGCGATGCAATTGCACCCGATGGTCCACCCCTTTCACATTTTGGAACCTGTTGTCAAGGTAATCGGTATTATGCAACGGCGTCAGCTCAATATTTCGTTGGCAGTCCACTTACATTCGATTGCTCCTCCTTTTTAGAAACAACAACAGAATCAAGAATATTACACAATATAACAAACCTGTATACTTTTCGCGTTAGGGCGTTTCGGACTCAACGGTATTCCATATTGATATGTGCACTCGTTTAAGTTTCTTCTTCTTCTTTTAATAGCACAACAGGCCATGAAGGGCCTAGGCCGAACTTTCGCATCCACTCATGTTATATTTGTACATGAATGGAAGGGACCTACAGTTTAATGCCGAATCCGAATGGCGAAGTGAAAAGCTTTTCATAGGCAATTTTTACTTTTGTATAATTGCCGTGTAGAAAATTAGATTTTTCTACTTTTTGATTTAGCTTGTGCCGAGATTTGAACCCCGGACATAGCAGCCCAACGTACTATCAACTACGCCGCAGCGATCATCGTTTAAGCAAGAACGAGCACAATTGGCTTTTGAAGCATAACATCAGTGAACTGTGAATGTTCCACTTTTTTTTTTGTGAAAATTTGGTAGCCATTTAATAACACGTTGTTTCTACTTTAAGAATCATTTTAGACGAAATTTAATGCCACACTGGATTAATTGCAATCTATACAATAGGTATCTTCTGAACATCTTAAAACCAGCAGTTTCCACAGGCTCTGAGATCACCGAAGTGTTTCCCAGGCAGAAGGTAGAGCTAACCAAGAAGCTCTAACTTAGATAACTTTACTTTACTTTTAATGGCACAACAGCCCACGGAGGGCCTAGGACGAGCTTTTTCGCATCCACTCATGTTGTGCGTGTTATATTTGTACATGAATGGAAGGTACCTACAGTTTAATGCCGAATCCGAACGGCGAAGTGAAAAGCTTTTCATAGCAATTTTTAATCTTGTAGGTTTGCCATTACCTGCCAAGAGGTGGTGCTGTGTAGAAAAATGTTTTTTTCTACTTTTTTTTGGTTTTGCCTGTGCCGAGATTCGAACCCAGGACACTCTGCGTAGTCCAACGCTTTACCACTATGCCACAGCGACCGCACTTACTTAGATAAAGTAACATCTATTAAAAGCATCTATTAAGTCCTTAAAATTTTTCCACAAAACGAATGACCTTTTTTTATAAACATCTCTACTGGGTTCTCGTTTCGTAAAAATATTCTGGGGAACGTGTAGAGCTGATGAGCTGGTAAAGAATTGTATAATTAATATTTGTCTCTAAATGAATGTCTACCTTGCGTATGCCACTGGCTACTTGTAGATTATTGATTTACTTGGTATTCACTGACAGTATCAATCAACGTTGGTCAATCAAGAGGTCTGCTTGCACATATGGCACTGGATAGATATAAACTTTTCCAAAAACTTACGCTCATTAGATAGATCACATTCAAATATGTAATAGATAAGCGTACTAACATGGAATTGTACTATTAAAGCGAATGGAAGAAGGCTAGGTCTGTTTACAAATGACTTCTGTAGAAATTGCAAGGGCGAGATTCAAGTAGAATCAATACCACATTTTCTATGTACATATAAGCCCAGCGCTGGTTAAAAGAAGCAATACTTTTCCAACATTCCAACAAATCCAGCAAAGCCTGTATTTTTACACACTTAAGCTTTATTAGGAATTCCGATTGGTTTTAAACGTAAAAAGAGTAAGTGGGTCGAAAATTACAAGCCTATGTAAGCCTCAGAATTTAAAAATTTTATCATATATTAAGAAAATTTCAGTTTAAAGATAGACTGGTGACCAATATTGAAGCAACCGAAATCTATAAATTTTTAAATATTCAAAATAGTCAGATTTCTTTTTTTTAATACTTACTCTGCGAGGTCTTCCGCTATTAGGAACTGTCAGAATAGATTCAGTTGTGCGAATACGACTTACTATTCGTGAAATCACCGACTTATTTATCTCAAACTACTCGGAAATGTTTTTGTGAGATATGCCTCTTTTAAAATCACTTACTACTGTGGGCAAAAATTAGTAAGACTTTTTAATTTAAATTTCGCGCGGAAACCCATTCATCAAAATATTATTTTTTTAAGGTTGGTATGACTGTCGGTGACATCTGTGCCAAATGTCACATCAAAATAATCATTAGTGTTTAGTATACGCTTGTCTTTCTGAAGTACAAAAAGTGCATTCGGCGATTTTCACAATGAGTGAAATTATTCAACAAAGAAGTTCCATTAAATTTTGTGTGCGGAATCAAATTTCTGGTGCCGAAACGTTCAGAATGTTGCAAAAGGCCTTCGGTGATAATTGTATGTCGCGAGCAAGTGTTTTTGATTGGTACAAATTGTTCAAAGATGGTCGAGAACGCGTTGACGACGAACCACGTCCAGGACGGCCATCAACATCAACTGATGATCAACACGTCAATAAAATCAAGGAATTGGTGCTCGAGAATCGACGATTAACAGTCAGAGACCTTACTGGCATCATTGGAATATCGGAAGGATCAGTGAAAACCATTTTAAAACATCATTTGGGCCTAAGAAGAGTGAATGCACGATTGGTTCCAAAATCACTGCATTGGTTTTACGAGACCATTTTGCCAAAAATTAGACTGATATCGTTCCGCAACCACCCTATTCGCCTGACTTAGCACCGTGTGACTTTTAGCAATTTTCTAAACTCAATAAACCGCTTCGTGGACACCGTTACCGTTTTGAGTCAATTGAAGACATTAAACATGAATCGCTAAGCGCATTGAAGGCTATTCCGGAAATTGACTTTAACAACTGTTTCGAGAATTGGAAAAAACGTTGGCACAAGTGTATTGGTGCCGGGGGGGATTACTTTGAAGGGGAGAGAAATAGATTTGGAAGAATGAATAAAAAAATTTGAAATTATGAACAAAGTCTTACTAACTTTTGCCCACAGTAGTATTATTTGTTCATTTATCCAAGAAATGTTTTCACTTTTACACTTTTCGGGTAAGATAGAAATTTAATTTTCTATTAACTTTACTAAAATTTATTCATAACCTAATAGATAATAATATAATTTTAAATCCAATAAAAAATAATAAATAATTTAATGAAAACGGTAAAAAACATTTTCAAGCCAAATATATTAATTTATCATACCGAAACCGAGGCAAAGTCCCTCGTGCTCAAATAAATAAAAAAGGAATAAAACATAATTTTAAATAAAATATAAAATTAAATACATCACAACCCAAAAAAATAACACAAAATAATATTCTTATAAATAAAATTCTTGCATATTCTGCTAAAAAAAAATTAATGCAAATCCTCCTCTTCTATATTCAACATTAAACCCAGAAACTAATTCCGATTCCCGTTCAGCAAAATCAAAAGGAGTACGATTAGTTTCAGCTAAACTAATTCTAAATCAAACTAAAGCTATAGGAAGTAAAATAACAAAAAATCATGTATAAAATTGATAATTATAAAATCCTAAAATATTATAGCTCCCAATTAAAGAAATAAAAGATAACAAAATCAAAGCTAATCTAACTTCATAAGAAATTGTTTGAGCCACTGCTCGTAAACCCCCTAATAAAGCATAATTTGAATTTGAAGATCAACCTGCAATCATTGCAGTATAAACTCCTAATCTTGTGCAACATAAAAAAAATAGTAACCCAAAATTAAAAGAAAATAATAATAATATAGTACAGTAGTTTCAACAAGAAAGCAATCGGCTTAAGTCACTGAAAAAATTAAGGTTCTTGAAACAAAAAGTCCACAGCATCTTGAAATGATTCATTATTCATTGCGCAAATATATTAATATGGCGTCCAGTCGCCACCATTCTTTGTAATTTCATTACAATGGAAATGCATGCTATCGACTAATTTTTCAGCATATGACCGTGTTAAACTTCGCCATATTACCCGTAGCCGTAGCAGCCGTTTCAAATGATTTATTGAACGTATCTTTTTTTCACGTAGTTTTAACTTCATAAGAGCCCAAACATATTCGATCGGATTCGCATGTGGCGACTGTGAGGGCCAATCCAATGAAGTTATGCCATTTTCCTCTTTCCAACTGCTACCCAAGCGACTGCGATGTTTTGGGTTGTTGTCCTCTTGAAGAACCCAATCTCGGCTTCCTGCCCCAAATCACATATCCGTTGATGGCAGAAGTCCACGACGGTATATCGTGATCATGAAGTTGGCATCCAAATTCCAAGTGAACATGATTAATTTGCCAAATCCTTGTTTTGTGAAGCATCCCCAAACATGAACCTTTCCTGGATGTTTCAATGACCGCTGGAGCATCTTACCAACCAAGCACTCTTAATAGTGTTTGTCATCCAAAAGGAGGATTCGTCTGTGAACACCACTTGGTGGATGACTCCACATGTTCAGTTGCCCACTCTTGGCGTTTTTTTATTTGCTTTGCAGTTAGTAAGGGTTTTACTGTCGTTGCTCGAAATTGGATCTGAAACTCTCTAAAACGGTTTCTTATTGTATTCAAAGAGACATTTATGCCCTTTCGAGCCAATTTTTGTTTAGCTGCTTTCAAGGATATGGCTGGATTAGTTACGAAAATCCTCTTTATAACCAGTCCTCCTGTTTCGAGGTAGCTCTGCAAATGTCGCGATTTGGCAAGTCGTCCACATTTTTGTGCACCAAAAAGTGTTGGTTCCAATGCTGGACAAATGCCTTCGACTTTTTTAAGTACTTCGAAGCACTCAAGTGGGACTCAATTTTGGGACCTTTTGGATGGGAACAAAGAAAGTCTGCTTCAAAACGTCTCGCCTATACGGAACTCATTTCTTAAATATGCTCTTGAGACGAAAGCGTATAATGGGACTGTTTCTACAATTACATTGCGAAATTTACAATGAAATCAAGTTTTTTGAAAATCAAGGCCTACTTGATATTCAAATTATTTCATGCGAAAAAGCCGATTGCTTTCTTTTTGAAAGTACTGTAAATAAAAGGTTCACATATCCAACAAAATAAAGATGAAAATAAAGAAAAAACTGGAGAGAAATAATATCTAAAATAATTAGATAACAAGGGATAAGTTTGTTCTTTAGTAAATAACTTAATTGCATCACAAAAAGGCTGAGGGATTCCAATTAAACCTACTTTATTTGGTACTTTTCGAATTTGAATGTATCCTGAAATTGTACGCTCTTATAAAGTTAAAAAAGCTACACTTACTAATACACAAATTATTAATAATAACCCTCCAATTAAAGACAAATTATTTTCTTATATAAACATGTACTATTTGTAATAAATATTACATAAATAAATTCTAAATTTATTGCACTAATCTGCCAAAATAGTTTTACTACTGTGGGCAAAAAGTAGTAAGATTTTTTAATTTAAATTTCGCGAAGCATCACCTTACTCACAACAGGTTCCAAAATAGGAAAGGGGTGAACCATCGGGTGCAACTGCATCCCAGCGCGGTGACGCGGTGCCTGTGAAGGATGTTTACGTAAAGAAATCTGTTCATCGTTTCTTTTATCCAATACAGAGGGCCCACACCATACCAAGAGAAGCATCCCCATACCATGATGCTTCCACCTCCATGCTTAAACGTCTTCCTAGTATATTTTGGGCTCAATTCTGCATTTTTCGGGCGTCTAACCCAACGTTTGCCATCACTTCCAACCAGATTCACCTTGCTTTCATCTGTCCATAATACGTCAAGCCATTTTTTTGCATTAATTGAATGATCCCACTCAATGTGTGCTTCAGCGAACTCTATGGGACACTTTCGATGTCTTTGTGTCAACATTGGTACTTTTCGTGCTGTTCTCCCATACATATTTTTTTCCACCAAACGTGATCCTTACTGATCGAGCACAAATTTGAACGCCTGTCTCCTCTCTAATTGAGGCAGCTGCCTTAAATGGATCACGTGCCGCCAAAATTTTTATGCGATTGTCATCTGCACTTGTAGTTTTGCGGGGCCTACCTCGCTTGCAATGAAATTTATGAGGTAATAAAGATTGGTAGTAGACAAATGTCGAGGATCTACTAATAGTTTTAGCTATTTGGCGGATGCTTGGTCCATTATTTCGCAGTTTTTTCACCAAATAACGGTAATCCTTGCTACAGTGCTTTGCTCGACCCATTTCGCTGAGACATTACGGAACAGTTTACATTTAATTTGTTGAATTGCCACGCAAACTTTCAAAAGAAGTAAACTTCTGTAGGGCATCCCACTGACGCACACAATTTTCTTTTTAATTTTTTTATTTGTCTACGACGAGTCTCAAGCTGTCCATCAACTACGTCACATCCAACGCCAATGTATTTAATCTGAAAGAGGTTTTCTTAAGATCTTGATTCATACACTAACTGTAAGAATGTTATTTATTTATCATTACGATATTATGTTAAATGCTTACCAGTACAAATTATAAACAAATTTAAGTTTTCTTTTTAAAATATAAATTTTTTCGTCTGCTGTTCTTATTGAATTGTCCTGTCCGCCTTCGAATGCTTCGCTTCAACTTTTTTGTTTGGGAATCCCCAAAAAATATTTAAATATTAAAAACCGGCAAGCGTATTGATCTGATCTAAATCTAAAATCGATGTAGTAGAAGTAAAATTAGTATAGTTAGCATCAATTATGTAGTTTTGATTTTATTTTCGTTCTTAAATCTAATTTCCTAATATCGTTTCAAATATGTTATACTTAGCAACATTATTTAAAGAACAAAAACTATAACATACATTTAAAGTTTAAAAGCTAATGTGTAAAATTATATTTGAACATTGAAATAATATAAAAATTCAATATCTAATTAAAATTAAGAATGCATGAATATAAAATAAAAATTCTACAATTTATTGATCCCACGCGTTAAAACAATTACAGAAAAATAATTTATTTCTGCTTTTCAGCCTCATTAAGCGATTGCTGCTGAACCTCAACTTGCTCCTGAACTTTCTTTTTCCTAAGTTTACCAATCAAGGACTCTATACTATTTGCGTCTACTAATCCTATAAATTTATCCACAACGACACCATTACGAAAAGCCAATACCGCGGGCACCGCTTTCACTTCAAAAGTTTCAACCAAATCGGCATTGGTATCAACGTCGATTACAGCTAAGTCAATTTCATCAGAATTTTCCAACATTTCGTTCATTTTGGGTGTCAGTATCTTGCAGGGATCACACCATTCCGCATGAAAATTAACAATAACCGGATTCTCGCTGTTTATAACCTGCAAAGATCATGAATAGAATAGTTATATTAGTAATTGGAAGGAAAAATAGAAATATCTTCTACATTAAAACACAAAACAAAAATAAACAACAAATAAAAAATAAGAAAAATAAAAATATGCAAAACAATGCAAATTTTGAAATTCATTCAATTATGCGTTTGTGTTTACGTGACTTATTCACTTCAAATTTATTCAGCACAGGCACACACACATTCACACACACACATACACACACACACACTCATTTAAAAATGTTGAAGGATATTGATGCAACGAGAAAACAGGCACGTGATGCGTTAATGTTGTTTAATGAGTTTATTGCGCATGCTTGAGTTCAATGAATTGCATAATTATGAAAATATAAATATAATAAAATGAAATGCAATTAATATTTTTACATACTTTTCTATCGAATTCATAGTGATCTTCGATTACTAGCTTCTTGTGATGCGACTGTGTTTGAGATAAGTACTTTTGAGTCGCATTTGCCGCTGCTGGAGGGACACGCTGGCAACTGCTTTGTGCGCTGTTGGTGACGCATGTTATCAGACGTGGCGTAAATCCTTGTGCAGCGATTTTGAGCATTATTTTTATATTAATTTGATATTTTCTTATTGAAAATGTTGATCACGCTGATGTTGATCAGAGATGATTTGAACTGGTGGAAATGTATTGGGTTAGTCACGTTCCTGACGTATTTTATTCTTTAGCGTTCGCTTATCTCTAACGTGCATCAGAAATCCGATAAGATTAAAGTAATTAGTTACTAATAAGAAATTGTGTAGCTTACCTCTTTGTTGGTTTTTTCTCTTTGTAATGAGCATAGAATTTACGTCAGCAATGGAAAACAAGAATTTCCTTCAATTAGTTTGTTCTATTCTTTAGTACTTTGCTCAGCTGTTTCGGTAACTTCGTTTTCGCCTTATTTTATTTGAGTTTCCCAGGAAAACTGCCTTCTTTATATACTAGTAGGCTATTATTTGATATTTCGGTTTCTGATTAAACGGTTTATTATAAATTTATTTATTTACACTTTCGTATTACAACATATAAAAAATATAAAATCAATTGAAATAAAAGAAAAACTTAAAATAAAAGCCTTCTTCTTTCGTCTCTTTATTCACAGTAACCAAACAACGTAATGGAATGTCAAATGCTGAACATTTTTTTTAGGTACGATAACATCGTTGCCATATGTGTGAAAACGGTTACAGTGATTCTCAAAGATTTTTTATACTTCAACAAGTGGTAGCCATACGTTAAAGCAATGCACGTGATCTAAAAGACTGACATTAAGTAAATCCGGAATTCCATCAGTATTGTGCCATAGCTACAAGAGCTTTAGCTTACTTTTTACTTTTAATGGCACAACAGCCCATGGAGGGCCTAGGCCGAGCTTTTCGCATCCACTCATGTTGTGCGTGTTATATTTGTACATGAATAGAAGGGACCTACAGTTTAATGCCGAGTCCGAACGGCGAAGTGAAAAGCTTTTCATAGCAATTTTTACTCTTGTAGGTTTGCCATTGCCTGCCAAGAGGTGGTGCCGTGTAGAAAAATAATTTTTTCTACTTTTTTGCCTGTGCCGAGATTTGAACCCCGGACACTCGGCGTAGCCGTCCAACGCACTACCACTACACCATAGCGACCAAGAGCTTTAGCAAGAATGATAAAAAGGCTGACAGCAAAAATACCTAACCTTACTCGATAAGTAATATGAACAGAATATTACTGATTGTCTACTGCAAAACATTCCATCAGTATCTGGAATGAAAGAAATACTCATTGGTGTTCGGATTTTCTTATTCTTACTGTCAGTCTTTTAAAAAACCGTCAGTATTAAATAAGTGTAAGGTAAACGGTAATTGATTGTAGTATTCATAAAAAACAATTGCTCTTCGCCAAATTCAGACAAACTTTAATATTATTAATAAATCATGGAAAAATTTATAAAATTATTAGCGAATTGTACTCATAATTTCCGAATAAACATGGATGGCAACGACTCGGATAACAGCGATGGCAACCAGAGACTCTCTGACGGTAACTGTAGCGACGATGGTGGAGAAAATGAAAACAAGGTTCCACGCACATTTATGAAGAAATTTGAATTGCATCCCAAGCTATGGAAAAATCCGCTGCACATCTATAAAATAAAGAGAAACAATGTTCCGCAAGAATTGATGAATATTTTTATAAAAATTAGGCCACTAGCCGAAGTTTACAAAAAAACACTAAATATGTACTAAACTTTTGTTTTTTGGCTTATGACAGTCTTGTAGTAAACGAGCGATATGTACGAGTATGTGCATGCTTTGGCTGAAGCAAATTAGTTTATTATTGTCTAACTGGCACGGGTCCGAGGAGAATCCACCTGCCCCTCCCATCTTCTCAGTTCTAGTGAGGTTCCAACAATTCAAAGATTAAGAAAATGATAATTACAACTTTTAATTCCCTTCAGTTTGAACCACACTTTAGATTTCTTTTCTCACTTTATGAGGTCATTATTAAATAATCAGAAATACATTAATGTTAACTATAAAAAAATATTGAAAAATGTTTTAAAATTAATTTACTTATTTAACATTGTGCATGACATATCTAATTTTTCACTTTAGACATGCTTTTATTTCGTCTGATCTTTTATCAGAACAAAAACCAATATAAAATGAAAGTATCGAAAAAAAAAGATTAAATGTTATTACTATTGAACATGATAACCTATTTTATTTATGGCTATGGCTAGAAAGTATTGAAAACATATATACTTATAAAGAAAGAAACAGTATCTCCATATAGATAAAAGTAACAATATGGTCTAGTTTTGTTGAGGGAGCTAAAGCTATAATATGCATACTTGATTGTAGATGTTTACGTGCACAATATCTGAATCGAAACTAGTGAGGACACACCTGGACAAAATAATAGGTGTGAAAATTTTTTTTTTTTCAAAAAAGCTTGGCTTTCATATATTTTTTATTATCATTCAAAAAATAAATTAGTTTTCAACATAAACATACTTCGGCGTCATAACAAAACATAAAAGGTTTTAAAACTCTAAAAAATAACTTAAATTTTGGTTAATTCATAAAATACACAGAATTTCCATTGGACAGAATAATAGGTGTACACAAAAAACTTAGGAATAAATATTGCAATTTTGCTAGTTATGGTCCCGTATTTTACTGAATTAGTTAGAACGCATTAATACCCAGAATATCCACCATTATTTTTGATAGCTTTTTCCATTCTTCTGGGCATTGACGAATTCAACTTCCGACAAGTTTCTACAGGAATGTTGTACCATATTTTTTGAATATTTTCCCATAACTGCGTTTTATTTTGGCCTTTAAGTTCTCCCCAGAAGTTATCAATAGGATTTAGATCTGAAGATTGACTTGGCCACTCAAGGACGTCTACATAATGCTCTTGGAACCATACTTTGACAACTCGCAATGAATGTTTAGGATCATTGTCCTGCTGAAATTTCCACAAAAGCGGCATATTATCCTCGGCATATGGTAACATTATCTTTTACTTACTTTTAATGGCACAACAGCCCATGGAGGGTCTAGGCCGAGCTTTTCGCATCCACTCATGTTGTGCGTGTTATATTTGTACATGAATGGAAGAGACCTATAGTTTTATGCCGAATCCGAACGGATTCGAACGATTCGAACCACGGACACTCTGCACAGCAGTCCAACGCACTACCACTACGCCACAGCGACCACTTTAACATTACTGGTAACATTATCGTTTCCAACAAATCCTTATGCACGAATCGATCCATAACGCCATTAATTTGATATATCGGACCAATAACACCTTGCCAAGAAAAACAGCCCCATACCAATAAGCTGTCACTTTCGTGCTTCACTGTTTTCTTTGTGAACCGGACGTCGAATTCTTTGCCTTTCGGGCGACCAACCGCTCTTTCATGTTTCATCGCACCACGTTTTATAAACTAATGCAAAATTTTTCCTCTTCTTCAAATTTCTAATCGTCTTGGAACTGTTCGTGATGATACAATATTCCTAATTTCGCTTGCAATTCTTCTGGGTAACTTGAAAGGGTCGCGTTTAGCTAATGTAACGATAGTCGGTCACTAATGAAGTTTTTTTAGGTGCTCCACGCGTTTCAATAGCTTTTTCTGGCTTGAGAGCATTTGTAACGAAATTCTGAGACCGTCCCATCGATCTGGCAATGAATTTGTAGGTTTTTCCTTTGTCTCGGAGCTCACGAACAAGTCTTCTCTCCTCTGTACTGCAATGAACTCCACGACCCATCTAATTTTATTAAAACTTATAATTAAACCTTTAGTTAATTCACTTTCATCGAAATCTTACCTTCTGGAACTAAATAACGCTTTAAATTTATTCACTTTTAACCTATGTCCACCTATGTCCACACCTATTTTATTGTCCAGATCAATTTGAAGGTTGAACAAATAAACAAGCCGCAATATTTATCGAGAATCATTTTTGTTGCGGGGATTCCCCCATTTCATTCCAAAACAGTGCCACCAAACTTCCAAGGAATGGTACTTTCTGAATGTGCCTTCAAACCACGTTCTATCAGCCTATTCCTTATTGTACGGCTCGTAACAGGTGCATTTAACTCCTTCCTTAGTTCTTCCGATGAATGAAATGGATTTTTTTTACTGCTAAATAAGAAGTTGATCGAATTTATGGGAGGTTTTTCGCTTCTTGCCTCGTTTCTCTTGTTTTTCTTCAAAATGAATTGCGGAAAACACTTTTTTTGGAGCACTTCATTATTTGCGCAATTTCAGTCATTGATTTGCTCCGTTTTTGAGATTTCCCATGACTTCTCTCTCCACATCTGTGCAATGCACTCCACGACTCATTCGGAATCTAGAAACAATGCAGAAGGACGAATTTCGCAAGAATTGCTATTCTGACACTTTTTCCTTTTTTGAATGTCCAAAAACTACGTCAATTAAAATATTTCACACGTTCTAGGAAAATATTTTGACGAAATTTAATCGCGTTTCTATTTTTTTCCCAAGGCAAAAAAGTGGTTGATTGAAAACCACTCAAATGCAACAAGTATTCATGCCGAAATATGCACAAAATTTAAAACAAAATAAAGTACCGTTATCAGCAAATCATGCACAGTAGGCTTCACGCATAGAATTCGCCAAGAAAATTATCGGTATGGTTAGAATTGTTAAAATGTATGTCGTTTCTATTATTTTTTCCATCACTATATGTACAAATAATGTAAAAAGCAAATAAAATTCACTTTTAATCTTATTTTTGAATAAATTTTCAATATATGTAGATAAAGATCTTTACTAGTTTGCCAGTTATACAGTAATACAGCTATCTTGTTCTTCCGTTGATATTTTTACTAGTAGAAATTTCTCCAGTAAAACTCTGATAAGACGATCACAGAGAGAGAAGAATTTACTCTCCCGTTTTACTCTCGTTTATATATAATATCAAAATAATTTTAAGTAGACTGTGCATTTAAAAATTCATATGTAAGTAAATGTGGTACATACTTAACTAAGTGTAAATCCTTAATGAATTTTAAACGGTTTATATTCATTTTAAACACCACTTGATACCCACCACAAAAAGCGAAGCAAGAAATCTATCCACATTAAAGCTTTCTCTATTAATGAATTACTCATGTTTTTATTTATGCACTCACTGAGTGAGCCAATGAAAGAGTGAGCGATATAAACCCAATTAATGCACCTAGGACAGTGAGAATTGAAGTTTATTGTTTGGGGTGAGAAGCCAAGAAGATAAGATTACAAAAGCACCAAAATGCTTGAATGCGATACGAGTAAGTTGAAATTCAAGTAACTGAGAGTTTCCCCATCAGTGAGTTGTCGCGTCATTCTTGGCTGAGCTCATCGTCGGGAGTGGCGGTGGACGGTTCATTAACGTACAAATATTATTATATATTTATAGTTTTATTTTATGCTTTATGATATCGCATTGCTTTACAAAACAAAAACAAAAAAAAGTGAAATAAAGAACAACAAACATTTTCACATAGAACGCTCGCATACGATATAAGTAATCAACGAGCAGACGAAGAAGCGTTTCGTGTTCAGCTCAAATTGCGTTGTTTTCGAAATGACCGAGTAACAAGAAGCCAAACAACCACATCCATTTCATTCGAACCACAGCATAATAATAATTTGAAAAAAAAAAAAAAACTATATAGTGATAAAGAGGTGATGGTGATATCGTCGGAATACTTTTATTTACTTACAATAACATTGTGTGTGCGTGCACTCACACATTTAAACAAATCAGTGAGTACGATATTTTGCAACAACTTGTAAGAAATTGCACAATTATGCAAACGTCAGTTACCCCGGGGACGCCAGATTCTGCGGGCGTACTAATTGGTGCTGCGGCCAATGCTGCCGCTGACAGACGCAATAAATCCATTATGAATTGTTTTCGCGATCGTACACCGAGTTATTCGCGTTCCAGAAGTATTATACGTTTCGATCAACAAAACCAACCACAACAACAACATACGGAAGCGATTATTTATTTGAAAGAACCGCGTTTCCATGCAAATAAATTGGCTTTACTTAAAAGTTCAAGTACACGAGATTTGTCACGCCTCATGGAAATGGACTCTACACTCTCTACATCTACTACATCATCTTCATCGAGTCAACAAAATCATCATCGTCAACGTCAACATCAACATCAACCACCCTATAGCAGAGGGCAGGTAGACAATAATGGTAATAATTGCGATATGAATTGCCAGAAATATATAAAAGAATTAAGGGAACGTATTGCTACATTAGAACAAGATTTATACGATCAATATTCGTATACCAAAGATTTGGAAACGAAAGTGAACGAGCTCAATAGACGTGTAGACCAAATGTATGAACAAAAACGAAAGAAACAGCCGACCATAGTGCGGAAAGAAACGAATGGCGGCAGTGTCACAGTGCAACCATCAAAGTTTGCCGCATGGATGAATCTGTCGAACTGGTGGAAGCAGCGTCCTAGTATTGAAACTTTAAAGGAACAAAATATCTACAATGGTGAGTTGGGTGAATAATACAATACAATAGAATGCAATATAAAATGCGGAGCTTGTTGGCCTTGAGAATGGAGTTGCCATTCTAAATGGTTTATGTTACAAAGGGTGATTTTTACAAGAGTTTAGTTTTTGAAAATGAAAAAAAAACAGAAATTTTACAAAATGGAATGAAATTTTTATTTGGTTCGATAAATCAATTCCTGCCATTTACTTTTTAAAGATAATTTCACTTAAATGTTGCCTGCGGCTACGCTTCAAGTGGTCCATTCTGAAGGTCCAATTTTTGCACATTTTTCACACATTTCGGCCGGAATCTCAAAAATGACGCGTTCAATGTTGGCTTCCAAAGCAGCAAACGTGTTTGGATTTTCCTTATAGACAAGAGATTTAGTGTAGCTCAACAACAAATAGTCTAACGGGGTCAAATCACACGATCTTGGAAGCCAATTGACTACAGCAAAACGTGAGATTAACTGCTCACCACATTTGCCTCTCAATTGATGCATGATTTCGCGTGCAGTTTGGCATGTGGCACCGTCCTGTTGGAACCACATGTCGGCCGAGTCCTATTCTTGCATTTTCGGCAAAAAAATCGAACGGTCCATTGACCTTATTGTTGCGGACTTCATCGTCTTTGAAGAAGTAAGGCCCAATGATACCACACCAAACAGTGCATTTTTCGGGATGCATTGGTAGCTGCTGAATTGCCTCACGAATCCATTGAGCCAAAAACGAACATCGTCGCTGAAGACAATTTTGCGATAACACACATTTTTCACAAGACACGAATTTTGATAATAAATTTCAATCATTTGCAAACATTATTCAGGCTTAAGTCTATTCATTATGAAATTGTTAACCAAACTGAGCATAAATCAAGTGACAGCTGTCAAAAAGACCAACTCCAAAAAAGTATTGCCGGATTGAAAATCACACTTCTAGAAAAAACACCCTTTACATAGGTACGTACCAACTTACCGACCAGTGAAACTTCATAGTACTGCGCTGTACTGATTTACGTAGGAGAATTTGAAACTGTACAACGGTTATACCCAACATCATGACGCAAGAATGTTTCATTCAGAAGTATTTTTATTTATTCTGATGTGTTTATTTAGTTCACTGATAAAACTAGAGCTACAATAAATATCAAGTTTGAAATTAATATTGGTCAAACTCGAACACGAAATACCCTCAATTTGAAGAAATATTTATACTGTTAAAGGCAATTGGGTATGATTATTATACAATTGCTTCTACAAGTTTTACTCCGACTTTGTACATTTTCTCTACTGAATCTTATCCTTGTACTGTTAGAACATTAATGTAATCGTCAAGTTTTCAAGAATGCCCCTTCTATGTATGCCTTCTTCACCAAAACGGAAGTAGATTAGATTGAAAATTGAAACAGGGCTGGGCATAAGGCAACAAATCACTGCGGCCTAAAAAGACCTATTATGAAGAGCCCATTGAATATGCTAAGATATAGTACTTTAAAAATGCTAAGATATCCCTGGGAGTCATATTGCCCACTTCAACCGTAGTTGGGTATTCAATAGTAAGGTGACGAAGTCTAAGACTTTCAAGCTTGTCACAGTGGCACAGAATGTGCTCTGCTGTTTCCTCGTCTTCGTCACAAAATCTACAGAATTCGTCCCGAGTTATTCCCATGTTAGCAAGATGTTTCATAACTGCGCAGTGTCCAGTAAGAAATCCTGTAACAGCTCGGATTCCGTTTCTGTTTAACATCAAGAGTGGTTTTGTTCGGAAGTACATAATTGCCACCGTAAACGATTGCTATATTTTCACATAATCTCCTATCGTTTCGGGTACTCCCCAGACTTTTATAAAAATGCACGGGCTGTGAGTTTCGATGCGTATTACATTTGTTAGTGGCAAAATAAAGAATTTAAGAGAAACAAGAGGCAGGCGGTAGGCAAATCACCAATCCAGTTGATAAAAACAACAGATTACCGAAACTACTTTGACTAGTATATTCACAAGTGTTTCTTGCCAGTGAATGGCAACCGTACAAGAGTAAAAATTACCTATGAAAAGCATTTCACTTCGACGTTCGGATTTGGCATAAAATTGTAGGTCCCATCCATTCTTACTTTACTTTACTTTTAATGGCACAACAGCCCATGGAGGGCCTAGGCCGAGCTTTTCGCATACACTCATGTTGTGCGTGTTATATTTGTACATGAATGGAAGCGACCTACAGTTTAATGCCAAATCCGAACGGCGAAGTGAAAAGCTTTTCATAGCAATTTTTACTCTTGTAGGTTTGCCATTGCCTGCCAAGAGGTGGTGCCTTCCATTCATGTACAAATATATCACGTACAACATGAGTGGATGCCAATAGCTTGGCCTAGGCCCTCCATGTGCTGTTGTGCCACTAAAAGAAGAAGAAGAAGCTAGTTAGTTTAAGTGGCTATCCAGGGATACACTGGGTTAGAATGAACCATTATTTATGATGCCACATGGTTGGACCACCGATATTAATGTAATGTAATTTTGTAGGTGAATCGACAATGTTGAAAGTAGGTGGTTATTTTATTTATATTTGCTTTCAAATCAGTCCTAGAGTTTTCTCTCCGATTTTAATTAAGATATCTATTGTACACGTCCTTCTTCTCTCTCTAGTTTTATTTCATCGAGTCTCGTCTCGTCTCGTCTCTCTCAAGGAGATTAGTGATGCAGCTATCGTTTTCTTGCCTCAACTACTCGGTGGACGCAATGGTAGAGAGATTGAATTGAAGTAATTATTTATTAATTTCCATTTATAAGAAGATTTCGATTATATTTACATTATATTTACTATTAGAGCAGTGGGTTAGATATTGGCAGGAATTCCAAATTGAATTAAACCTCAAATCTCGTCCAAATTTTCTTAAATTATCACAATCTATTTGCTCTGACTCTGAATGTGTAGGGTATAAAAATGAGTAACGCAATATGCATGGGAACTATGGTAAGCGTTGTTAATGAAGCCCTTTTAAGTATAGTTTAGAATATTACGCATTTCCATTTATAAATATTACTCATATGCATACTACAAAGAGAAATGCTCACGTTTCCGTATACTATCGATTACATTCCGATATTTAGTAGAAGGGGGAACATTTTGAAAACATGATAAGCCACAAAGTGAAAATCTCCCTGAAGAAGCTGCAAATAAATTAACTCAGCGAAACGTTAGAGGAAAAAACGAGGTTAAGTCGCGTTTTAATTTAACGATCAAAAGGCCAGACTTGAATTTGATCATATGAAAAGTACGTAAATTTAATAACATTTTTAAAACGAAATTTTAAATATTTGTAGGTACTATATGTAATAAATTTTCATTAACTGTATCTCTGTTTTATGGCAAGCTTTATCATATTTTTAAAGTATGCCCTCAAATTAAACCATTAGAGATTGATTGTATGCAGTTAGGACTAATTAGTATTTAACCTAGACCAAATATGACCATGTACATATTTTCTTTTTCGCTCTTCACACAGATGAACCTTGCTTTGACACAGAAATTGAAATGGTACTGAAGCATGAAATTCACAGAACGGTGCCAAAAATCGTGGTGGACTGCTGTGATCTAATCGAAGAGAAATATCGTAAAGCTGCCGACCCTGTCGAGGGTATTTATCGGCAGTGTGGCGATTATAACAAAATCCAAACATTACGTTTTAAAATCGATGCAAATGACTATGAGTCACTGCGACAGCCGAATATTGATATTCATACGTTAACTGGAGTGTTGAAATTATTTTTACGCGAGATTAAAAGTCCATTGGTGAGCACAAATGAGGCGAAAACATTTATTGGCAAACCGAATCAATGGCGTAAGTTTAATTAAGAAACATACATATACTTGTGCGTATAATTTTACATAACATATTTATTTGCAGTATTGACAGAATTGGCTGAGAAGATTGATATACTCAAAAGACTGATCCGTTCACTGCCGGAAGTTAATCGCGATACCATGGAGTATATATTTTCACATTTTAATAAGTACGTATGAATATCTCAGTATAAATAACTTCAATCCAAATTATACAGTCATGGACATAGAAATAGCACAATTATTTAGAAAAAAGAAAATTTTAAAATTATATTTTTTAATTAAACAAAAACGCGACAACAACAAAATGTCTACACGGCACCACCTCTTGGCAGGCAATGGCAAATCTACAAGAGTAAAAATTGCCTATGAAAAGCTTTTCACTTTGCCGTTCGGATTCGGCATAAAACTGTAGGTCCCTTCCATTCATGCACAAATATAACACGAACAACATGAGCGGATGCGAAATGCTCGGCCTTTGGCGTTACATGCGGTCAGAGTCGATACTGACAAACTGAAGTTCATTGTCGTAAAGGCATAACACTTGCCACAGTGGCTGTCTATCTCTTTATCGGTGTCCTGTGTGATTGCATTCCCTCTCTCATTCTCCCTCCTTCTTCCTCCCACCTATCAATCTTCCTGCCATTGAATACAATGCTCTGCATTCATAGGGGTACACCCTGTGTGTTGAATGTATAAATAAAAACAAAATTACTAATAGCAAAGATTGATTAACCATAGTTATTCAGAAGGCATCGAAAAACAGGATAGTATTAGCAAACAAAATTTAAGACTACAAAAAAATCGCTAGATACATAACTAATACATCTTGAGTGAAGAAAAAAAAGGATTTACCACATTTATACTTCGAGCTTACATACATATAAGTATATGGTATATCCACAATTTTTAATCACTGCTTTTCATCCTCGTTCCACATTCTCTACTAGCTTACCGCGTCTCCCTTTTGGGAGCTTGCTTCATGAACGCTGACCATTAACTCATCAATATTTCTGAAATTTTCCTTCGTTATTTTGACTTTGAAATCATTTCATAAGTATTCTATAGAATTAAAGTGTATTTATATAAATTATTATTATTATTTTATTTTTTTTTTTTTTGTAATGCGTTTCTTCGTGACATCGGACGTGTGTTTTGAATAACTTTATTGCTTAAATATCCAGTTTATGGGCATGGACTTAAACACAAATGGGTAAATGTTCTTGTGAAAGATATTGAAAGCAATTGATTTTACCGTTATTTGCAACAATCAACTTCAACGCTATGCCAGGATAATACTCCTCAGACCATTATGTTCCCACCATCGTGCTTAATGGTTTTTTGTTTTGTATACCTATGGTTAGTGCTTGACCTTTTTGGGTGTCGTAGGTAGAATCGTATTTCTGTACCCATCCTTTTACTCTTGTTTCATCGATCCAAAGAAATGTCGCCCCCTTTTTAAGCGCCTTTGCCAAAAGTCATCCAATTTTTTATGTGCCGTTTTCTGAGGAGCGAGTTTTTTCTGCTACAAGCTTCCTGGGTACATCTATACTAAATTTTCCCTATATGTGAAGCATTATTGGCGTCGGGATTATCTTCACACTTCATTAATGACCTTCTGTCATTAACGAAGAATTCCATTTACTCATTTGCAAATGACAGCACCATTTCTCATTCATATACCTGTTCAAAACGCTTTAACGCATGTTATGAATATAATATTTCCAGTCAATATCCGAGTGGGGTCTCAGGAATTGAGTTGAGTTCAATGTGCGCAACACACAATTTTGTCTGTTATCTCACAAACGAGTTTAACACCCTAGATATGGGTGGGGTAGTTATTGCGGAGACAGCGACTGTTGATGTTCTTGGAATAAACACATTTTCGACGCGTCAAAAGAAGCACCCAAGTGTCTCGGCTTTCTTAGGCGATGATAGGATAGTGGGAGAGGGATGAACAGCGAGAAAGAATTTTGAATATTTGCTTATACTTTGACTAATCTCCGCATGATCTACACCATCTACGTATATTCATCGCAAAACGGAGTTTCGACAGAAGCCTCATAAACTCAACTGAAGTTTTTGGACTGTACTCAACTGGGCTATAAAGCTGATTGGGTCTATGGAGTTATGACTTGCTCAATTCTATTTCACCGCTACGTTTATGAAGATGCCTTCTGCGGGAATGAGTGATTTGATGTTATTAAATCTACGCTGCACTACTCAAGAAAGCTCTGTCCTCGGTCGAATGTGGAGTAGAGTTTGTGCGATTATTATTATTATACAGCAAATATTCAAAATTCTTTCTCGCTTTTCATCCCTCTCCCACTATCCTATCATAACTTTATTTCATAAATCGGCACAATGCTGGTAGTCTATAAAATAAAATACCTTAAGCTTGTATAGATGCGGTAATATTCTAATTATGGCTTTCAATTTATTTTCAGATTAACCAAAGTTCCACTACAGCAAGTGAGTGCTGAAACTTTATCGCTCTCTGTTACCCCACCTATTTTCCATACGGTACAGCAAGGTGTTCACATGCAAGACATACATCAGCTGCTTAAAGAAAGTGAAATACTAGCGGATTGTGTTAAAACAATGATCGAGTATAGAAATCGGATATTTGAGTAAGTATGAGAAAAAATTCAAATTGGAAGTAAATAGCTTTTAAGCATCCACTTATATTTTATTATTATTATTTGTAACTGCTCATACATATTTTAATTCTTTGGAAAGTTCATAAACATTTGAAGAACAAACAACTGATAACTACTCCTCCCCTTCCCTTCGATCTAGATGCACTGCTGAGCGGAAACAACGACGCATTAGTGTGAGAAAATTGCGAAAAACACTTTCACATCCGGATTTAATATTTCAAAATTTATTTTAATATGTACAAATGTATTTTTTTTAACGTTTTTACGTTTTGTACACTTTTGATAAATATCAAGAAATAAAAATTGTATTTAAAACGAAATGCCTTACACTATACTTATTTATTTATCTATTCTTCCTGTAAGCGTAGTCGATGCTGCGTCAGAAAAGCCACATCAAAAATTGCCTCTTGCTGCAGCAATTCATGTACTTCATATTTCATAGACTCTTCGTAGGCATACAGGATACTGGTATCGTAGAGCATCATCTTACAGTGTGCCAATGCGAGTATACAATTACGAAGGCGTGCAATCACCTCACGATCACCTCTTGGTATCACTTCGGAAAGATTTTGAGCAAAACCGCCATCCCCACCTTCTGCTTCGGTATTGACAGACGGTGATATCCAAATGAATCCATTATTTCCCAGTATAATGGCAGCACCGCATGGTAAATTATGAAAATGAGTTTTCCGACGCTTCACTAATGATGGAAACACTTTGACGAGTACACCCTGCGACAATTTTCCATACTTAAGACTACGTGTATACAGTGATAGCGTACCCTCATCGTATATATTTTGAACTTCAGCTGATATGAGATCACCCTCTTGCAAATACTTCCGCATCATTTGCTCATCCTCTGCAGAGCGACGGCGCAACTCGCCACCTGGCAAATTCACCGATGACAGCAGCAGCACTGAGTCCAAACGTGAATTGGTGTCCACTTTCCAACGCTTTTGTTGCACTTCAGTTATACGCGCCACAACAACATCACCAATCTCACCAACATAACGACTTTTAAGTGGTTTAATTGAAATCAGTTTATTCACTTGTTCCATTACACCAGCTACAGAGGCTTTGATTTCGTCACCCTCCACATAAGTCCCATGTCCCTTCATGAAGCCCTGCTGTGTTGTTACAACTTCGCCGGGAGTGTAGAGACGCGGAGCACGCGTTTGATTTTGAGCCAGTAAGCCCATGTTGACACGGTCGCTGGCTAATCGAATGTTGACGTTCGTGCTCATCGTTCTTTGCTAGTTTCTATGATAATATTAATATTTAATATAAATTCCCGAATTGTTTACAATTATATATATTTAAAAAAAAGGTAGACTTGTTCAAATGCGAAACTAAAACCATTCACAATAGACACATTATTCAACATGTGTTCATGCGCAGAGTTGCATTTAGCACAAGCCCTATAGAGCATAATCTCAGGGCGTTTGTCGCTCTAGTTGTTTGCACGCGTTTAAATGTTGATTACTAGTATTGAAACTGAATTAAATATAATCATGTAAAACATCGATAGTCTAGTAGGTAGAGTACTAGACTTTCGCCGGAGAGTTTGGACTTTGATTCGACTCTTCGTCTGGTGGCTTATTCTCTTAACTTATGTTTCTATCGATATGAAGTAACTGAGATGTATAAGAATGCGTACAAGCGCACCTATTCGTAACCCATTAAGTGGTATCAAATTGCCACCACGCCGTTCGAAACCGTCGTTAAACTGTAGGTCCAACCAGTGTATATGATCTCGTTGCCCTACACTTACACACTTAATCCTTCTACTATCCCCATCTGGGGAAAGTACAATGGCCCAACGGACTGAGGGCTATGGAAGATCTATGGCCTTATTGCTCACATCCAAATCAAATCTAATATACCAATTAAAAAAATTATCTTTTTAAAAACTCACCCTAGCCCAATTTCACTTTCATGCAATATAGTGAAAAATCAAACTACATACAGCAATGGACATAGAAATAGCATTAAGTCTATTTTTTAACTAAACAAAACTACATCATGAAAGCAAAATGGTTTATTAAAGTTATTCAGGAATCTTCGTAAAACAGGATGGTATTCCATTAATATAGAAATAATCAGCGAAAAAGAACTACTACAAAATAAATAGCACAACCTGAAAATCCTGAAAGTATAAGGAGAAAAATTAATTTACAAAAACAGTGAAAAGCATTTATTTGCTTTAGTTACCAAATTATGTAGTACAAAGAATTCAATGCTAGATGCCAACCTTTTTTGTCAGAATTTTTCGAGTTTTCAAGATAACGGTACTTTGAATGTTTTCCTTGAAGAGTTCATTTACCGCATACTTAATTTTCCAATGTGAAATGGTTCAAATCGTTATGCACATATATTATAGTGCAGTATGTAGGGGGTGAGAGGTGAAGTGGATGTATCCGCCCTTAGGAACATTTGTTCATATAAACATTGTTTTGTGGGGAAATTCTACAATGGGAGTGGGCACTTCTATTATTTAACTAGTCAGGTTTTTCTTCATTTTAAGTTAGAACAGGTCAGCACTTCTATTATTTAACCCCAATTGTTAGACTAAAATTAATTGATACGGTCAACTTTCCCATGTTGTCGTTATAAAGTGATATTTTCCAGCACTAACAACAGTTATTCAAAAAATATTTAATTTCATTTTATTTGCAAAAACAATTTTAATAACATTTTTATTTTTTTTTGTTTTTTTTTATAACTTTTGCATTTCGTTTAGCGGCCATAATCTGCATACAACACGACTTTTAATTAAACCTACTGGTATAGGGCCATAGTAACGCGAATCTGAACTATTTTGATTATTATCACCTTCAATCCAAACGCAACCACGAGGTACATATTCCTCAATCAATTCGGCATTTTGTGTAGATGTATCATTACTGGCAGGAAGTGCTTTGGTAACAATCTTATCGCCTGGTAAACCAATGACACGTTTACATATAAACTGTTGTGGATCCGTAGGTGAGACAGCAATTATAATATCTCCGCGATGTGGTTGATGAAACCTTGTTGTTATTCTTTCAGTCAGTAAAATATTTTTAGAGTATAATGTGGGTTCCATAGAGGGGCCATTGCACTGCAATTTAGAAAAGGAAACAGAAAAATGTGTATTATATCAGATACTCTTAAAAAAAAAATTAATATATCCTCTCTAAAAATATATATCAAAGCCGCAAGCAGTTGCAAGCAAACACTCACAAATAAATAATACTACTGTGGGCAAAAGTTAGTAAGACTTTGTTCATAATTTCAAATTTTTTTATTCATTCTTCCAAATCTATTTCGTCCCCTTCAAAGTAATCTCCCCCGGCCCCAATACACTTGTGCCAATGTTTTTTCCAATTCTCGAAACAGTTGTTAAAGTCAATTTCCGGAATAGCCTTCAATGCGCTTAGCGATTCATGTTTAATGTCTTCAATTGACTCATGTCATTGACGGTGTCCACGAAGCGGTTTTTTGAGTTTAGAAAATAGCCAAAAGTGACACGGTGCTAAGTCAGGCGAATAGGGTGGTAGGGTGGTTGCGGAACGATATCAGTCGAATTTTTGGCAAAATGGTCTCGTAAAACCAATGCAGTGATTTTGGAACCAATCGTGCATTCACTCTTCTTAGGCCCAAATGATGTTTTAAAATGGTTTTCACTGATCCTTCCGATATTCCAACGATGCCAGTAAGGTCTCTGACTGTTAATCGTCAATTCTCGAGCACCAATTCCTTGATTTTATTGACGTGTTGATCATCAGTTGATGTTGATGGCCGTCCTGGACGTGGTTCGTCGTCAACGCGTTCTCGACCATCTTTGAACAATTTGTACCAATCAAAAACACTTGCTCGCGACATACAATTATCACCGAAGGCCTTTTGCAACATTCTGAACGTTTCGGCACCAGAAATTTGATTTGATTCCGCACACAAAATTTAATGGAACTTCTTTGTTGAATAATTTCACTCATTGTGAAAATCGCCGAATGTACTTTTTGTACTTCAGAAAGACAAGCGTATACTAAACACTAATGATTATTTTGATGTGACATTTGGCACAGATGTCACCGACAGTCATACCAACCTTAAAAAAATAATATTTTGATGAATGGGCTTCCGCGCGAAATTTAAATTAAAAAATCTTACTACTTTTTGCCCACAGTAGTATACATAAATACCTTAAAACTACTAAATATGGATTAATTGAATGTCTTCATTACGCTTCCCAGAGCGTACAAAGAATAATTTAAATGCACCCCTCGATATACGTACATAATATGTGATATCTTCTAAGTACAATTTTGACTATAACTTCTGATCTTACAGATTACAGATTTTCTATTCGAAAACCTGCTATGTCAATGTGAAATACTTTTGTACTTTTGTTTCGGCAAAACAGCTGTAAAATAAAAAATTTGGGAATTGAAAAATATCCAAAATTAGAATGTAGCAGATTTTAAAACATTTCAACTCTGTAATTAATTCAAAATTATACAAATGTACACAATATGACATTTCTTTCAGTTCTATGGCAAAGTTAAAGAAATACTATTTACGCACGTTATTTGAAAGAAACGTTAACAAAAGGAAAATAATCTGATAAATACTGTAGCATCAGGAATGTATTAAATTTAAAGATAACTTACCACAACAAAATCTGCGACATACTCAAAAGTGCAATGTGTCAAGCAAGCGTATTGAATGCTATATTTCAGAATTTCCTTAATGCGCGAAAACATGTTTAGCTATTTCGTGATTAGTAGAATTCCAATTCAAATCTATTTCATATGCAATTGTTGCTTTTTATCATCGTTTTATTCTGAAAATTGTTAACCTACGCGAAGTGATAAAACAAACTGAAGCAACAAAAGAAAATCAGCTGTTTTTTGGGGGTACGTTCAACGGAAAAACGGACGAATAACCAAGAAGATAACCTACGTGTGAACCATTTTATAAATATGGTATAATTAAACTACATGTCAGGCTTCAATTCAATACCCCGATCAGAAAAGTCTAAAATTTGCCAATAAAAACATTTTCTACACGACAGGTAATAGCAACCAATAATAAGTAGGAATCTAAGGTTCAAAATGTAACAACTAGGTCCATCCTGATTATGTCCTAAGCCTTCTCTATATCGTTCTTGTGCCTAATTATTATCGGAATTACCGATAAAAAAGCGTTAATAAATTAATAGAGTCGGGACTTCAAAGAATATAGGAGGAGATTTATAGCAGCAATGCGAATAATGCCTTTCGGGACAACTGAAACATTGTTACTCATCGGTGCACACGCCCATTGAGAAATAAGCACTTCCGGTTTATCTGTTAGCTTATTTGTAATCAAAAAAAAGAGGACATGGAGTTTGCCTTGCTATGTATGTGAACCTAAGACTTTAAGTACTTACATATACAGTGATGGAAAAAATAATAGAAACGCGACATACATTTTAACAATTCTAACCATACCGATAATTTTCTTGGCGAATTATATGCGTGAAGCCTACTGTGCACGATTTGCTGATAACGGTACTTTATTTTATTTTAAATTTTGTGCATATTTCGGCATGAATACTTGTTGCATTTGAGTGGTTTGCAATCAACCACTTTTTTGCCTTGGGAAAAAAAATAGAAACGCGATTAAATTTCGTCAAAATATTTTCCTAGAACGTGTGAAATATTTTAATTGAGGTAGTTTTTGGACATTCAAAAAAGGAAAAAGAGTCAGAATAGCAATTCTTGCGAAAATTCGTCCTTCTGCATTTTCTCTAGATTCAGAATGGGTCGTGGAGTACATTGCACAGATGTGGAGAGAGAAGTCATGGGAAATCTCAAAAACCTAGGCAAATCAATGGCTGAAATTGCGCAATTATTTAAGTGCTCCAAAAAAAAAGTGTTTTCCGCAATTCATTTTGAAGAATAACAAGAGAAACGAGGCAAGAAGCGAAAAACCTCCCATAAATTAGATCAACTTCTTATTCGGCAGTCGAAAAAAAATCCATTTCATTCATCGGAAGAACTAAGGAAGGAGTTAAATGCACCTGTTACGAGCCGTACAATAAGGAATAGGCTGATAGAACGTGGTTTGAAGGCACATTCAGCAAGGAAAGTACCATTCCTCAGCAAGAAGAACATCCAGAATCGAATTAATTACACAAAAAGACATTCAACGCAAACAAATTGGAAAAACGTCTTGTGGTCTGACGAAACAAAGGTGAATTTGTTTGGATCTGACGGAAAACACTAAGTAAGGCGCCCCAAAAATACTGCACACGATCCAAAACACACAATAAAAACGTTATTATGCTATGGGGATGTTTTTCAACATTCGGTGTTAGTCCAATATATTGGGTGAAAGGTAAAATGTGTGCCACCGACTACGTTAAAAAACTAAATAGTATAATGCTGCCATATGCAGAGGAAGAAATGCCAATAAAGTTGGAGTTCATGCAAGATAATGACCCCAAACACTCATCAAAACTTGCCAAAAAGTGGTTCCGGGACAACCAAATTTCTTTGATGGAATGGCCTTCACAATCACCAGACCCGAATCCAATAGAACATCTTTGGGGAGTCTTAAAAAAAACAAATTACTGGGTTTAAGTCCAAAAATAAGGAGGATTTATGGAGAAAAGTACGGGCTGAATGGTACGCCATTGATCCATCAATTCGTGCCAAACTGATGGATTCCATGGATCGTCGGTGTGTCCAAATTATAAAAAATCGTGGTAGAACTACTAAATATTAAAAAAAACATTCTACTAATTTTTATCAAAGACTTTTACTTTTACTTAGTTTCAAGTTTTTTGTTTCTATTTTTTTTCCAAGCGTAATAAATGAAGTTAATTTTTTTTTATATATGGACTTTCAGAAATACCTTCTTATTTTTTTATTTTGAAATATAATGGAATAAGTAATAAATAAAAGTTATAACAATGAAAAGAAAATTCATTTTACAAAAGAAAATTTGAACATTAAAAGAAAAATAGGTCGTTTCTATTATTTTTTACATCACTGTAACTCAATATTTTCATAGCATAGTACAGTAGAAAAGTTTCGACCATTGATTTCATTGGACGACGATTAAGCTAAATTTGAAAAACCCCCCTGGTAATAGAAAAACGCAAAGCACTCAGGGATGCAGTTAACTCTCCGTGGCATATGCGAAATGATGACCTACATCGGGATCTTAAAATACCTACAGTCAGGCAAGAAATACAGAAGGTTACCAATACACATCATGACAGACTGAGTCAACACTCAAACAGCACTATTCCGGCGTTACTTTGCGGTGTTACACCCAGACGTTTAAGTCGGTTCAAACCAAAGGACCTTTTGAGGCGAGATTGATTTACATGCTCACTTTGGATAAGTAGTATTACGTGCAATTTTACATCAAAAAACCTCTTGTTAGTCAAATGACTAGTTGTTGATTGGAAATTATAAAAAATTTAAAAATTAAAAAATTCTTACCAAACATTTATCAATATGTACTGTTAAAAACAACTGATGAATCTAAGCAGGAATTTAATATGTATTGTAACTGGCTAATCAAAATTCTCACAAGAAATGAGCTCCCAACAGAACTGTATATGAACTAGATTCTTTCCGCGGGTGATGTCTGAATGATCAAGCACACCTCCTTTATTTACATAGTCTAGTCATGCATAGTTCCGAGCAGGTAAAAGAAACTGCTTTACTTATCATAATGAAGCTAAATTCCGAAAGATGGTTTCAACAAAACATTTGCAAACAATGAAATAAATTTCTTACAAAGACAAATTAAAATGTCCACACTTCTCATTTTAAATTTTATTCACCAGTAACTTTTTAGTTTCATTTTTTGACAACAATTATTATTAACTGTATTAATAAATTTAAAACATACATGTAACAATTAATTTCACTTTGTTATTCACATCAGATGTAAGTAATTTACATTTGTTAAATCGTGCAAAAACAAGGAAGTACTGCGGATTGTATGTGTACAGTTTGTATAAAATAAATTCATTTCGCAGTAATCATTGCTCTATCTTTCTCTTTTTTTGTTATTTTTTGTTTTTTAATGTATTTGCACATATCGTTTGGTACTTTTGAATTAGAAATGCTTCCATTTTACAAGATTGTTGAATATGATGGATTAAAATTTAATAGAATTTTCTTTCACAAAACAAAAAAAAACTACATTTATGAAATAATACATATGAATCACACTAGCAATACTTTGAAATATTTCTCTTGCATCGATTCCATATTTGATGTCAAATTCTTCACAAACTTTAATATTTCACTATTTAATACATACATCAATAATGTGTTGTTAAAACTTAATAACTAAATTCGAAATAAATTCGGTAATGTAGTATCCATAGTGGAAAGTACAAGAAGCATTTAAATAAAAATTAGTTTTCTGTATGTTTTCGTTTTTGTTTCTCAAGTTCTTACAACATAAATTTATAATTCTCTAGTTATTAATAATAAATATTTGGAATTTTGAATTTAATTTCTTTGTCTCTTCACGAAAACACCGAAGACAAATGATGTGTTTACTCTGCTTTTTTCCCCTCTTCCTTTTCACGTTTCTGCTGACGCTCCTTCACATCCACAGCAGCCAGATCAATGCTGGCCACATAAGCATGTACACATGAGATCAATGACTTTAGCAGAGCAAACGGTGCAGAAATGAATGCTAAAATCTTAAATGTTGATGCACCAAATACTAAAACAAATAAAATTGTATTTAATTAAGAAAGGCTCTTAGACTTTTCTGTCGTTGATTTGCTTACATAAAGGTCCATATGTAAAGTTCAACAAATATAGACAAATATAGAATAATTCATTGGCGGAGCACATAAATGTGAGTATATCCTTTTGATAGTATATGCGCATTATGAAGTTTTCATTAACGTCAAATGCTTTGTGGGATGATTTACCAACAATAACACTCCTAGATAATGGTAAAAAGAAGCTGTTAATAATATACAATCATATGTATGTAAACTTTGAATTATACTTTCTTACGTTTGCATATAGAGCCAATGACATGCAACATCTATGGCCATCGATAATTGAAACCAGAACATATATTTCGGATAGAAATAGCTTAAAGTTACCAGAAGTCCCATTGTACCACAACGATCCGTCAGCTGGTCGAGCATTGCGCCAAAGCGCGTACCTAAAATGTTCTCGTATGTATTTATAATGAAAATTTAAATAGTATGAAAATATAAGTACTAAGTTAAACAGTTAGACTTGAAACATTGTGAAAGAAATATTTTCAGTTTTTGAGATATTCGTAACAAAAGTTAAACTTTTTTGCTATTTTTGAAAATACCTAGAATAAACGTGAAAAGTAAGAAAAGACGAGTATAGTATTCCCGAAACAGATTGAATGACAACGACTAGGGCTACTGCTACCGAAATTTAAGAATCCAGACGGGGATCTGGATGCTTACAGACCATTGTGCAAGACACGCAAAAGAAAATCCTAGAACAAAATAAATAGAATGTCTGGAGAAATATGTTAAAGAAATCCACGGTTTGCCAAACAACCAAAATGGTTTTCGAAAGTGGCGCTCAACGATGGATGCCATAAATGTGAAGAGTCGACAATGACGTACAAGGCCAACTCTGGAGACATTGAAGAAAAGTTTATTATCTGGTAGTCATCCCAGACATAAAAAATACTTTCACGCTAGTTGAGTACAAATCATGGTCTTATTTCAATAAATGTACGTATGGTTAGCGGCTTGAACCATTGTAATATAATTTATATTGTAATACAAGGGTAGATCAATAAGTACCCGTGTGTGAAGACAGCTGGCGTTGCTGAAGGACCGTCGTGTAATGCCATCTGTCACACACACACCACACTAAATTTCAAACTGATTCATAGGTTAGTTTTTGTTTGGCAGCCATTAGTATCACACTTGTTTGGTTTTTCGATAAAATGGAAAAAGAACAATATCGATCAGTAATTCGCTTCTTTTTTTTTGGATGGAAAAACATGCGAAGAAATAAAATCGAAATAGGATTCTGTCTATGAGGACCCTTCACCATCTATGACAACCGTAAGATATTGGTTCAACGAATTTAAGCGTGGTTGCACATCTGTTTTTGATGTGGAGCGCCCAGGCCGCCCGGTTGACGTGGTTACCGAGGAAATCGTTGTCATGTCCGCGACATGATTCTCGCTGATCACCGAACGAAAGTGCGTGAAGTAGCAGAGGCCGTAGGAGTGTCGTACGGATTAATATTTTACATGATAGGTTAAGCATGAGAAAGGTGTCGGCCCGATGGGTGCCGCGATTGCTTACGGTGGACAACAAGCGGATATGGAATTGTCGCGGCCAAATTGCATGAATTGAACTACGAATTGCTGCCGCACCCACCGTACTCGCCCGACTTGGCTCTCTGCGACTTCTCTCTGTTCCCCAACATGAAAACGAGGCTCGGGGGAAAAAATTCAGCTCAAACGAGCAGGATATCGTCGAGACAGAAGAGTTTTTTGGAGAGTTTGACAAATCGTATTTTTTGGAGAGGTTAAAGAAATGGCATAACCGTTGGGAAAAATGTATTGTACTAAAAGGAGATTACGTTGAAAAATAGAAATCAGATTTTGTGAAAAACTTGCCTCTCCATTCCTAACACGGATACTTATTGATCTTACTTTACTCACTTTACTTTTAATGGCACAACAGCCCATGGAGGGCCTAGGCCGAGCTTTTCGCATCCACTCATGTTGTGCGTGTTATATTTGTAGATGAATGGAAGGGACCTACAGTTTAATGCCGAATCCGAACGGCAAAGTGAAAAGCTTTTCATAGCAATTAGTAATATAATTTAATATTCTTAGCCATTGGCCACCGGCATGGTTGATTATGTGAAAGGCTCTTTGGTATCGAATATACTTCAGCTTGCAGGTCAGAAAACTGAGGTGTTTTTCATCACTAGCAAGAAGAAAAGAAAATATTTGGAACTGAACATCGCATTTATCGAATTAGGCGTTACGTAGGAGTGAGGCAGATCTACACGATTTTTTTCCCTGAGCGCCCATTTGTATTTCCAAAAGAGTTTCCGATCATATTCATATACAAGAATGATTGAAAACAATTGTATTTCGCACCAGTGACGACACTTGGAATGCGTCATTTGAAAACAATTCAAAATAGTAAAAAATATAATTATCAAAATTGCCAACCATTCGCTTTATCCGCTTTATCCGATAAGAGATCTTAAATTCATACTTCCAATTCGGTCCGCTGTAACCGGTAAGTTCGTTTTAAGCAGAAATATTATAAGCAAAATCGTACATGACTATAGCTGCTACTAAGTATACAAATACAATATATGGAATAACGAAATAGGTATGGAAAAATGTGAAACAATTAAATTGAAATTTGTTTGTGCACATGTGTGCCTTGCAACCAAATTGGAATCATCTATCAACAGGCATTGTTTACATGGAATACTTATGAGTATGTATTCAAATACATAGGTACTTTGTATTACACATACAACGTCAAAGTTCTTCACTTCTTCACAACCTGTTTATTAATAATAATTATTCGACTTGATTAGACAAGCATAAAGTTATAAAAAATTTATTTATTATTTAAATAATTATTTAAATAAATGCCTTTTTGATAATTAATCATTAGTAAAATTAATCATTAGAGAATAATTCATATTAATATAAATTTTTTTGGCAATAAAAAAGGAGGAACCAGAGTTATCGAAATGTGAAATGACGTCAATAAACAGCCAAATATGCAATTTCATACATGGGACGGACGAATATGAAGCATGGCCGTTTTTTAGTGGTTTGTTTTTGAAGTCAATACTTAAGCTATTTTTTGTTTTGTGAACTCAATTGAGAAATAAAAGCGGCTATATATAAATTAAAATAATTAAAGTACTAATTCTTAGCGTTGGAAGCCTTACTTCATACTACTTCATAAATTATTATGTAATTAATAATAAAAACAAAAACAAAAATAAATAAATAGAATAAATTTAATAATTTTAAATCTTTAGTTGAAAATAATTGTATATTGGCAGCTCTGCCAGTAGGTAATATAAACAAAATACAGAACAACAACAATAAAACTGTTATTAAAAGTCAACAGTTTGGCTGAAACATTTTTATTGTTGCTCACATATGTACATAGGTACATAGTATTTACATCTGCGCCAACCGAAGAATGAGTAATTTGAAGGTGACTAGGATGAGGGAGGTACACACACATATAGAGAAGGTATAAAGTCAAAGATAAGATATTGCAAGGGGCTGTAGGCAAACACTATAAAATGTTATAGATAAAAAATTATGGTAGTACAAAAAATAACAAAAACAAACTTCAAAATTAAGCTAAGTAAAGCAATATTGAGTATGAAAAACAGCCCAAATAGTATAGGCGTATAATCCAATTAAATAAAATACACACAATTGCTGCCACACCACACTTACTTTGATTGAAGGCGCGTGCGGCATGTCCATCGACGGCATCCAGCAGAGCGCTAATTACATAACACCACCCAGAAACAATGTGATTTGTGGACATAAACCAGAAAGCAATAATAGCCAAAATAATGCGTCCATATCCTGAAATATAAATAAAATCAATAAATTAACTACATGCTCGTATGCACAGGTACATACTTATGTGTATATACTTGTACATACATATGTATTTATGTGTTCATAGATTGCATGGAAAATCGATTTTTTCATTTGGAGCGCTAATTTAATTATGTTTCAATACCCATTTTATAGAAAATAAAAACATTTCGTATTTTAAACTTTCATTACAATCTGCATGTATAGTTAAATTTAATATTTAGTTATGCTTGTTAATGTAAATATTTTGATTCTTAGCCAAATTTACACTTACCTATCAGATTTGGTACGAACAGAAAAACGTTGTCATTCTCAGTAATAGCCATTTTAATATATTACCGGTTTTCCCCCCTTTTTCTTGCGTAGTATTTAATTGCACTCTAATTATTTTTATGAGCTTGTACAATGTGTGTGTTTGAACTTATTTTCACTTTATTTAGCAAAAAAAAAAGTTTTCTTTTGTTGCGATTAATCGCCCAATACTAAAAATCTATTGTTCTATGTAAATTCTGACACCAAACGTCCTCGCGGTGTGTTCAACGCAAGCGATTGTAAACATTTCTTTCACTAAATTCCAGAAACATTGTTGCATTTCGAGGGTAAGATAGAAAATTGTTAATTAGTATATATCTGAGGAGAAAATAAAAACCAGCTTAAGTCGACTTACGAAGTGAGATATTTTATCATATATTGTTGACTATAAATAACGAACTGAATCGAAGTTTTAAATAATTTACGGACGGAACTATATTATTTCAAGAATGCTTTTTGACCTGAATGTAGAGTATTCTGAAACAATGGTGTAGTTTCTATGACAATTCCATTAAAAGCTATCAAACTCGGCCAACATACTAATGCTTGTTTTTCTTGTTTTCATTTAATTAAATACTTGTTTTTCATTTTCACCACAGATATTGTTGTTGCAATTAAACTTATAACATTTGCATCAATGTCAAAAACGAAAATCAAGAAAAACTACACCTAATGTGGAAGGAAACAATGTTTAAATGATTCCAAATGAACTTAATAATTATATACATAATTAAAGAGTAGAACAAATAAATAAATATGATTAACAGCACACGCTCTCATAATATTGATAGATTCAGCTAAGTTTCGTAAAGATATTATTTAATTGTGAGTTAATATTGGGAAATTTTCTCTACTCATAATAATAAATCATATTAATAAATATTTTTACTTTGATGGTTGTAATTGCAAATAAAATTATATTTTGGGCAATTTTCAGTTCCATTAAACATGGCAACATTGAATATAATTCATCCGTCATCGCTGCGACTAAGATGTAGATGGCAAAATAAAAAAAATTTTCTCATGGTCGTCGTTTTTCTCCTTGTGGATTTTATTCGAATAAATTCAAGCATTGCGAATGTGAAAAAACTATTAAAAACTATTGAAAAATAAATAATAAACATTAAATTGTTATAAACAATAGAATTTATAGAGAAAATGTATTGAAATGTTAATGAAAATTTCAATAGAAAATTTGCAAATAAGAAAATAAGTACTTCGAAAAATAGTATTAATTCTGTGTAATGTGAGAAATACCAATAAACTTAAACAAAACGCAATTAGCGAAAGCAGGCGAAAAACGAATAAAAGGTACGCGAAATTTATAAACGCGAAATAAATCGGTGATGAAGCAAAATTGTGTACGATTTTTGCCATTTTATGATATATATTTAAGTGAGAATAGTGATTCGAATGATAAAGTAATAATATAAAAGATACCAGGAAAAATATAGTGAATCTAAGAACTGGAGTAGGTCACAAATTGTCTACACAATATGAAAAAGCTAAGAGTTTTTCCAGTAATAAAAGAAGGTATTGGAGTTCACTGAAAACTTTTGACATTTTCAGGATTGTTTTTTTTTTAACGGTTCCTTTTAAAAGAAATTACCTCATTTTATAGATTTCCTTTTTTTTTTTTTTTTGTTCATTGGTTGTATTTAAGAGAGAGTTACAGGGTTGTTTAGTTGATGCATTGTGCATTTTGGAGCAATGTGTATAACTTTTTGGAAATAATTCAAAAATAACCAATTAGAAAATGAATAAAGTATTTATTTTTTAGCCTGACTTGAGTATTTGCTGACTTAAATAGTTAATTGCTTGCTGTTTTTCAATTCAAATTCGTTTTTGGATTCATCCATTTATTTTTTTGCAATTCCAACCCTGTTTTTTTTAGTATTTTCATTCTCCTTTTTCATGCCGTTTTTATTGAAGTTCTGGAGCATATAGTTTTCTTGCTCTTACTCATAGTAAAAACCGTCTGCGGCTTGGAGCATATATGGCAAGTGATTGAAATGGCGTAAATATTTGACAGGCCGTGTTCGTGTTTTTTTCCAATTGTATATGTTACGCAGCAAAAATTCGTGTAAAATGCATTAGGAAATATAAATAATATGAAGAAAATTACTACAATATTTTTAATTTGAAAATAGTAAAAAGTTGGCTGAAGTAAGTTTATGTTTTAAAAAAATATCGCAAACAAAAACAAAACATTGTAAATCGCAATTTAATGAAGCTTTTGGAAACAATACGTTTTACAAAATATTGCAAAGTTAAAGAGTGATAAAAATGCAATAAAAAAGTTTGAATATTATCTACTAATATTCATTTCAGAAAAAGTAGAGATATTCGAATCTCTAACAATAATTGTATTACCTACGGGAGTATTATTGGCGATAACAACAACACATAAGTTTGGAAGAGACATTCATCCACTGCGTGCTTTGGAGCTGCTAACGACACGGCTGTGATCCTCATCGTTTCTCTTCCATTATCATTGCTGATTTCTCTACAGAAACCGCCCATTCATTACGCTTGCTTAACGTACTCACCTACCACCACCTGCATCAATACATTCGAATAATTATTCTTCACATATCCTTTACTCCACTTGACAATACATCAACATAATTTCTACGCTGTGCATATTTTATTTGGTTTTTAATGGCATTTGTTGCAAGATTCTTTTTTGAGAAAAAATGAACAATGAAATCAACAGTAAATCATTTTCATCTGTCATTGCATCGCGCGCTGCTGCCATACATGACCCACCGATTGTGTCTATTTTCGATGCAACATTAGGTGAGATTACTACAACAACCACATCGACTAAGACCACACCAACACCGACACCAGCACCAACATTATTTGATCCACAAAAATCCGATAACACATCAAAAAATCAAATGTCTGATGTTGTTGCTGGAAAAACGACGACAGCAGGAGGCGGGAGTAGTAGCAACAGTAGTGGTGGTGGTGGGAGTGGAACTAATGCAATTGTCACTGGCGGCGCTACTGCCATCGCCACATCTTCCTCTAGCGGTTCTTCAAAAAAGGAAATATCACCACCGGTTTGTGGTAGCAAATCATCATCATCAACCGATGAAAACACTGAAGAAAAGGTAAATTAATAAATCATTTTATTTCATGTTTATTGTATGTACGCATAATATTATAGCTTTATTGTTTCCAATATGTAATACATTTAATTTCGCTTTCAATAAAACTTTGCAAGAAATAAGGGCTGCAACATTTTCGCCTTGAAAATAAAGGGTGGTCCATCTAATATTTGGAATTTGAACTAGTGATTATTTTGAGTGTGGCAACTCTAATGTCATTCATATTATGACGGAAAATTTGTTTTATATTTGCGGTTAACTAAATTGCTTGATATATGTATGTTTGAACAACGTTGGGAAATAATAAAAATTTAATTGCAAAATGGTAAAACTTCTATCGAAAGTGAGAGAATATTTCATTAAAAATTCGGTAGAATAGAAGCTCCTTCCACTCAATTTGTGGATTAGTTTGTGAAAGGTGTGCGTGAAAATGGATTTTTATTGGATAAAGCGACACGTTCTCGTACTCCTACAGGACGTAAAACCCAAAAAATTACTGTTGTTGCTTAGAGGAAGGAAGATGCGTTCCAGGGAATGGAGTGCACGACTGGTCAATGATAACTGATTATATGTGGCCTATTTCAGAAGATATGAACTGAGACAACATTTGGTTCCGACAGCATGGCCGTGCAAAAATCGATCTATCGCGTTAGAAGGTTAAAAATCGCGTTATTAGCCGTTTTGGTGATGCGCGTTGCCCACCACGCAGTTGCGATTTGACTCCGTTGTGGGGAGCCGTTAAAGATAAGTGTTACGCTAAAAATTCAGCAAAGTTTGAGGCTCTTAAGAATGAAATTGGTCAAGCGCAGCTCAATACGGTCGAAAATGTACTGAAAAATTGGGTTGATTGAGTGTGATGGCCTGCTACTCAGAGTATCTGGGTTTAAATCTCGGCACAGGCTAAATCAAAAAGTGGAAAAAACTATTTTTCTATCGGCATTGCCATTGGCAAGCAATGGCAAATGGACTTCTGCAAGGACCGACGAGATGTCATTTGAATGAAATGGTGTCCACAATTAACCGGAAGGTTTCTACTTTCGAATAATAAAGTGTGATTTTTTGCTACTTGCTTTTTGACGTTTATATTTCTGACAGTTCAGGCGTGATTCTTGACTTGTTTCAAAGTAAAAAAATGCTCAGGTTGGTTTACCATTTCATCATGAACAGATTTACGCCTTAACAACGTTTGCACTGTGTGGAAAATGTGTTTCGCAAGCAAAGTTGTCTTCAGCGACGAGGCTCATTTTTGTCTCAAAGGATACATGAATAAACAGAATTGCCCTATATGGAGTAAAGACCAGCCAGAGGCAATTCAGCAGCTACCAATGCATCCCGAAAAATGCACTGTTTGGTGCGTTTTATGGACAGGCGGCATCATTGAGCGGCACTTCTTCAAAGACGATGAAGGCCGCAACGTTACGGTCAATGGAGATAGGTACCATTCGCTGATAACAGACTTTTTGCCGAAAATGAAAGAATTGGACTCGGCTGGCATGTAGTTCCAACAGGACGGTGCCACATGCCACACTGCACGCGAAACTATGCATCAATTGAGAGGCGATTTTGGTGAGCAGTTAATCTCACGTTTTAGTGCAGTCCATGAGTGGCCACCATGATCGTGTGATTTGACCCCGTTAGTCTATTTTGTGAGGCAATGCTAAGTCTCTTATCTATAGGGACAATCCAAACACGATTGCTGCTTTGGAAGCCAACATTGAACGCGTCATTGGTGAGCCTCCGACCGAAATGTGTGAAAAAGTGTGCCAAAATTAGACCTTCAGAATGGACGACTTGAAACGTAGCCGCGGGTAACATTTAAATGAAATTAACTTTAAAAAGTAAATGGCATGAATTGATTTATCGATCCAAATAAAAATTTAATTCACTTTTGTAAAAGTTCTGTGTTCTTTTAATTTTTCAAAAACCAAGCTCTTTTTTAAGAGCTACAATGAAAAAAAATATATATTCGTTTCTTATTTACACCAACATCAAATTATAAATGGTCCACTCTGTACATCAATTTTTAGTTTGGTATGTCCGTCACAACTATTTTAAGACGGGCGTAATCCTTAACATATTTAAATTTTATTTTCTCAACTATGCACGTTTATGTATGAATACTTATGGCGAATTCGTTTGCACGCCTTTAATTGATAACTTTCTCTTATCTACCGTTTTGCAAATATTAAATAATATCAATCATTTTATTTTAATATTTTTAACCCTAAAAGATATCAACACTTTGTACAATTCAAAAAATATGTTGATATAAAAAAACTGAACTCATAACATAATGAGATAATTTACAAAATTCTGAAATGCACAATATTTTATTTAACAATATTTTTATGTGAATAATTTGATGACAATAAATCAACTTAACAGTCCATGGAGCATTAAGGGGTAATTCGGTTTTTTTTATTTTTAAATTGGGTGGTAGCGTAATGTACATACATATCCATACATATCGAAGAATCGGTACTCTGGAATCCAACTGTTATTGAATTTAGAATTGACTGATTGAAAGCAAATCGATGTATGGTAATTGCCTAAGTTTTTTTGGATTTGTAAATGATTCTAAATAAGTTGTGAATGTGCAGATGATTAACAAACTGAACATTCATGTTGGGGTTGTATTTGAAAACACCTGGAGGATTATTTCCAACTTTATCTTCTTACTTTACATACTTTTAATGGCACAGCAGCCCATGGAGGGCCTAGGCCGAGCTTTTCGCATCCACTCATGTTGTGCGTGTTATATTTGTACATGGATGGAAGGGACCTACAGTTTAATGCCGAATCCGAACGGCGAAGTGAAAAGCTTTTCATAGGCAATTTTTACTCTTGTAGGTTTGCCATTGCCTGCCAAGAGGTGGTGCCGTGCAGAAAAATTATTTATTCTACTTTTTGATTTTGCCTGTGCCGAGATTCGAACTCCGGACACTCTGCGTAGCAGTCCAACGCACTACCACTACGCCACAGCGACCTTTATCTTCTGGCTTTATGCTATGTTAAAATAAAGTTAATAATAATTTTTTCAGTATGGTTTTTATTATTCGAAAGTACAATAATTTTGGTTAAAAGACGTCCTCGGCTGGGCTTCCAATCAACCCAATTTTCGACCATATTTTCGACTGTATGCAGCTGTGATTGACCAATTTCATTCTTAAGAGCCTCAATCTTTGCTGAATGTTTAGCGTAACACTTATTTTTAACGGCTGCCCACAAATAATAATCCAACGGTACCAAATCGCAACTGCGTGGAAGCCAATGAGTATCACCAAAACGACTAACAATGCGATTTTCAAACTTCCCTCGCAAAAGATCGATTGTTGGATGGCTTGAGCGATCCTGTTGCAACCAAATGTTTTCTAAGCCATTCACAGTAACGCTTCTTCCTTTTCAAACAAAAATATCCCAATGATACTGCCGGGCCCAAAACCACACCAAACAATTACTCGTTGAAGGTGCATTGGCTTCTCAACAATTGTGCATAGATTTTCTGAGCCCCCAGATGCGACAATTTTGCTCATTAACGTATCCACCGAGGTCATAATGAGCAGCTTCGTCAGAAAATATGAGCGACGGTAAAAATGCTCAGATTCTTTCAAGCGTTCCAGAGCCCAATTAGCGAAACGAAAACGTTGCGGACGGTCATGTGGCGTCAGCTGTTGTACCAATTGAACTTTGTACGGCTTAATACCGAGGTATTATCTTACACTTTCGGTAGAAAATTCACTATTTTGCTAGTAAATTTCTTGTATTTCCCAACGTTATTCAAGAGTATATCGACCCATTTCGTTAACCGCAAATATAGAACTAATTTTCCTTCATAATACGTATGACATTAGAGTTTCCACATTCAAAATAATCAATAGTGCTAATTCCAAAGGAACAGGGTGGTCCATCTACGCTGTACATACTTATCTAGTTCGCAGTGTTTTACAATGGATTCTGAAATAATTAATAATGTTAATTCATGAAGCCGGTTTCCTTAATGGGAATACATAAATATGTAGCTAAGTTCAGTGTATCCCCAGTTTATGTTTCAAGTAATATTAGCTTCTACTAAAAAATAATTCTTCAGAGAAAAACTGATCTAGTTGATGATGCCTTGAAAAGGTTGATATGTGTTGCCAAACCATATATTTCGAGGGGCTTTTGGAATTCCATTACCTCTTTTCGCTTGCATATGCACATATGACTCGGCAAAATTGATTTAGAAACTACAAAGAGTTTGTGTAAAACTCTTACCATCGCTTGCTGAATGAGAAACAAAAAATATATCTTAGGTTCACGAAATTTATATTTTTTATTTAAATTTATTTTTAAACATATAAACTTTGATAGATACAAATTTGTATATACATACATTTACTGATATACATTAAAATAACTCGATAATATTTTCATATCAACTATGCTTGATGGTTTTGTTTCCCTGCATAGAAGTAAAAATAGAAAGTTCAACTTGTGAACCAATTTAAAACTATGTAATCTAATATTTGCTATTTACTTACTATACATACAAATACATACATTACTACTTATATACATATGTACTATGTGGATGTATACATACATACATACATATATACCCTTGTACATAGCATTAATTTTTTTTTTCGTTCGCACGCTGATAAAATTTTTAAAACTTAACGCAACAACAAAACCAAAACCACAAAATACCGCTAATTTAGAACGAAAATGAAATTTCAATAAAATGTTTGTACGAAGACATCAAAGTGCACACGAAACGCATTAAAAAATATTTAATTTTCAAGTTTAAAATAAGAATTACAAAAATATAATAGTTTCTTTGGGAATATATACTTCATTTCGAAACTCCTTCTTGTGATTTAAGTGTGACATAGTGAACGAACGAAACAAGTGCAGTTAAATACAATTTGAAGATTCATCAAAAATAAACAATTTTATCCTAATATTAATAATATTAAAACAATTTAAAAATATATTTCCTATAATATTATTAATCCGCATGCGTAAGTAAATGGTTGGACTTTTGACCAGATAACGGGATTTCCTATGGTGCTGCTCCACTGCCAAATGTTTATAGGTTATACCATATCGTAGTTATGTATTGTATATTGATTTAACAACTCTTGAGTGAGCGTCCTTGGGTAATTGACAGTGTAATGAAAGATAGCAATTTGTTTCGTTTCTCTTCTTTTTAATTGGGGTTCCTCAGAGTTATTATTCAAACTTGTAGCTAAGGCAAACTCTAACCAAATTCATTAATTGAAAATCGATAAAAATCATAGTAATTAAACAAGGATTAAGGACTAGGATAATAGCTCTATGTATTTATGGAGAAAACTTCCATGAAATTTATACAAATAATATTTCTTATGTCTACCTAATATTATATTTGAATGATTTTGGGCTTAAGTACTACTGCCTTCATTTGATTAGCCATGGTATTGCTTGTGGCTGTTTAAACGAGTGGAAGAAACGATTGGCATGGCTGTTGAAAAGATGGACTTGCAATTTTGTCATTGACGTTGTCTCCTTACAATCTTACATATGCTAAAATAGAAATGTTGTTGATAAAAGTTTTAATAAGCATTTATTTTATTCCTCTTGGAATTGTATAAATTTTCTATTTTTCGTTCTTCGACCAATTCAATATTTTGTTCATTGATGTTATCGCTTCAATTTCTAATAATTTATTAGGAAAATTATGAATATCAGAATAATTTGTTAATGAAATATACATGATTTTATTTTTAATTTTTGATATGATTTTCAGAGAAATTTCTCTCTTAATAATTTATTTCTTCTCATTCATCCTCATGTAAACATATAAATTGGCAATTGAAGATCATGGTGTTAAATTTGACATCATTCATCCATTTATCCATTAATAATGTTTCAAATTTTTTATCACATTGTTTTTGTAACATTATCACATGTGTTTGTTTGTTGGAAGTGATGGTTCGATCCACGAACCCAATTAGCGCTTACGCGCTGTTATATGGTGTAGCAACATCCTCAGTTAAAAATAAATTAAAGTAGGTTCAAACGATTGGTTAAAACCATTTCGTTTGTTTTAGGTGTTTAAGTATATCATTGATGCTGGTTTTAGACAGCTCTCTAAAGTTGACGAAGAGTGGTTTGCTTGGCATTCACAAAGGAATAGAATTACCGTCTCCTTTTCCTCTGGTTATTTGCAACTCCGGCAGAAAGTGTTGTGAGTGTTGCCCATTCTGGTTGTACTCTAATGCGTCTGAAGCCTGAGATGACTGCCGTCAGCCGCCTTGACACATCCCTTGAGTTGTTCTGTTTTCCTCCAATTATAGTTCGGCCATAACGTTCTATTGATCCTGCATTCCGTTAGTCTTTTCCATCTACGATTGGCTTTTTGGAGGTATGTTGAAACGATGATGCCTTTCACGTCAGCTCGTCAGCCATTTTTTGCCCTTGCTATTCCGGTCACGCAGAATCCAGATCAAGGTATAATACCGAGCCAATTCTATGAGACTATCTTTGCACTGGTTAACTAGATTTGAGGTTGTTGTGGCCGTGTTGATTGTCACTATCTGTTTCCAGTAGCCTACACACCACTTCCTCTTCTCAGTTTAATCAAGATACTGTTTATTACACCCAACCAAAGAAGGGGTGCAATGACTCTTCCTTGTGGAGTTCCTCTAGTAGAGTATCTAACAATGTTGGTATTTCCCAGGTTCGTAATGATGATCCTGTTCTTTAGCATAGAGGTAACTCAAGTGGTGACGCGTGTGGTTTTCAAGAAGAAATAAAACGCATATATTTTAATGTTATGGCCAAGAATTTGCTTTATTATAAAGATAAGGATTTGCTATTATGTTTTAAAAACGATTTTCCAGCCGAGAAGCCCAACTTTCGACCTCTTTTGCAGCAATTATCTCCAATATCCAAGGCGTCAATCGTCTCAGGCTTATCGGCGCAGACAAGCAACTTCACATAACCCCACCAAAAATAGTCCAGCGGTGTTAAATCGCACGATCTTGGAGGCCACGCCACAGGCCCACAACGCGAGATAATGCGCTCACCAAAAGTTTCCTGCAATAAATTGATTGTTTCGTTGGCTGGATGGCATGTAGCGCCGTCTTGTTGGAACCAAAGGTCGTCCACATCAACATCCTCCAATTCAGCCACGAAAAAGTCATTAATCATGGCTCTGTAGCGTTCCCCATTGACTGTAACATTATGACCGGCTTCTTCTTTGAAGAAATATGGACCAATGATTCCCTCTGCCCATAGAGCACACAACAAACAGTGACTTTTTGAGGATGTAACGGCGTCTCAACAATGGCTTGTGGACTATGATCACTCCAAATACGACAATTTGGCTTATTAACATACCATGCTCAGAATAATAGGTACACAGCACACTTTCAACTTTAACATAAAAAATAATGGTTTTATTTAATATTTTAATAAAAAAAAAATGCACATTGATTCAGTGGATATAAATAAATAAAGAAAATTAAACTTAATTACTAGATACAGTATAACAAAGCATCTGAGATCAATAAACATTTTAAGGCGCTTATTCGACTGTTCAAAAAAATTGTTGCACTTGTAATATTACAACAACAACAAAAAGGATAATTCAAAGTGTTAATAAAAAATTATTGGATATTTTGAATCATTTAACTAATATGCTGTGTATCCACCACCATTTTGAATTACCTTCGCTACTCTCCTTGGCATACTATTAATCAAATCCCGACAGGTGTCTATAGGTGGATCATACCATATTTTCTGAACTTACTCCCATAATTGTTCTTTATTAGAGACAACTTTTTTCGCCAATTTCTTTTTTAAGTTTCCCCACAGGTTTTCTATTGGATTTAGATCCGGGGATTGACTTGGCCACTCTAAAACATTGACATTATGATCTTCAAAGCATTTTTTTAATAACTTAGCGCTATGCTTTGGGTCGTTGTCTTGCTGATAGAGCCAACGTAAAGGCATGTTTTCCTCCGCATAGGGTAGCATTGTATTTGCCACAATGCCCTTGTATTCGGCTGCTGTCATATGGTTAGTAGTAGGTTTGGTGTATAGAACCGACTCCATACCAAGAAAAGCATCCCCAAACCATAATATTTCCACCTCCATGCTTCATTGTTTTTTTTCGTGAAACGAACGTGAAATTCTTTGCCTTTTGGACGGCGTACATTCCTTTCTGAATCGTTTCCGAACAAATTAATTTTCATTTCATCGCTCCATAAAATATTTCTCCACTTTTTCTCATCCTCAGACCCCACCCAGATTTTGTGTTTCCTTGCAAAATTTAACCTCATGCTCAAATTGTTTTTTCGCATTAAAGGAACTTTTTTGGCTATTCGCCCTGATAGGTTAACTCCACGTTTCCAATTTCGGCTACTATTACCTTTGAAGACTTAAATGGGTACTTTTTACAGATAGCCACAATGTGACGATCGAGATATGCGTCAGTTTTTTTGGGCTTTCCTCGAGACTTTGGGGTTTTCGCTTTAACGCATTTCTAACAAAATTATGGATTTTCCCCATCAATCGGCCAATTTCACGAAGTGATTTTCCTTGTTTTCTTGGGCTCGAAACTAACCGGGTTTTTTCATCGGTGCAGTGTGATTTACGACCCATCTAAATTATAAATTATTTAATCAAATTTCACTATTTTTAAGTTAATTAAAGCTAAATTATTTACCGCTGTTAAATTAAGAACTGTAAGAACTCAAAAAAAAACCCTTTTTAACAAAAATACTTTAGTGAACTTGTAGGTGTAACTATTATATTGAGCAAGCAGATTTTGACTTTTTTCACGCAAAGCAACAATTCACAATAGTTAGGGAAATCACACATTTTACCTTGCCAGCAATAGCTGGCCATATTACGTTAATTAAAAACACACCTAATTTTACCTTTAATTGCGCGATCGATAATGGTGGTTGCAAAAACCAATTCGAACAAAAAGTCTTTCAGTGTAACTATTAATTTGAGCATGTATGTTAGTATGCTACTAACAGCTTTTTGGCTTTGATGGTCAAATATCAAGTCCAACATTTTAACTGTAATTTAATAGGAATCCGTTAAGTGGCGTGGCCCATTCATTAGGGCATTCGCCTACTTACAGATAAAAAATTTTGTCGGACCAATTTTAAAACGCTTATTTATTTTCTTCTTCTTTTTAAGGCCGAGTATTGCTCAACTTTATATGTATTTAAATTTTATTCTTTTTGTAATCTTATTAATTGCCTTTTCACTGATCTTCGATCAATTTAACATATTGTTTTTAACCCACAACTAATCGTTTTTATCAAAGAATTTATACAACCTTCTCTACTCCCTATTGCATAATTGTTGCAACGAAAGGTAACAAATTAAAAGAGTCTTCTCTTCGGATACTTTTGGAAAATATTTTTTTTTTAATATATTCTAGAAATCTATTTAAAAATTACTGGAGTTGAAAACTAGTAATATTTCGGTACTTTAATCTATCGATACATACCTATACTTCGAAGAAGCATTGCAAGAGGTTTGTGGCGATTGCGTGATTATGTATACGGCAATTTAACACTGTGCTTTTGTTGATTTTAAATTCCAATGTATAGATATGAAAAGTTATTACTTCACTCTTTGTGGAATAACAATATTTGCCATTGGAAATATTTTCTTTCAATGGTATGCATTTTTAGAAAAAAAAAAAATATTGCCTATTTTTCAACAATTATTACGTGGAATGTCAGGTCGACCAGAACCAAAAAACAATAATAGAAAATATGTACAAGAATTGTGCGACCCCACCTCTTGTCTAGCTATGGCAAACCTACAAGAAAAAAGTCGTAAATTACCTAAAAAAATGTTTTCATCCATATTTGGCTTACAACTTTGCATTCGTGTTCCGAAAAAGGAACATTGTTTTGTTTATTTTTATATATTAAAGTAATTTTCTCTTTTCCGTTTTGCACATAGAACTCTGAAGCAAGTTTAGAAGATTTGGATGATATTCGCCTGAAGAATTTATTAGAAGAAGCTTATTCATATAAACTTCCCCGAGACAAAAAAGACAAAAGTCAAATATTCTTGGTAAGCAGAAAATCCTCTTTCCACTCCCTCCGTATCGTTTCCTTTTAATAATTTGACATTCCGTTTTTATTCTCTCACTTAATAGGATTTACTGCAACAAGCGGAAAGTGAAAATGAGAATGAACATCGGGAAATAACATCATTGTCGTCCAATAGTAACCGTCATCGTCATCATCATAATCATCATAAGCAAGGTGGGTCCTTGCAAGATCTCGTCAATGCTGGAGGTAAAGAATCACTGCTAGATAGTGATTATACATTTGGAGCAGGTCAGCGCAATCGTCGTCACAATCACAATTCACGGCAGAAAAAATATTCATCAGTATCGTCACGACAGCGCGAGGGTGGTAGTTTGCCAAGTAACGTCAATGTTACGAATTGTTTGCTTGGCACTGGAATTGATCAACCATTATTCACGAAGGAAGTGAGTGATGTTGTAGATTCTATTGCTACATATACTGTAGGAAAGTCGCAACGACGCACTTCAAAGTTTAAAGATACTGAAGAAGAAGGAAACACGGTTTCTGAAATAGCGAGTGGAGGAGGAGGAACGGATGATAATTGCAAAGATAGTAGTGCAACAGTAGAAGGACATATTGCCAGTGCTACTGCCAGTGGTAGTATCAGTGTAGTTGGCTTAAGTGCTGGTGATTGTGTCATTGAAATGGGTGATCCAATAAGGGATATACAGCAGCAGCAACATATACTTCAATATAGAACGGAAGAAGCTGCAACACATGTAAGCTCTCTGATATTTGGCAATAAGTGTTTCATATAATTTTTTTATTTTCTTTTTTAGGGTCTCCCTCATTATGATAATTTTGAAAATAATGTGCGACCAAACATGAGCTCAAGACAGAGCTTTGCACCTTCAGGCTCACATAACTATGTTGATGAGAAGGTGCTTTTTGGCGCTATGGAACGCAGCACCATGTTGAATATTAATACCGGCGTTGGGACAGGCACTAGCAATGCTGTTACTACTACTTCTACGGCAAGTGCATCATTGAAGTCTTCGTCAGTTACCATTGATTCCAAATATATGCCACTGGATGAGAATTATAAGTCATGTAAATCTGTGCTGGGCGAGTATTCGACAAAACCGGTATGTAACAGAATATAATTTTTAAATATCATACCTACTATGTACATAAACACACAAACATGCACACATAATTAATTGCTCCTGAATAGTTCACTCAGAGATGATGTATTTTGGATAACTCTGTGCCATTCTACATATTCCATAAAAACGAATAAATAAGTTCTTATCGAAATTTGCTATTGTTCTCTCAGAATGTCAATTCCCGTTAAAATAAATTATTTCGACTTAAATACATTAAGGGTATAAACACTTGTGAAACAATGCTAGAATGTAAATTTAAATAACGAATTTTTTATTTAGAATTTTATTTTCTTAAGTACAATTTCCTACAGGAATTATGATTAATAATTATTATTGCATAATTGCAAGTTTTCCCTTTTCCAATTGCATGGCATCTATGAAAGCCATTGGCAATTGCAATTGGATCACGTTCATGTTATGTCAAAACAAACATGATTTTGTCTCGACCCACATTGTGATAGGGTCATGTAGTATGGTGCGACAACAGTCCATAAGTACGCCCAAACATTTTACGATCTTGCCATGCGGTTTACACAGCCTTCGCTGCTCTGTAAAAAGATTGATCGGTATACAACGCTTGAAACCGAGAATGAATACTCAAGCCCTTTGGGAGGGCAGTAACTGCGTACTTAATGTCTATTGCCTTAATAATGTTTATTCATAATGCTAGCTTTCAACTGTATTTAGATCGTATTAATAGGAGTGCCTTCTTCAAGCTTATCGCTTTCCCACAGTCTGTAACAACCACGGTTAATATTCTAACGGTATTATCAAGCAAAATCAGTAACAAGCAGTGTAGTTTCCCATGGTTTATTAAATAATTCATTCAATGAAGTGGCTGCGTCGCGTAATGTGTTGTTCATAATAAGTATTTTATAAAAAGTAACGAAATTAGTGTATTAAGTGCTTTTTTGAAGCAAAAAATATAAAAATTAAGACATGCACCGATTGTTTTTCGATCAATATTTTTTGGCTAAAAATGCTTTACTGTTGCGCGAGGGGAATCACACCAGTCGGGAAAAACGAGAATACATTTGCAAATTGTGCCAAATGGAAATATCTTTTAAATAAATCAAAGACCTGTAGGATATTGTGCTTCAATAATCTCAAATGCTCTAAATTACACCGAACGCTAAACCTCTAAAGCTGAGGGCAGAATTATTGTAAGGTATTGGAAACAGAACCCACTAGCGTCATACTTGATGAACTAAACTTACCTGTGAGTAGTGTCATAGAAGGCTTCTGGAGTAGAATTTTTATTCTACGAGCCCGGGTAAAGTCCAACTTAAAAATTCATAATATTTTTGTAATACTTATACAAAATATAAAAAAAAACACTAGTATCATAATCAGTAGATGTGCAATACTTTGTACACACTTTATCACGAATTTAACTGAAGCACAAAGGTCATAGGTCAATTAAAAAATTTGCTATCCAATATCATCGAGTATACCTAAACATCATTACCTAAACATGTGTTCATAAATTTAGAGTTTTGCTTTTGTCTTTCTGTCGTATAAAAACACTCAAACCCTACATATATTATTATTTGCAGAATTATTCCAACATTTCCTTTTTAACTCTTCCTCAGCGTTCATGTGATGAAAATGGAAATTCAGTGCATGATGTATATCAAAGTAGTTATCAGTGTGGGGCGCCAGCAGCAGCTGCTGGCATGATGAATGCATCTGTTAGTGGCGTTAATGCATCCTCTTCAGCAGCAGCCATTATAAATCCAGGCAATACAAAATCAAAGTCAAAGAAGAAATCACAGAAGGATAATACAACAACGGTAGATGTTGAATCGGTAGCAGGCTACCGTGGTGGTGATCCTGTTGAAGAGCTAGTAAAGTATATCGAAAGCGACAAGCAAAATGATTCGAAGGGCGGCAGTGGTAAATTTAATGACAGCAATAAGAATAAAAAGGAACGTAAAAAGGACAAACAAGAGAAACAACATAAAATCAAGAAGAGTAATTCGCTGGAAGAGTTGCGTAGTTGTTCCAAAATCGATGTGGACGATCTTAAGCAAACGGCAGCGACAACCGAGAGCGGTGTAATGATGCGAAACAAGAGTGGAAGCAGCAGCACCGGCAGTGGTGATAATGGGAATAAACAGAGTAATAAGAATAGTTCATCATCGACTGCAGATATCAATAAAAGTTTTGAAAGTGGTAGCGGTGGTGGTGGTAGTGTCAAAGAAATGGCAACTGCATCAAGTAACAATAGCAAAGTCATCGTTGTAAATGCAACATCAAGTACAACGACTACGACAACAACAGCGACAACAGCAAGCAATCGCACAAAAGGTGGTGAACGACGTTCATGGGGTACCGAGGAATTGCAATACTTGGGAGAAAATAGTAGCAATGAAGAGAAAACTAAAGAGAAGAAAACCAATAAACACAAAGAAAAAGAAGCAGATAAAGATATAAAGGACGTGAAGGAGAAAACTGTAAGCGTGGCGGCAGAGACAAAATTGGAGAAGACCGAAAAGCTAGAGAAGGTAGAAAAACGCAAAAAGAGCGAAATTAATATTAGCAACAGCAGTAGTTCTGCTAGTGGTGCAGTAGCATCCATAACAACAGCGAATGTGAATGCCGTTACCACTACAGTCACAACCGCAACCGCTCCCGTAGCCGTTACTGTGGTTGATATTTTGGAAATGGAATCGTTGGTGCCCGAAACAGCAGAATTCCACGTGGTTACAAAGAAGAGGAAGCCGAAAAAGCAACGCACCTCAGAAGAAACAAATAGCAATAGTACTGGCGCAACGTTCACTGTTTTTAGTCGCAGTGCGCACAATTTCGTAACAACTCACATCCAACAGAAGTCAACTGGAGGAATGCAACAGCAGCAGCGTTACAAATATTCGTACAATTCGCATGTGACTGCTTCCTCGTATTCAGGAAATATCGAACGTGGAGGTGGTGGTGATTATGCCGCCAGTGGTAATCATAACAATCCCTCCAACAGTCATAATAACACATACCAACAACAACAACAGCAACAACAGCACCAACATCAACAACACAATGTTTCTAACAGCAATGCTGCTGGTGATAAGTCACGTCGCAAATCGACTTCTTCAGTGCCACCATCGGAGAAATCCGATTCAAGTGATCTCGATTCAGTGCATTCGCTACCAATAGAATCAACAAATACGATGAACAATAAAAATAATCAACGCCACAAAACGGAATCGACAGCAGCCAGTGCCGGATGCACTACACCCTCGCCGCCATCCTCTACAGGTAATAAAAGCAATGCGAATACTTCGCCAGCGCCCATCTCCTATGCGGACATAGCACGCACTAACAAGGAGTTGCAAGCAGCAGCTGCGGCTAGTGCTGCAGCAGATAAATGGCCTGCTGTAGATGCTACCACTAATAATAATAACAATATTATTAGCTCTACCACAGAATCTGCATCTCCGTTGTCGCCACCAACAACGACATGTGCCGACGAAACATTAACTAATATATCTGCTTCTGCAGCGCCCTCATTAAAATTGAAGACAAAGAAAATGGCAAGCAAACCCGATTTCCCTGAATTGGTATCGACAACACCAACCGCAGCAGGAGCAGCAGCTGCCCCAGTTGGGGCACCATTAACCGCTACCATTACACCATCTACTGGGGGTGGTGGCGATTATGCAAAACCTAGTACCTTTAAACTTATTTCATATTCGCAGAGTTTATCTGCAACACCTGTGGCCCTCACAAGCTCTGCCGGCTTAAAAATGTTGCATACAGACGCAACAGCAGCAGCTGCAATGGCTGCAGGACCACCGCCTGTTGCTAGCTGCAACAACAATGGTGCCGGTAATGAACCGAAAGATAACTCGAAAATCGAAAGGCGTAGTGTACCTACAGAATTTATAAAAACAGATGCTTCTGCCGCCACAGCTGCTGTTGCTGTTGGGGCAGCTGGAGGTGGAGGAGTTGCAGCTAGTAATCCAATAGCAACATCAACGCCATCAATGCCACGTCAACATCAATTGCACCAACAGCAGCAACAACAGCCATTACAAAAATCAAAAAGTGTCGAGCATGATAGCTACAGCTTTAACAGCAGCAACTTGGATCAACAATATCCCGCGTTGGAGAAGACCGTCAAACGACATAGTGCAACTAATGTTGCTGGAACTGCAGCTGTTTCCAATGTAGCCACGGCTGGAGGCCAATTCAATTTTGCAGCTGCTGCTAAGCAGCAAATCAATGCGGCAGCACCACCACCATCAGCGATGTATGCTACATCAAAGTCAACGTTAACAACGCCGCCATCCCAGCAAACAGCATCAACGACCACTACCTCGAGCAACAGTGCAACAGTGTCTGCAACTGCTGCTGTTGCCTTTTCTACACCTGTTACTCCTGCTGCCATTGGCCAAAGTCAAATATATCCTACAACAACAATTCCTGCCAACAGCAGGCTGAGCAGCGTTAAGAAATCGAAAGAAAAATCAGCAATTGCCGGAGCCGCCACAGCATCGATCACTACATGCAACACAGTGATGCAACACCCACCACCATTAGCTGCCACTAATTTAGATGCCAACACAACTAATTTCATTTCACGCAAGAACAAGAAAGAAAGACAACAACAACAGCAACAACAATTTAATACATCGATGGAATCGTCCACTGGTATTTCCGAATTCCCGAATGTTGCACAGAAGTCAACGTCAACAGCAACACAAACATCGATTAGCAAAGCACCAACCAATATGATTAGCACCAGCAGCAGCAATAAGAATCAAAAGCCCAATGCATTGGCAACAGCAAATTCCAATAGCAAAAACGCGACATTTGCGACGTCTGCAACAGCAACAGTATCGTCAGCAAATCGTCCTGCTGTCATCATACTCAACGATGATCGGGCACATGGTGTTAGCAGTGAATTCACTTTTGGAGATTTCAATGAAGACGAATTAAAGTTCTTCGATGATAGCATTGCCGATGATGAAGACAATGTTGCTGTTGTCGCAGCTGCTACTGGCGATGATATAACTGAAATTGTTGCCAATGCAAATGTTGTACGTAGAAATAGACCACAGCAACAACAACAGCAACAAAATCGATCACTAACTAAATCAAAACATTCATCAATGACAGACGTTGCAAACAATTCGACACAATCAACAGTTGACGATATAACATTACTCTCTAACACTGATACATCATCAAATATATTATACAATGCAGCTGGTGGTGATGGTGTAGGTCAAGTATTGAACCATTTAGTTGATAAGACAAAATCTATTAATAACAACAGCAACAATAATAAACGCGTTACACCCAGCAGAGATGTTGCTGCTAATAAATTGAATTCATTTTTAAATGCTCCTACATTTGCCAGTAATAACAACAACATCAACGTTAGCAGCACTGCTCTAACAACAACATCAATTGACCAAACAATTGAGCAAACAACAGCGACATGTAAAAATAACAGCAGCATCGCCAACGATAACAATAACGATAGTAGTTGTCCACCGCCACAACAGTTGGAAACATGCAATGATATCGAAGCGGCAATTATTGCAGCAGCGCGTGCTGCTGCTGAACAACAGAAACTACAACAAATTCAACATCACCAACCGATGCAGACGCAACCGCAGCCACAATATCAAAATACAAATTCCTTCTCAAATTCAAGTTCCTTTTCTTCATCGTCATCCGTCTCAGTGTGTAGAAAGAATTCATCACCTCAATCAGCAGCCGCAGCAGCAACATCATCGATGTCGGCATCAATGTCTCTTAATCACTATTCTCATGCGCGTCGTCAGTCGTATGAAAATGAAGTGTCCAACACATCACGTAGTCAGAGCAATAGCAGCAGTCAACGTGATACGACGCCACCGCCGTCATCGTCTTATCATCCAAATCATCATGCTTCCTCTTCATCCCAACAGCAACAGCCTGCCGCTTCGATTGCGGTCAGCATTCCGCATAAAGAATTCGATATTCACTTTATACCACCCACTATGTCGACGGCATTAAGTACGCTGCAAAATAATGAAATTATTGTGGATTTTATTGGTTCTGGTAAGTGCTGAAATTTTGATTTATTCCTTCTGCTGGTTTATTTTGTTGTCTGTGATTAAAAAGGGGACTTTATTTTCAGCTTTACTTGGCTGTGACTGTATCATTGAAAACAGAAAACTGTGTAAAAATGTGACTTTTCAAATACAATAGTTTCATCATATGCAAAGTTCTAAAAACGATTTTCAGAATAATTATTTTTAAAAATAGGATTTCATTGTAATTAATACATTATTGTGCCTACAATCAACCAACGAGCCTGAGTAGTAAAATATGCACTGTGTACATACATATTTCTATGCGATCACTTTCTAGCTGAGTTTACGACCAGTTTGATTTGTATAGCGGGTAACAAAACTGCAGATGACTTCGCTGGAGTTAGGGAAACCACCCCTGAGAACATAGGAATCCCTAGTAGCAGAGGAGTCCCTTAAGTGCAGTTAGCTTAACCAACTCAATATTACTGAATCTCTTCGACTTCCAGACGAAGCCAGTATTTTTCAAGCCGAACTTTCTAACAATAATCTAATCTGTAACTTAGTAGAATAGATTAGCGGATAATTTAGCTATGAAATGTAGAGAGTTACTTGCCTGTCTAAGTTTTAGACTTGAAATTGAATTCGGACTCCAAATCATAGGATCATTAATTGCAGGCAATAAGAGGGCAGATGAATCAGCGGAATGAAAATGAACTGTAAAACTGGCAATGAACTGTTCAAACGCAATGAGTATCAATTTCCCTCAGTAAAATGAGGACGGATATATTCTATCACTTTTTCACCCTTGTAGAAAATAGATTTAGCTTTGATATAACTTTTAAACTAAGGAAATATGATTAAAATGCAATTGCAAGAAAGGTTCCGAATTGACCGCACACAACTTGGCGTAGCCCATACACTTGACCGTAAGGCAAGAGAAAGAATATGAGTCCACACAACAATAGTTACAACATTTTAAACGGAAAAAGGCGATTACCTTCCCACTTACTTTGTCAATGTCTGGGTCCGTCTAGGACCTTACCAACTAAAATCCTTCATAGGCAACTTAACTAATATCTGAGGAATTGATGTTGAGAAAACTTTATTTATTTGTAAGGTTGACCACAGTACTAAGCTATCTTGAATTTACTGATAGCCGTCCACTTTGCCACCGTTATTAATAAAATGTGTTAAATTATAAATATCAGGCGTTATGCGAATAATTACGTAAAAAGTTAATGCGTATACGAATAATAAAATCCTAAATTTACGAACGCAAATGCAATTATTATGTTTTGTTTTTAAAGACAAACAAACCAAAAAAAAAAATGCTAAAACCTAAAAAAAAGGACAAATTTAATTTCAGTGATGCCAACTTTTATTACCTTCTTATTTCGAACATGGGAAAAATGACTTACAGAAATTATTCGAGTAAAATTGCGAATGCGTAACCGAATACGAACTAATTTATTCGCACAAACCTAATAAACATGCTCATTCAGGATATTTTTCAATAAGATTAACTATATCATATTCTTAAAGTGAGTGTTCGAATGACGCTGTTAGGATGGTATTGACATAATCTCCTCTTTTACTATAAACACCAGGGAGAATTTGTAGACCAAAACTCCAAGATTTATGCATACATATATTAATCATTGTAACTTATTATTTACATTTAACGCTTTTTTTCTTCTCTCTTCTACAGCCTGGGAAGAAGTGGCCAAAGCAACTAAATTTTACGATGGACAATAAAAAGCTGCAACTGTTCTCATTTACATTCTTCACTCTTTCCTATCTCCCCTTCTCTCGATATATATATAAATATATATATATATATATGTACACATATATGTATTTATATATATATATATATATATGGGGCTATAGACTAATCACAGAAACAAATGCAAAATATCCCGCGCTAAGCGATTCCTTACCAATAGTTCTATTAGTTATTATAAAGCAACAAAGGCGAAGTGGCGGTAATGCATTAGATGCAGGTGTATGTACAGCATATAGAATTAAAATTGAAAATAGAGAAAATACACAAAAATAATTGAAACAAAAAAATGAAGCCTTTTTGTAAAATAATATTAGAAAAACAAAACTAAAATCATCAAATAAATTTGCTTGATGGATACGATACCTAATAAAAAAAATTAATAATAATACAAAATAGAAAAGAACAAACAGCAAAAGCGGAAGCAACAACAACGGAAAGAATACAAAAATAATATTAATACTATTGAACATAACTTTATACATACATATACTATATACTTTATAAGATGTTTCTTTAAATTAAATTTTAATTATTAATTACATTATTTCAATCATTATTATACTTGTTTATGTGTGTGTATGCAAAGAAAACAAACTGAAAACAAAACAAACATTTGAAATATTTATATAAATAATCGAAACGAACAACAAGAATACAGAATACAGATATATATATATATTAAAAAACAAAAAGGCAACGTGAATATTAATTAAATAGAATACAAGAAGAAAAAATCGCTGCTACCGTTACATCTATATAGTATATAATACAGTTATGCGTTATGGGAAAAGATATTTTAAAGATACAAAACAAACAAAAAATTCAGAAAAACAAAAAAAAAAAAAATCAATCAAGTGGTGTTTTTGTTTTTTTGTTTCGTTTTGTTTGAATGCGATATTATAATTATTATTTTTTGATTATTTCATAATTTTATTAAAAATGAAAACTGCTTTGCTGCTAAAAAAAAATCATAAAAACTTAACAAAATAGAAATGTATTTATATAAAGAATATAACATTAAAACAGAGTAATTTAAATTTAAATAAATATATGGAAAACATGAAGCCGAATATAAATAATTTATACATAAATATAGAATATACATACATACCTATCAACTGAAGCAAAACAAATGCATACAAAAAAATATGTATTTAAATTTAAATAGTGAATGTTAACATTTTATTTTAAATTTTTCAATTAATACATTTGCTTACATGTGTGTGTGTGTTTTTTTACGTTGTTCAACTTCAAAAAACAAATCAACTTTTGTTCTAAAGCATCCGTTTTTTGTTTCATTTTCTTTCTTTTTTTTTCGAGACGCGATTGAGAGAACTGATCGAATTATTTGAAATCAAAAGCAACAAGAAGATTATAAAGTTCCAAACTGCTTTTATCTAGCTGAAATACAAAACAAAAATATATAAGTATATAAATAAAAATATTTGTGTTTCTTTGTTCTTTACGATTGAATTTTTCACTTCTCAATCCACTTCACTTCACAATGTACATAAAGATATTGAAAAAAATAGAAATAAACCTAAAATAAAAAACTATAAGAACAGCAAACTTAAACTTAGTATATAAAAAAATATAGTTAGAATAACTTAAATAAATTAAACAAAAGAAAAATGGAAAAACAAAAGAAAAAATTATTTAAATATTAAAACTTGTAATTGCGTTTTAAAAATAATAACTAAAAATAATTTAGAATTGCATTAACTTAAAACAAAACTACATTTAATAATTTTTCTACTGTGTATTTAGCGTATATGAATTTAAACCTATAAAAAATATATATTAAATAATATAAATATAACTATTTAGCATACATATGCTGCTTATACTGCTACAATTAAAATAATAATAGGTTATTGGCAAAAGTATAACGTAAACAATATTTTTAGCTATACATTTACATCGGTAGATACATCAGTATCGAAAACATTTTCAAACCTTTCAAAACAAAAATTCAATTAATTAGTGTTTTAAAATGGCTAGCTCAAACCACAGACCTGCAAAACATGGAAGGTTTATGAACTCCAGTGATGGCAGCCTTTAAGATAAAAACTATTTGCTGTAGATACTTAAGACTTCATTTTTAAGTTTATTACTGTAAATATTTCACTTGAAAATATTGTGTTGCGTAATATGGAACTTTTGCCCAATGTCCTAGTATTATTTGGTCCCTAGCCGTGTATGTTCAGAGACGAGCAAACAGTGAGTGATTTATGTATATCTGATTTTTGAAATATTATTCACAGTTTTCAATACCGCCTTCAGTCAATCGCTCAATCTGATGTTTGTGTTTGGTTACGGTTGAGACTATCAATTTTAATTTTCGCTAGATTGATGATTTCAACATTTCCACCCCTTATAGTAGTCTGGTTTAAGTTTAGAAATTAAGTTTTTAAACTTCTGCATAATTCGAAAAGACACAGCTTCCACTTACTCACTTTTGCTTGTCACTAAATTTACGCTGCTGTCCAAAAAGGTTAACTTACCATACTTCTGAAAAATAAAACGAATTTTTTGAATTTAAATTTAATAAATGATCATTTGGAATCATATTTTATATAGAATTAACATTTTTCTAATATATAATTTACTTTAAACTAGTGCTTCTAAATAAGCTGAGCTTTGTGAATCCGAATATCCGAACTATTCGAGTTCCAAATACAGTGTCTCAATCATCTGGATAATCCTGAGTACCGAGATAAACTAAATATAACAATTTTGGGCAATATAAAATATTAGATAGGAAAGTACCATTTAGTGGAATCTTATTTACGAATACTTATTGAAAAGCTCTCTAATTTTGAGAATTTTCCATTGATTCCATCATATTCTTGGCATTTATTTATTCAATAAAATTTCGAAGTGTTTCTATTTGAGGATTGTTCCACGCATAATTCCGGTACAGCTTCAAATCATATTTTCAATCATTATCTTTTTGGAAAAGAAAACCAACTCACCAATTCCTTGAAATAGTTTCTCTTATACCATAGTTTTTTTCTAATGCACCAACATCAGAGTAAGTGATATGGCTGTTAGTTATCACATGTTTCATGTTTTACTGTAGTTGCAATTCATTCAGTTTTGTAGCTTTTATCTTGATTTCTTTTCGAATTCTGATTAATCTGTTCATACAAATAGTTTATGCTTATTTGTTTTTTACATTAAACTGGTTTATTTATTTCCAGGAAGAATAATTTAAACTACGTTTCGGTGGCTTGCTGAATGGATGAGACTTGAGTCCCAGTAGCTTTAGGTTAAATTACTACAAATATTTAAAAAAAAAAAAGAAAAAAATGGTATCAATTGAATAAAATTAGTGGTTATGTGGTGGGTGCACTGTATCTTACTTACTTTTAATGGCGCAACAGCCCATGGAGGGCCTAGGCCGAGCTTTTAACTTTTCGCACCCACTCATGTTTTTCGTGTTATATTTGTACATGAATGGAAGGGACCTACAGTTTAATGCCGAATCCGAACGGCGAAGTGAAAAGCTTTTCATAGGCAATTTTTACTCTTGTAGGTTTGCCATTGCCTGCCAAGAGCTGGTGCCGTGTAGAAAAATTATTTTTTCTACTTTTTAATTTTGCCTGTGCCGAGATTCGAACCCGGGACACTCTGCGTAGCAGTCCAAGGCACTACCACTACGCCACAGCGACCACTTAGAATGATATTCTGTAGGAAATCGTCTAAAACAATCTAAAAATAATGCAGAAAGCAGCTCAATTAAATAGCGAAGCCTGGCATAAATAACATCGGATATTAATAATTCAGTCAGTATTTCTAACAAAAATACGTGTTGACACGCATAGAACAATTATTGAGAAATAAAAGTATGAAATATATAGAAATTTCACTGAAAATCATAAGAAAAATATTGATTCTATAGCGAAAACATAAAATGCAATCTGAAAATTTGATTTCAACACCATAAATACAGAAAATTTAGTTTTACATAAAGAGAGTTTACACTTTTTGACTGACGGCAGTGTAAATATTAAGTAGATTTAAAAAACTTAATAAAAAATTTTAAGGGCCTTTTTTCAGAGCGAGTAGAACCATACTTAGCTCGTGGTTTGAACTTGGCTTTCAATGCGCTTCTTTGGTCGGTTGTTGAAAATCATATAAAAGTTAGTTGGACTAAGTTTAATCCAACAGCTTTACTTACTTTTGATGGCACAACAGCCCATGGAGGGCCTAGGCCGAGCTTTTCGCATCCACTCATGTTGTGCGTGTTATATTTGTACATGAATGGAAGGGACCTATAGTTTTATGCCGAATCCGAACGGCAACTGAACAGCTTTTCATAGGCAATTTTTACTCTTGTAGGTTTGCCATTGCCTGTCAAGAGGTGGTGCCGTGTAGAAAAATTATTTTTTCTACTTTTTTGATTTTGCCTGTGCCGAGATTCGAACCCCGGACACTCTGCGTAGCAGTCCAACGCACTACCACTACGCCACAGCGACCACCAATCCAACAGCATTCACCATTTAAACTAAGTAACTCTCTCCTAACACTCTCGCTGAAAGAGAAGGCCTGAAATGTTATGGTATTTTACAACTGAATACATAAAATCAAATTTTTAAAAATCTATAATTTGGAAACTTAAAGTATGTGCAAAATAATATTAAAGAAATTAAAAAATTAAATATACATAAATGAAATGCTTAAATATGTAATTGTCACCTAATTGATGTGTGTGCATTGTTTTAAGCTAAGTTTCTTCGCGTATTAGAGCATAGTCATCTTCGAAATCATTATTATCATTGCAATATACTTATGCATAAATATTTATGTACCTACTGTATTGTAAAAACGAAATTGAATATGAATATTTGTAAATGTTAAACTAATAATATAAAGTGTTTAGCGAATTTTCATGTATTTAGTATATTTCTCCTTTTTACACAAATTATGCATTGTAAGCATAGCGGCTTTTTACACTGGCGCAACCATGAAAAACTGTGCGAGTGACGCGAGAAAGGTAGAAAGAAGCAGATCGAAGTTTTGCCCTTTCTTTCTTACTACCTTACTTTTTTAAATGTCTCTCTGGCACAGTATCTCATGGTTGCACCAGTGTAAATAGCCACATAGCAACTACTGATTTTTGTTTTTTTTTTTTTTGGATTTTTTGTGAACTGAAAATTATGAGTATTCATGTTTTATATTTCTTTAATTTGATTTTGAAATTAATTTCCATATATTTTAAATAAACTTTGGTATTTTGTCTCGTCATATCGGCGAGTGTACCATAAAGACATCAAGTGCCGCGCTATGTGTTGAGTTCCTGATGTTATATGATTATGATGCGAAATTACTTGTACAATTTCCACTATAATTTATTTGCAATAAAGCAAAAGATAAAAACTTTTGAAGTAATAACCGAAGCGTTGCAGCATAGAACAAGATACCAATAAATTGTAAAGCTGGATAAACTGGAAGAAGTAGGCATCTTCCTGATATACATACGTACACTATAGAATTATGTTGTTTTGACTTTTTCAATTTAATGGAAATGCCTGAAATTGAATTTATTTATTGTGCTATTAATAATAACAATATTTTCTTAATAAAATTATGATTAGTTTTAGTTAGTCTATTTAGGTTTCACTAAACTTTATATACATTTTTTAAATTCAGTTTGCATGTTATTCTAATTAAACTGCAAAAAGCGATTACTATCAATATTGCTTTATCATAAATCTTCCTTTCTTTCTCTCTGTCATATCATGTACTACCTAATATTACATATTATTATTATAGTTGCACATAATTTAATTTCAATTAGTTATCAAATAGACTTATTATACTTCCAAGAACTAAAGTAAAACAAAAACTGTATGTATTTATTTACAATTAAAATAATTATAATTTATAATATTTATTTTTATAAACAAAAAATATATCGGAGTGGTATTGTAATGTATATTGAATGGCTTAGATATGCATTTTTTTTACTACCCTTTCCCGAATCGTTCATTTTATCCTCTTTGTAAATTGTATTGCGAATTAAGTTAATACAAAGTAAAAGAACAAATATTAAATTATAGGGGGTAGAATTTCCCAGAAAAAAACAAATTCTTCCGATGCATGCTTGAAGGAGCTCAAAAATAAAAAATGTACGGAGTGAGACCCTGCGACCCATCATTAATGACTCTAAAACAAACAAACAAACAAAAAAACATTTTTCTAGAGTTAAGTCTCCATTTATGGGGTAAATTTTAGCTTTCTTGAAAATATCAAATGATAGGAAATAACAATCATGAGGAGCGGAGCTAAGATCATGCGACTCATCATTTAATCACTCAAGAACAAAAAACTCTCCTCTGGTATTAACAGCACATTTAAGTAAAATCATGGCTGTGTTGAAAATATCAAATGGAATCAATCTAAGGAAAAGTCTTAAGTTATTTTTGGTTTTGAAAAGTAAAAAGTCGAGAAAAGAAAGTTTATTTTTCATGTGGAAGGTTTAAATTTACTTGTATTCGAGAGACTATTTGACAGCAGCCAAACTAAAATTTATTAAAGCAACAGTTTTGTTTTTGTACAAAGTGGTGCGCTCTTCATTGAAACTAGAATAATAACAACTTTGAGTCCGATCGAATTTGTTATGATAAGAAGAATTCGAGATCATGAAATTGAAATCAATACCACTTGTTAATTGCTCCTATTTCACAGAATCCATCGCAACAGTTATAAGTTCTTATCAACATTTACAATACGAATACTGATATTCGAAAAGTGTCAGTCAGTGTAAAATAATAATTTGCTTTCAATCAAGCAATATATGGATATGAGTTTTCCTTAATTATTATCGAAAGTACGAATTTGTAACTGCTATGATGGATTGCAATCATTATAAGTGTATAGTTAACCTAACCTGAAATTCAAACACATAAATCAAATAATAGAATTTACTTAAGTGTGTTTTCGATTTCGGTTGTACTTTATTAACTAGAGAAGCCGGACAAATGAATCTGGCAAAATGCACTGGTGAAACTAAGAGTGAGGGAATGTTTCGGGAATAAAACTGCCATTAAAGACAAATATTTTTTATTCATACTCCTGAATTTAAACTCTTTTTGTTTTTAAAGGAGTAACTTCAAATGCTCCAGTTAACGCTTCTAAACCTACAATATTTTCCATAAAATATTTTTGAAGGAAATATAGATTGTAGACGATCTCGTTTACAGTCTCGGAAATGTCTAATCATATTTGCCCTATCGATTTCAACTCTTGGATTTCAGAAATCCTGTTTTTTTTTGTCTCTTATTGTAAAGGTTTTTCCCTGTACATTCACTTACAAAACATGACGAAAAAAACGTTCAAGCTATTTAAATTCATTCAAGCATTACAATGACACTCGCCATGTAAATATATATTAGAAATACTTTTAACATCGATTTAAGTTAAATGGAGAAGTGAGTTGTATTTAGTGTTTAGAGTCCAAAGAGATTTGATTTATAATTAGTAAAAAAAAAAACAACAACAAAGAACACATTATTAATAATCCATTTGAAACATACAGAGATTTGTCCAAAATGAAACTAGAAAAAAATAAGAATATGCCTTTTCGCGAAAAAAGAAAAGTTAAAGAGTTGAAAGTTGATATATGTATCTGATTTTTAATGATGATTAAAAAGAAGTCCCAACTAAATTAAAAGCAATTCAATATATTCTAGACATTTAAATTGAGAACCTTTATTGATGTAGCTATAAAATGTAAGCCTTACAAATAATTGAGTCTACTGTTTGTTTTTGTCTTTCGCATACATAAATATTCAAAATTACAATTAATTCTGACGACACTAATTATTTTATTACCTTAAGGTTAAATATTGTTTTTGGTAAAACAGAGATACATGGAGAAGAAGTGAACTCATATTTTATTTAGTTAAGTTAACAATCAAAAAAAAAAAAAAAAAAGAGACTAAGTTAAAATGCAACTAAAAGCAAAAACAAACAAACAAAAATCAATATGATGTAAAATATTAAAAGAAAATTACAAAAATGAGTTAAAATACTGCATAAATAATAATAAAATTTAAATATTAAGCATTTTAGTTAAACGATTATTAAAAATAACACATCCAAAAATTTAACTTAAATATTTAATTGGAATAAAGAAATGAGAAAATTAAATGTAATAGTAAAAACCAAACAAAAAAAAAAGTTTAAAACTCAAAAATGTTATAAAAAAATATTAATGTGAATTTTTCTTGTATGTGTTTATAATTGTATGTTTGTGTGTGTGTGTATGAAAGCTTATGGGTGTGTGTGTGTGTGTGTGTAAATGTTCGTGTGCTTAGGCGTAAGTGTGCGTGCGTGTAAAATCAAAACAGTCAGCAAGAATGTATTTAACTAAATAATTAATAAAAGTAAATAAAATAATAATAAAAAAAACAAAATGAATCTTCTTTTAATTTTCATTACTGTGATTTCACTATGCCACAGAATTCGAATTGTCTTTGACAAGGGATTAGCCTTCGGAAGTGCTACTGACCGGTCGGTCCTGCGCTTTAAACTTCTAGTAAGGAGTTAGATTGAAAAAATCGGATAACTTTAAATTGTCCTAGAATTGAAATCCCTTATGCAAATAAAAAAATGTAAACAGTTTTGAAAAGAAAATTTAATTTTTGATAAAATGATCAATAAAACTTATTTGTTTGTTGTTTTTTTTTACAGAATTCGGACAGCTTTTCCGGTATGCCTGCCATTAGCGCCTTTACTGTCATTTCTGAGACTCTCTTGGCGGCAGCATTCCATTTATTTCTAAAATCTTCCAAGGATTTAGCTTCTTTGTGTGTTGCCTTTAATGTTCTTTTCACTAGAGCCCAATATCTCTTGATAGGCCGAAGTTCTGGGCAATTTGGTGGGTTGGCGATTTTTGGGTCCAATTTGATGTTTTGGTCTTCGAACAATTTAAGGTAGTGGCAGGAGGCTAGACCAGGCCAAAAGAAAGTAGATACATTGTGCTTTCTAATGAAGGGCAGCAATCTCTTCTGGAGGCACTCCTTCACAAAAATTTCGGCGTTAACAGTGCCACTTGTTACGAAACTTTTCCTCCTTAGCCCATAACTACAAATCGCTTGTCATACCAGAAACTTCTTCGGGAACTTGGACTTTTGTTTTGTCCTAAGTACGTCTTTCCTCAACCACTCCTCGTTCCTTTGCGGTCAAAACTCTTGACCAGGCAATTGTGAAAATTTAGACAACACGTGTGTTTCATCGTCCATAACACAGCAATCGAATTTTTGGAAAAAATCTGTCTTCAACTTTTTAGCTGGGCTCTGGGCTACCAAGTTCTTAGTAGCGTTCCTGTCGGGTACTGACTACACTTTGTGTGTTTTAAGGCCCGCATCATTTTTAATTTTACGAACTAAAAACTCACTGAAACTCGCTATTTCCGCCAATTTTCGATTATACAACGCTGGATTCTTCTCTAAGAGAGCAACGACTTTCTTCGCCTTTTGTGGAGACACGAAACCGCATTTCCTTCAAGAACCATATTTTCTTACTTACTTACTTTACTTTTGATGGCACAACAGCCCATGGAGGGCCTAGGCCGAGCTTTTCGCATCCACTCATGTTGTGCGTGTTATATTTATACATGAATGGAAGGGACCTACAGTTTAAAGCCGAATCCGAACGGCGAAGTGAAAAGCTTTTCATAGCAATTTTTACTCTTGTAGGTTTGCCATTGCCTGACAAGAGGTGGTACCGTGTAGAAAAATTATTTTTTTTACTTTTTGATTTTGTCTGTGCCGAGATTCGAACCCCGGACACTCTGCGTAGCAGTCCAACGCACTACCACTACGCTACAGCGACCACCATATTTTCTAGCAACTTTTAAGTCTGTATTAAATTTTTTAAGAATCATCGAGACAGTGTTTTGTGCAACTTTGGCCTTCTTTGCAATGGTTTTCTGGCTCCACTGCGGATTTTCTCGAAATAATTCAACAACTAAATCGCGTCTTTCCACTTCCAATGCCATGACTCAACTGAAAGTTCACAAATCAAAAAACATGTGATGTCTATTTCATCAGAATTACTCCAACGCAAAGCCTACTGTTTGAATTTTTTCATTCAGATGAAGAGTTTCAAGGCAGTGGTCTTTCAAAGTTATCCGATTATTTCGATTTCACTCCTTAGGCAGAACTGTCTCGAACCACGTTTAAAAATTTAAAAATTTTGTTTTTCGGATGCAGTTTAAGAGCAAGCTTCTTATTCAGTATACTCGTAAATCAATTAACCATCAACAGTTCGATCACAAAGACCACAGGAAAACCCACGTTAGCCTTTAATAGAATTTGATGAAGCTGGTCCTGCTTTTGAACCAAATGATGCTGGTTTCATTGCAACTTTGCACGAGATTGATCCGAAATCAGTAGGCCGATTATGCAAAGCGCGTCGGATCGCACTTGGGGCGTATTTATTGATTTTTTTTAATTAGGCCAAAATTACTTATTTATTTTGTGAAATATAAGTAATTTTAAAAATTGATTTAACGTTAAAATTACCAGGAAATTGAACCAATAAACCAAATGTTGCCATTATATTATATTTTCTAAATTCACACTTTTTGGTCTTTATTCTTCTTATCCTTTATCCTCTTAGGATCATGAAATATTGGAAGAAAAATGTTCGCCCCGTTCACATTTCAAAATAGCATACATAGTACTGAGCGATTTGCATTTGAAATGGCGGAGATTTTTCGATGAATTTATAAAGTTTGTCTGGAGGAAAAAACATATTCAACTTCATCTCACTGAAATACCATTTTCGAGTACCTGGTGAATTTAAATGGTGAATTGAATATGTTGGTTGTATATATGTTACATGAATGACCACAGTCCAGTGGCGAGATAACAGAAGGGTTCGCTTGATGCCTTCCTTCGCTGTTGATAAACCATTTTTATGAACAAATAATCGAAAAGTTGATGATAAAGTTGCTCGTTATGATCGTAAAAAGAAAGAGTTGGTTTATATAAAAGAAAATTTTTTTTTTATCATCTATGTATTATCATTTGGATTGAATACCAATTAGTTTTTCCCTTTTCCTAAGATTACAACCGATAACGGGAGGTCATGGACGATTTAAGTATTGCGTCTGGTTATTGGGTCGTTACTACACTCGAATGAAAACAAACAGATATTCTCAACGTTTATTCTATAATTTTCTAGCGAGAACGCTAGTGAATTCATATTAACTATATCGCAGAATTCATGGTGTGATTATTAGACTTGCGTATCTCAAGAGCAAAGACGTTTTGTCAAAATACGATCATTGATAAACATGGTGTTGTTAATGGTCCAATAGTAGGAAGAGCAGATATCGACCTTCACATGCAGTACTTTTTAATCAGATTGATCACTGGCCTCAATTTGTTGACAGAAAATCCAAAAAGTGATGCAAATTAACGTTGGGCAAGTCTGAAACATACATAACCAGAGCGGATATTTGCATATAAATGCATATTGCATATGTAAATGCATACATTTATAAAAACATTTCAGCTCATAACACATACTTTTGTATATCTTACATAGAAATGTATATTTGTAATTTTTTTTTGTTTTCATAAAATTTTCAATATAAATTCTCACTACAACACATACGAGGGAGGGGAAAAAGTTGGCGGAATGAAGAGGGGATGCGTCACTCCTTCTTACTTGTGCTAATTGAGTAACTCATTAATAATATATATATAGCAGGTATTGTGAAAATTGGGTTATTACTCGCAGAGATATCGTCAATCCCGAAGAAAAGTGCAACTATGGAAAAATAGAGTTTCATGCAGTCATAATTTGGAAGAGATCTCTTATATTAACGCGACTCTTAAGCAGGAAAAACTGTGGCTTATAAGCAGAACAAACAAGGGAGAGCTTCACTTGAAGACAATTCCACTGCCGAAAACATTGAAAAAGTAGAAAAGTTAGTACTCACAGAACCAACTCACAGAAATGATTGGACTATCACCTGCAACCATTCCGAATATCCTGCATGGCGATCTTGGCATGTCAAAGGTGTGCTCAAGATGAGTGCCAAGAATGCTTACGCTGCACCAACGGGAGCGCCGAGTAGCGTGATACCGCGCGTTTTTGGGCATGTGTAGCGAGGACAGGGAAAATATGGGTACCTCATTATCAGCCTCAGTCGAAGCAAGAGTCCATGCAATGGCATAAAAAGGATAGACCACACCGCAGTAGTTTAGTTTAAGGTGTCACAGTCTACTATTGTCTCGGCAAAACTGTGGTGTAAACACTAGGTAACCTACAAGATCCCATTTTCACATACGGCAAGTTTTCTTGAAAGCAAGTTTACAATTCTCTTTTGGTCTTGCCACTTGCAAGAAACGATCTACTCTCCTTTTACAAAAGAAAATTTGCCGGTACGAGCAAATATTTACCGGTCCTCTCTCGCTACAGACTTAATATACTTTCCAGAAAACTTGCCGTGTGGAAACGGGGACAAAGTAAAAAATGCATTGTCTACATTTAATTTCCAATTTTTATCGTGAGAAACGTCAAATTTCAGGTCTATTGATTGTTTTTCATCTTCGTCACAACATGCCGAGAATAGGAGACAATACATGTCGATCAGACATGTTGCACTCGAACAATAAAAAGTATATGTATGTACAACCAAAAAAATGACAAGAGCAAGCATTGCCCAGAGATAAAAGTAAGTTTACAAACCATAGAAGATTACTAGTTAGTTATTTAGTAATTAATCTCATGTGTGATTTTCAAACTTGTTTTGATCTCTTTCCTCCAAGATCGTAACCGAAATGAAACCGAAATCCGAATGCATGTTGCAGAAAGAAACAAAAACACTTGACAAAACCGAAACGGAACGTTTCATTGATTCGGTTTCATTCGTTGTTCGATTGTATGGTATTTTAAATAATTTAACCATTGTTTCATGCTTTTCCTCTTATTTCATACCTTTTTGGTAAATTTCTTACCATTTTACGAACATTAGACGTACTAAGTATAAAGTGCATACCAATTAGGTAATTTCTGTGCTCTCTCCTTACCATATCTCTCTTTAAGTCTGGACTTGTGTAAAGCAGTGATGAGCAAAGAGAGTAGCGATTTTCCCTCTTTTAATGTATTGCATATGGGATCAGTGATGAATTTTTCGATACGATCGTACTTTTTTTCAGTACACTTGAAGGTTCGGAAATACGTCACTACGTAAGCAGCATTTTCATTACACTTGCGTACAACTGATTTTTTTTTAATAGATGAATTTTGTTTTTTTTACACTTATATACAGGGTGTTTTTTTTTAGAAGTGTGGTTATCAATCGGGCAATACTTTTTTCGGAGTTGGTCTTTCTGACAGCTGGCACTTGATTTATGCTCAGTTTGGTTTGCCATTTCATACTGAAGAGACTAGCAATAGCAATAGGCCCCAATTTCTACAAAAAGTGGTCGAAAATTGGGCCTCTCGGCTGGGATTTATTCGAACCAGAACCAAAATAATGGCTACAGTTTTCGATGATTCAGAAGTAATACTGCTGATTGACTACAAAGACAAAGTCGTTTCTATAACAGGAGAATATTATGCAGGCCTAGTAGAACATTTAAGAGATACTGTAAGACACTGTACGGCAACAAGGCTTCAGTTGCAATATTTGCTATTCAAAAATTTGGTTTCGAAATCTTTGAACTCCCTCCCTGTAGACCACATTTGGCTCCCAGTGATTATATATTTCCATTTGATTTATTTCCAGTGATTAATAATTACATTTTAAGATTATTAAGTTAAATTGTAATACCTATTGTCGTTTCATCTGCATTTCTTTCACCGTTTTATTTATTTCTTACTTTTTCATCATAATGTTTACTAATAATTTTTTGACTTTACCATGCAAAAGACTGTCTGGAGACATGTTATGTTCTTAAGTATTTCGTTGATCCCGTCTCCGGGTGACTATTTACTTTTTCACCTGGTTAAAAAACTTAAAATTAGAAAATCATTAACGCAGATAAAAATTGACTTCAGTTTCGGTGTTCTCGTACCCATAAGGTGTTCTCGTACTTGCCATTGTGGCAAGTGTTATGCCTTTACCAAAATTATCAGTTAAAAATTATAGAGGGTTAACAGTTTTCCTAGGTTAATATAAAATTGAAACACGAAAAGGAAAACCAAGTCTATACACCTCCCCTTTTTCCTTTTCCTCTCCTCCACAAACGCAAAACATGACATTCATGCTTTATTTTATTTTAATATTTTTTTATTGATACATTCAACACACAGGGTGGACCCCTTGAATGCAGAGCATTGTGTTGAATGGAAGGAAGAAGGAGGGAAAATGAAAGAGGGAATGCATTTACACAGGACACCGATCAAGAGATAGACAGCCATTGTGGCAAGTGTTATGCCTTTACCACAATGAACTTTCAGTTTATCAGTGCCGACTATGACCGCATGTAGCGCCAAAGACCAAACTTTTCGCAGCTTGGAATGGAAGTTTTACAACTGAATTACCAAGTTTCTGATGTTATAACTATAACTAAAAGTAATATTTTATCTAGAACATATTAAGCCTCTGCAGACCCTAGTAATGGGATAAAAGGCGAGAGGGAAAATTTGGGAAGATTTTACGTTCAGGTGCTGTTCACTTAAACATTCCCAGGTGAAAAATTACCAAGTTATCCTATGAAAATGGACGAACTTTAAGACCGCGTAAAAACAATAGAAGTCTAGAGAAAATAGCCTTTGTATTGATCAATGCTGTGCAATGCTAGGCTTTAAACACTTTCCAAACACAATAAATAATGCGTGCGATCCTATGTTAAAAATCGTAGTATACGTTCTTTCTTTACCAGGCACTTAAGCCCTTAAGCCCCTGTTGAAAGATTGTTCTCTTTAGTTAATGATATATGGTCTGTTGGAAAAACACGATTGAGTATTCAAACTTGGCAAGTTATTTCATATGTCAGATACAACATCAAAAGGACTTGCTTAGACTTGTTTTTTCCAATTTATTGTATTCAAAATTATTAGAGTAAATCGGATGAAATGATTTGGATTGATTAAAATACCTAAATAATAGTCTCAAAAGCCGAAATATTATATTTTTTCAACTGCTTTTCTAACGTTTTACGTTGAATGTAACTAAGGAAATAAATCAATTTAAATAAAATTTTATTAAATGTATAAATTAAAAAAAAAAATGTTGATGAGTTTTATTCGCTAAAGCAACTAGCAATATCGTCGTATAGTTAAAAAAAAGAAGTAATTTTTTGTATTGAATTAGTCCATCTTAATATAAATTAGTTATGTACATTTATTTCGTAAATTTCTTAGCTATGCAACAATTTAGCGACAATATTAGAAGCGCTTGAGTTGATATTAATTTTTGAGAATTTTATTAATAATGCCATCTTGCTGTAGATGTATTTTAAAGCTACAAGCTGGCATCATTAACAAATGATTTTATCTCTTATCTCTCTTCCTAGCTCCCAACGCCACTATTAATAAATTATTTCCACAAAAAAAATCTAAATAATTTGCGCTCTTAGAGCAATATTACTTGGTACCTCGATATTATTCACATTCAGTAGATTAACTAAATTACGAAGAAATTCTTGTGATATTTTCATTTCGTCGTCAGCTTCCAGTCGTTGGAATAGATCTACAGCAGCCTCGTAACTATTTGATTTAACGAAATTACTCAGTAGCATATTGTAGATGCCTTGCTCGTCGATGACGCGGCTAAGACCACGTGCACAGCGCGCCAAACGGAGTAGCGTCTGAACGGAGCCCTCCTGCCCTAAGTGTTGACAGTTTTTGAAGAGCAGTTCCTGATTGATACGAAATTCGGGATTGATGATTAAGCGACGCAGCTGATTGTCCGTTCCCGATTCGGCAAATGCCAACAGAAGTGCACTATTCATATTAGTGTAACCGTGCACCTTAGAAATGACATTGGTCAATTCGGTGAGCAGCTTTTGAGCCTCATCAACGGTGATCGCGAAACGCTGATATTGAACGGCGTTGTCGGCATTACTCAAGCGCACCAACAGCGACAGTAGCTCAAATTGTAGTGGTGTATGTTTGTATTGTGCGGCGAGACTGCGGAATTCGGCAACTGCCGCATGAATATCGCCACGTAGAAGATATTCGCGTACGATGGGACCGAGCACGGAATTGTGCGAGTGGCAGTAGCGCAGCTTCTTTAGAAAATTAAAGGTATCACGTGTGAGATTTTGCTCGGGCGAGAGTGGCGTTGGCAATTGTGCCGTTAGGTTTGCAACATTTGAGAGGAAATTCCAAACGTTTTTGATAACATAATCGCCACCAATGACACGTTGGGAGGCAGCACGATCCTCGAGCAATTTTTTGGCTGCTTCAAGCTGATTGCCATACACAAGTAATGCAGCAAAATCTATGATTTTATGTTCGTCGACTTGAAAACCTAGCCAAGAAAAAATTTTATGAAATCTTCTCGCTTGCATTTTATTGATATTAATTTTACCTGGATATGTTTTTTGTATGCGCTCCAGAGTCTTTTCTGCATTTTCCAAATCTTTCAGCTTTATGTACATATCAAAGATGCTCGCCAGCATGCCTGGACTCACTTGAACCCGCAACTCATCACATCTGGTTTTGATTTCCAGAGCGCGATCAAGGCGTCCGTCACGCACGCACAACTGCAATAAGCGCCGTAAGACGCCACGTGCATTCATACCCTTTGCTTCAAGTTCGATGAGGTGGCACTCCAATTCATTTAAAGTCATGTCGCGCGGATGTTTTATAAATGAAGATGTGACTCCACTGCTGCCACCACCACTTCCGCCGGGTGCAGCGAAGTTTTCATCCGCACTTGGAAGCATCAATGCTCGATTCGACATTTTTTGCAGTGTCTTGAGAATTCTCTCTAAAATGGCGTCATTTGCAGCAGTCTTTGGCTGCCGTTGTAGTATAGCCTTTATAGCATCGGCTGCGGCAGGGGCCAGCGTCAAACCGTATTTACACATTTTTCCAGTGAAACGTTCGACTGCCGGAAAATCATCCCGCAATCGTGACTGTGTGGTCAGCATTTGCAGCAGCAACTGCCCTACGTAATCCATTTTACGATTTTCGCTTTTATTCACCAACGCTGCAATCACTTTCGCAAACAGATCGTAACGTTTGATGGCGCGCATATGCACTGAAACATGAGTCAACGGTTGCACCAGCTTGCCAACATCGATTTTAGTCGGATACGATTCAGACAACTGCACCACATCCTCTAACTGGTTGCGTGCCAACAGATGTTCCAATATATCGCATAGAACTTGCGACGGACGCACATTTACCTCGTTCAGTCTCTTCAACGCTTCTGCGGGGTTCTGTAACGTCACCCACATATTGGGTATCACAAACTGTTTTAACGTGTCATGATCACATTCCACATTAAGTGTCGCCATATGCTGCAGCGTTTGCATAATTCCGCTTTCACTGTGCTTGCGATAATTGTACATCAACAGTGGCCAAAAGTAATGCGGGCGCAGTGTTTCCTCTTCGGCTAAGGCCTCCAGAAAAGGCAGGGCTATCGGCGGGCTTTGTCTCATTGCCACTTCGGAGGCAATGTGTAAGGCACGGGTATTTTTACCACTCTCCCTAAGCATTCGTGAGAACTCAATTATTTGGTCCTTGTTAATGTTCGCACGGAAAAGTTCGCGCAAAAGAAAAACGCAAAATGTATCGACATCTTGATTTTCATTGAAGACTGGTTTGGGCAGTGTAGAGATTATAGTGATAACTGTAGATAGTTCGCTGGAAGAAAAAAATAGAAAATGATTGTTGATAGATTTGTATGCAATGTGGAAAGCAACGCTATAATTTATATGCTGCCCTAAAAAGTGTTAAGCTTTTCTGGCAGGCACTGTTCAGAAACATGTACCTATTCCAAATTTGTGTAGAAACATTAAGTTTTTACAAATATTCCTAAATAAGTTCTGGTTAGTGATGTGAGTCTCTTTCAAGACACTCTTTTTGAATGGAATTAAATATTGAGTGAACAAGGTCGTAACTTTCATGGAAATCCGGTTAAGGAATTGTACTTTACTACTCAGACATAAGTAAAAACAAGGTTGAGATTTCTATTACGATATTTCTATCTATCGAAGCTGGTATAAACGTTTTTATTCTCGTTTGATAGATACGATAGATGATAAATTTCGTTCTGCCCTTTATCACTCGAAGGAAGGACGTAGTCTGTTGTATTATATTCTATTAAACAATTTCAAGTGTTATTCTCCAGCCCATGAAGGACCTAGGTTGTGCTTTTCGCATGCACTTATGTAGTTTGTGCTATATTTGAACGTGAGTGGAAGGGCGAATCTGAACGGCGAAGTGAAGGTTTTTCATAAGCAATTTTTACTCCTGTAGGTTTGCCATTGTTTTTCCACTTTTTGATTTTGGCTGTGCCGAAATTTAAACCTCAGATACTCTGCATAACAGGCCAACGCACTACCAATTAAGCCACGGCGACCAAAAGTCTTACGCTTTTAACACTGCGATTTTCTACATAGCGTATCAATTTAAATTTTCTCAAAGATATTGCATGTTAATCTCTGAGCATTTACAAGTCAATCGATATGTTTTTCGCGCATTCCATCAAATCAACGACCCATAAGTGAGTACAGTACGGATGACGGCAGTATACTTCCAAAGGACAAGCTGTGGAGCAAGCAAAACATTGTGCAGCATAACATCATTGGTTGATCAATATTTCGTTCCTAAGCTTCACCACCACAGTTATAAAACTAATAAAACTAATCGCATAACAAATGATAAATTACTCCGACTAATTGTTCAGATTGAAGGTGAAAGCAACTACTGTCTTCCGCAAAACGTGATATTTGAAAATAAAATCAATTTTATAACTAACCCTTTATGAAGCAACTCAATGCATACATTTTTTAATGGTATTGACACTTCTGGACCGCTAACAAACTCAATTGGGAATTCACGCACGAGCTGGGCAATCAGTTCAGAACCCAATTCAAAATATAGGGAGGTGCGTAACATTTTCACAACTTGCACGGCACTAAATTGCTTATGGAATTTGTTAAGGATATCAGAAGCTTTTGCCAGCTCATTGTTTTCCAAATGGGCTATGATCACCATTGTTTGTGTCTCCGTACTGAGCGGAACGTCTGCTGCTACCATGTTGTCCAAGACGGTTCGGCAACCCAACAAATCACCATTGCGGCCATGGCCCAAAATTAATGCATTAAAATTACGTTCTGCCAATGCGAACTCTTGAGCACGCATCTCAGCCAGCACTTCGGCAGCTTGACGCATATTGCCACTGCTGCACGCAACTTCAAGCAGTTCATCGTATAGTTCAGCACTAGCAGTAATAGCTTTGTCATGTTTCGCAATGTCTTGCAAAACTGCACGGAAATCACTAAGCGGTGACCGGTTGTGCTGCAGCACTTGCAGCTGTACATGGAAGTGGTGTTTGGTAAGTTGTGAATGTCGTTCCAAGTACTGCCATAAGCGTTGAAATATCTGCAACCGTTCGTTCGTGCGTTGTGCAGGCATTAATGGGCCGCAGGCGCTTAACAGGAACAATGTTTGCTCTTTAGATAGCAATTGATTGTACGTGTTCGGATTTGCCTCAAGTAATTCCAGCAGCTTTTGAAATTGCTCATAGTTGATGTGTCCATTTAGTTTGTATTGTGTTTCCAATTTCTCCAGCAAACCTTCAACGGTCAGTAATTTTTCTTTTGTTTGACTCGTTTTCTGTGTTTTCTTATCTACTGCGAAGTGTCTTCTTGGCAGAATTGTTTTTGAATTTGCAGTTAAAAATTTATGTCCTTCTTCTACGAAACAACGAGTGGCCAGCTGCGTTGCATAACTTTTAAAATTGTAATTCGATTGCAGGACGACACGCTGCCCTAACATATTTATCCGCTGCCATTTCCACAGACTTTGTAAGAATCGCGTGTTCATATTTTAGTAATAATTTTAAATTTTATAATTGAACAATTTAACTTTTTTTTATAAACATACGTCCTAAGAAGAAACCGGCTGATACGAACATTTGCAAACGAGAAACGTCAAAGCCAGCGGATGATTAGAAGGGTGTGTTCAGTGGTTTTAGTGGGTTTCAATTTTATTTGAGCTAATACGGTGAACTAGCAAATTAATGGTCGCAAGCAGTAGACGCTTATTGTAGGGAGTGCGTTTTCTGAATGGGTAGTTGTGAATTTATGATCAGTTTTATTTTCTGCTCTTCCGGGCCAACATGTTGCTTCAAACAATTTAGGCCGTGGAAATATTCAGATTTTGCTTGGCGAACACAATAAAATTTATATTGCACCGAACACGAAGAAAGAAATTTTACTCACTCTGAACACCGAGCACGCCCAGTATTCGGGATGGCAATGAGCTATGAACTATTTTACAAAAAGGAATGAAACCAACTGTAAAATAGTACGAAAACATAAGAACAATTGTTTTCATTTGTAGAAAACGCTGAATATTTTAATGGGTTTATGGATAAAGAAATTTAAGCAAGTCAGCTGTATTTAAAACATTTTACAGATGATGCAATATACATATATATAAACAGTGGCGAATTGACAAGCAAAACACGTTGTCAATATTAAGCGTCTTCTAAATGCAACCATTGTCAAGAGTTTTGATGTCTGGGGACAATTCTCGTTCTGATGAAGTTATCTTGAAGCGAGGAAAACCTTTCTCCAAATGCAATTCTAATTCATATAAAAACTGTTCACTGAATAACTCATGAAACTGTTCTGAATTGCGCTGAAGTATATTTTTCACCGTTGTTGTGTGCACATACAAACATATCTACAAAAGCTCCACAAGCATTATCGTATAGTGGTGGTAGTTTCCCTAGAGTCGAATTAAGTAAGTGCGACTTTTTTCGGTTTTTGACCTATAACTTATAAAGTGTAAGGAATTTCTACTTACTGTCCTCAACATAGTTGTAGCTACTATCTTTACGAACAACTTTATAATATACAAACATTCAAGTAAACAACTCTAGAGGGTGTTAGTGTTTCTAGAGTCGTATTAAGCGAGACTTTTTTCAGTTTTTGACCTATAACTTATAAAGTGTAAGGAATTTCTACTTACTGTCCTCAACATAGTTGTAGCTACTATCTTTACGAACAACTTTATAATATACAAACATTCAAGTAAACAACTCTAGAGGGTGTTAGTGTTTCTAGAGTCGTATTAAGCGAGACTTTTTTCAGTTTTTGACCTATAACTTATAAAGTGTAAGGAATTTCTACTTACTGTCTTCAGCATAGTTGTAGCTACTATCTTTACGAACAACTTTATAATATACAAACATTCAAGTAAACAACTCTAGAGGGTGTTAGTGTTTCTAGATTCGTATTAAGTGAGACTTTTTCCGGTTTTTCACCTATAACTTATAAACTGTAAGGAATTTCTACTTACTGTCCTCAACATAGTTGTAGCTACTATCTTTACGAACAACTTTATAATATACAAACATTCAAGTAAACAACTCTAGAGGGTGTTAGTGTTTCTAGAGTCGTATTAAGTGAGACTTTTTTCGGTTTTTGACCTATAACTTATAAAGTGTAAGGAATTTCTACTTACTGTCCATAGCCAATATCTTTGCGCACAAATATGCTAAAGCCAGTAAGTAGAAATTCCTTACAATTTATAAGTTATAGGTCAAAAACCGAAAAAAGTCTCACTTAATACGACTCTAGTAACACTAACACCCTCTAGAGTTGTTTACTGGAATGTTTGTATATTATAAAGTTTTTCGTAAAGATAGTAGCTACAACTATGCTGAAGATAGTAAGTAGAAATTCCTTACACTTTATAAGTTATATGTCAAAAACCGAAAAAAGTCTCACTTAATACGACTCTAGCAACACTAACACCACTTAACTTTTCACTTTATTTGTGTCCTCTTAACGTGTCCCAATCAATTAAACACAATAGCTCAAAGACTGACTTGAACCATGATACGGCTTTAGAAATTTGGCAATTTTTTCAAATTGGAAGGGATTTACAATGCATGTTATTCTTACCACTTATGAAATTATAATAAACTTGAGTTTCTTGTTGTAATTTATATAGATTAAATTGCATCGACCCCTTTCACACTCTTGGTACTTATTAATACTAATTATTTTCAACTTTAATACTCCCATTCACGTTTCAAGCTTAGATGTTTTTTAACAACTTAACCGGATATGACATTAACTGAACACACGCTTCTGGAAATAAATAAACATATAACGCGCACTGAACGTACGTTATTTTTGTTTTGTAAACAGAAAAACGAAATAATAGGTGGGAAAAAATTGTATCGTCGTGTGTGAGGTATTCTTTTATGGCATTTTGTTTTTTTTGTACCGAAGCATCACATTAACATTTGGAGCAAAGAAAATCAACAACAAAAAGGTTATAGAATACAAGTTATTACAAAGAAGTGTGAAAATATTATTAATAATTTATTTTTGATTGTGAATAAAGATTTGGCATTGTCCTAGGGCTCAGATTCATGGTGGTAAGTTTATTTTTAGCTTTTTATAATCAGTTTGATATTTTGTTGATTACACAATACATATTATACATAAACAACACATGGCGAGAATGGTGGAGTGAAAAAGTAGAACTTTTCCAATATGTGAATGCGATTGCATCTACCATCAGAGAAAGGTAGCGTCGACACAACAATACTTCAATTGTCCAAATGCAAACAAAATTATGTAGAATGATACTTTTAATTACGTTGCAAAAAAATATGTTTATTACTAATAAATGTTGCCAAATTTAACAAACAAACGTGCGTTAGTAAAACTTATATTTATATAACGATATAATCGTTTTGAAGTTAAAATAAAATGTGATGGTGTCTTGGGGTAGTTGAACCACAATCGCATACATTTCTTCTTGTACGTTACTTAATGTATGGGAATGTTAAATTTAAATATGTGTATATATTATATGTATACAAGTAACACTGGTTAAAGGTCAAAGGTGCATATAGGGCATAGAGGCCGAAACACAGAAAAAAAACTCATGGTTTTTCCACGATTTTATTCACGCATTATTTAGTCCGGCCTAAGTATTATCTGTGAAAGATGCATAAGTATGTGTGCGCAGCAGTGCCGTAATTAGAAAATATGTAAAAAAAAAAATATTAATTAAAGCGCAATCACACTAGGACACCCCAATGATCTTATATTAAGGCGCCTAACGTAAAAAGTTTATTTAATGATGATACTCAAATTGGGTCGTTTAAAACAAAAAACTTCTAAAAATCCTCTTTTGTATGGTAATATTTTTCGTTACTCTCCTTTTGACCAAAAAAAAGCTTACACATTATAGATACTCAGAATGATGAAAATATATGGAAAATTTTATAATACTTATATGGCATAAGTAATACGAGGGTATATCAATAAGTACCCGTGTTTGAAGACAGGTGGCGCTGCTGAGGGAAGTTGGAATTATCGTCGTGTACTGTCATCTGTCACACGACACCACACTAAATTTAAAACTGATTCATAGGTTAGTTTTTATTTGGCAGCCGTTAGTATCACACGTGTTTGGTGTTTCGAGATAAAATGGAAAAAGAACAATATCGATCCGTAATTCGCTTTTTATTTTTGAATGGAAAAACATGCGAAGAAATAAAAGCGAAGTTGGAGCTATCTATAAGGACCCTTCACCATCTATGACAACCGTAAAATATTGGTTCAACGAATTTAAACGTGGTCGTACATCAGTTTTTGATGAGGAGCGCCCAGGCCGCCCGGCAGACGTGGTTACCGAGGAAATCGTTGAAAAGGTCCACGACATGATTCTCGCTGATCGCCGAACCAAAGTGCACGAAGTAGCAGAGGCCGTAGGAGTGTCGTACGGAACGGTAATTAATATTTTACATGATAGGTTAAGCATGAGAAAGGTGTCGTCCAAATGGGTGCCGCGATTGCTTACGAGGGACAACAAGCAGATACGGAATTGACGCGGCCAAATTGCATGAATTGATCTACGAATTGCTGCCGCACTTACCGTACTCTCCCGACTTGGCTTCCTGCGACTTCTTTCTGTTCCCCAACATTAAAACTTGGATTGGGTGAAAAGCAGGTTATCGTCGAGACAGTAGCGTATTTTGAAGAGTTTGACAAATCGTATTTTATGGAGGGGTTAAAGAAATGGCAGAAACGTTGGGAAAAGTATATTGTACCAAAAGAGATTACGTTGAAAAATAGAAATACAAAATTTGTGAAAAACTTGCCTCTTCATTCCTAACACGGTTACTTATTGATCTACCCTCGTATATTTATAAAAAAAATAGTTAATCATCATAAAATAATTCGATGTCTTCATTCCAAAATGATACAAATATGTATAAGATAAACTCTTTGAATTCTTTTTCTATGGAAATGAGCCTGGTTGGTACATGTGAAATCTAAAAATCACTGACGCAGGCGTGCTATCCAATGACCACCACTGAGGTAGACTCACAATACAATTGCAAAATAGAGAATCTGCAAGCAAATTTCGTATCCCACGCAGTACATATTGCAAAAGTTCCCTAAACTTGGAAGAGAAGGAGACTTTCACACTTTCTCTATTATAGTCCCGCTTTTGGCGGGACTGAGCAAATTTCGAAAATACCACCTAACTGATATTTCAAAATTTAGGTAGGCATTAAAAACTGCTTGTTAAAAGACTACTTTGGAGCCTAAAGATCGAAATAAATCAATAAATACTAACATACTCGTACATACCATCTTAAAAACTCATGTATTCTGACAATTTGTTCTAAGTTATGGTGTATTGTATCTCAATGAAAATTTTGATTTGGAACCAAATTTTATTTGTTCCCTAAAATATCAGAAAACTAAAGAATTATGCCTACAGATGACTGCCATCTGTGCTTAATTGCATTAATTTCAAAGTAAACTGGACCATAATCAGAGGTAACCACGAATCAGAGGTGCTTTAAGTGCCTTACTGTCATAGGCTCGAAATCTGATCAAGGTGATAAATAAATGTTGTTATATTAAAGAAAAAGGCATAACTATTCGGCGTGCAATGGTGCGTTAAGTAACAATTATATTTATGTATGTACGAGTACAATATAAAAAAATGCTACTTAGAGATAAAAAAAAAAACCTACTTAGAGATACAACAGGCTTAAGTAAAGGTAATGGGTAAGTGGGAAAAAATAAGAGATTTTTATTAGTGATTTGCGATTAATTACATTAAATTGTTTAATTGTTAATACATTTTATCGATTATGTTTTAAGCTCAGTTTCATTTCATAACTACCACAAAGTATGTATGTACTAAGTAATTGCGATACGTTTTAATGCACGAGTGTACCTTGTGTGTGAAAACTACAAATAATATCGTACTCGTAGCAAGTTGAAGTAAGCATGATTACGTACGTATTTTAGTAAAAACATCAGTATTTATGTAGTACACCCCCCCCCCCGCCCCCCTCCCCCGTCTCCCCTTGCCATTGTAGCAATAATAATAGAAAATAAAAAAATTTGGAAAAACCTTCGAAAATTAGCATATTTATGAGATTTGATCTCATTCAAATTGATAAGTTTACTAAGTAAGTAATTGCAAATATCAATAATGACGTAAATTATGTACGCTCAGTAGTTTATTAGTTTATATGTAAATGCGTATCTATTTTGGATATTTACATATTAAGTTACTAAATAATATTTAGTTTTAAATAATAATTGAAGTAATTGAAAGTTTACATAAATTACACTGTAAACGAAAAAAAATTATTTTATAGAGTGGAAAGATCAAATTAACTTTTTAAACAAATACTTAATAATAATACTTGGCAGGATGCAGCTGCTGTACCTAGGTAGTTAAGTTGAATGAGTTTGATACTAGCTGAGGATATTATGTCGCCTTCAATGAACATCTAATCCGTGTACCCTACTATCTACCTACCCTACGCTTCAAATCTTCAAAGTCTTTAGTTCAACAGTAAGTAACACAAGATTTTTTATACAGACTTCTATTCTCTTTTACGTAGTAGTAAGTAGTAGTGTTAACACTTTATGATATTAGTTAACGGGTTCTTCAACTTACAGGTCAAAATTATGAATCTATTTTTTGTTTCGTATTTCTTACGTCGCTGTGGCGTAGTGGTTAGTGCGTTGGACTGCTACGCAGAGTGTCCGGGGTTCGAATCTCGGCACAGGCAAAATCAGAAAGTAGAAAAACTAATTTTTCTACACGGCACCACCTCTTGGCAGGCAATGGCAAACCTACAAGAGTAAAAATTGCCTATGAAAAGCTTTTCACTTCGCTGTTCGTATTCGGCTTTAAACTGTAGGTCCCTTCCATTCATGTACAAATATAACACGCACAACATGAGTGGATGCGAAAAGCTCGCCCTAGGGCTATTGTGCCCATGGAAAGAAAGAAGTTGTTTACGAAATCTTTAAAAAAAATCTTAAGTTTTTAGAAAGTAATTGAAAAGTAATGAGGGAAAATATAGCTCAATACGGGTAGGCTCTATTTGAATCTATCAAACTACACATTTTTTAAATATTTCTAGTATAAATGTTGATCGGTAGGTAGCTTTGATATAAATATAAAAGAAATTATAATTTTTAGAGAATAAAATTCATAAAATCTTACACCCTTATAAATAAAGAATTTATTTTTCAGTCTATACTCGCTTATTCTTTCAGCTCTAGAAATTTCTAACGATATTTGTTTGAAACGTAAAATTTTACTAGAAACTGATAGGCAGCGCCCTCTATCAATCGAGTATGATTCATACTCAGCGCAATCTATCAATTAAGTTTGAATCATTCGCGAATCAAAGCCCTCTTCTATCAATCGAGTTTTATTTATACTCGTGGATACATGTGGATGCATATGTGCTGCCCATCATTTACCTTATACCTTATACCATAAATATGCATCTAAAGAAGTAAACTTTGAAAATGGCTGAATATGTGTATACACATAATTCTTCATAAGCTATTTGCTAATTTTTTTTTCAGTCTATACTCGCTTATTCCTTCAGCTCTAGAAATTTCTAACGATATTTGTTTGAGTGGTCGCTGTGGCGTAGTGGTAGTGTGTTGGACTGCTACGCAGAGTGTCCGGGGTTCGAATCTCGGCACACGCAAAATTAAAAAGTAGAACAAATAATTATTCTAAACGGCACCACCTCTTGGCAGGCAATGGCAAACCTACAAGAGTAAAAATTGCCTATGAAAAGCTTTTCACTTCGCTGTTCGGATTCGGCATTGAACTGTAGGTCCCTTCCATTCATGTACAAATAAGTATAACACGCACAACATGAGTGGATGCGAAAAGCTCGTCCTAGGCCTGCCATGGGCTGTTGTGCCATTAAAGGTAAGTAAGTACGTAGGAACTACAAATGATAATTCGAAACGGTTTTTTGCTTTTTATTGGTAAATCCCTCGAAATTCTAAATAACAATTTTAAAAAACAATAATAATTTTCGCAACAGTCACTTTAAAGCGTCGCTGATCGCACCTCTACAAAAGCATTACAATCAATCGGGTAGTAAGATTTTTACCTTAGGTGGGCGGAAATCCAAATGGGAAATATGATTTAAATTGTTATTACGTTAGCTAGGCTTGGACATAAGGTTTTTTGAATCTATCGCAATGACAGGCTTTTTTACAAAACATCTTTTTTTTGTTAAGAATTACGTTAAGTATCAAATTCTTGAATAATACTTCCCAAAAACAAAAACAAAATTTGTTCTCCATAAGAGATTTTCAAAGTTGGCAAAGTTTGTTCAAATAACAAATATCAGTTGACATATCCAGGGTATGGTTTCAGAAGGGTACTAATTGCGCTGCTACACTACAGTGGTAGAAACAACCATGATGTTTGTTATAAATTAGGAAGGTACTTTAAAAGTACCTACCATATAAATAAACCACAAACAATTCCTGCGCTCAAGGCCAAGATCCAATGCATCATCGGTGAGATAGATAGCCACATCTTTCTCAAATTTTCATTCAAAAAGCAAGGGTCTGTAATCAAAGAGGCAGGGGCTATTCACGGGATATTTTATTCCATACATAATCGGAACATGTCTTCTACGCTCAAACAGTCTTTATAAATGTTTATGGCAGTTGTTTTCGAGACTTCTTTTTCAATTAAGTTTTGTAAGTCGTGTATTAAAAAATATTTATATAAGTATTTCTAAAACCTTTAATCCTTCATTTATGGCCCTAAGCGAGTAACGAAAAATATACATACGAGTATACTGTATGTATAAGGTGAGACGAAAATAATGTCATAATGTGAATGAAAAAAATTGGACGAAAATAGAGCCGGAAAGTTTATGATATTTAAAGGTGTACAATGTATGGCATTAAGTTGAAAAAATCATATCGCTCAAATGACCACCCTGACCTCCTGAGTTTTGATGTGCATTTGCGCACGTTTTACGGCATTTTGAATTGTTGATCTCAAAACATCTGATTTCTTTTTCAATGTTAGCTTTCAAGACTTGCAAGGTTTCAAAAAGAGTAAGTCAGATCTGGGGATCTGGCCAGCCAGTTGAAAACGCTTAAACGCGAGATCACACAGATCGGAAATTGGGGTTTCAATTCTCTATCCTTCGGGCCTGAGCTCGATTGCTTGGCAACTAATTCGCTATCTGTCTACAACATAAATGTCAGGCATAACTTATGGCACATTCACATGATGTCATTACTTTTGCCCCACCTTCTGGGAACATTTTTCTTACGCTCTCCACATTTTTCCTTATTCAAATACAGAAATAAACTATTTTCTTTTTCTTTTTTGTGTTTTTCGCTTTCATTGTTTTTTTGTGTACTTAAAAAGCACATGGTTTTGGTATGAATATTTAGCAAAATTTCAACTTATACAAGTGCACAAAAACCTACAGAGTAATCGTATTCGACTTTAATAGAAAATACAACTTTTTACTACCACATACGTGTGCATAGTGTGCGAGTATCTGTGTGTATTTGTGGTACCTCGTATGAATCGGAATGTGTTAATTGAAATATCATGAATTTAAGATGGCATACCGCGCAAACATACAAATGCAAATAATAAACACAACTAGTTTAAAAAATAATAAAAAAAATAATAGCTATGAATTGATTACTATTCTCATTTATAGAATATACCATATCAACGTGCTTCTACTCGTTTATAAGTACGATATATAGTTTTGTTTCTAGACTACATATATACGATTTTGTATGAATGTATGTATGTATGTATGTCATTGATGCAATAAATTCCGATGATCAAAATTTGTTATTTCTTGTATTATATGGTACATATCGGTATATTCCAGAAAATGGAAAACTTTCTGAAAACTTCTATTACCTGCACAGAATCAATGTATCTGGGAATTTGTACATAGTTTTCTTTGGAGTTTTTTCACTAGTTGAAGTCTCGAAATAGAAGATCGTCCCACTGCTGTCAAAAACAAAAGCATGACAGCTGCACAAACTTGAGGCATTGAGGTATTCGCCGAGCTATTTCTAGCTTATTCTACTATTATTTGAATTGTTTTAAAGTTCATTTTCAATGCGTATGTCTGTATATATATACACAATATGTGTGTGTGTGAGAGAGAGAGGTGTGATGTGTGTGAGAGAGGTGTGATGTGTGTGAGGTTTGCCTATAGCATTCACAATTCGACATGCGCCCCTTAATTTAAAACTACAATTAATTGCTTGCCAGCAATGACAGCGAGCCCCTCAATATAGGGTACACTATTCTGGCACTGGTACTTCATTGAGAATTCTAACATAGAATTATGCTATGCAGAACAATCTCATCAAGAAAAAAAAAAAAAAAAAAAGGCATATACTTACTTGTTATTATAAGCAATGGAGCTTATGAAAGCTTACAATTTACATATTCTCGCTAAACTTCAAAGAATCTCAAATAAATGTATATTCACTGAGATTCTATCGGGGGGGGAAAAAAAGCAATTTTTGTTCCAATTTATACATAAAATTAGGAATTCGTAATGTAAATAAAAAGTATTATATTTCATTTTTACGCACACTGAGAAAAACAAAAATTTATAAAATATTTGAGAGGCAGAAGAAAATCTCTCAAAAACACTGTTACGTCATACAACGTCGTGCGTTCTCGACCATTGCGCAATTGCCATTAGAATAATACATCTACTTTGGCTTGCTCCTCGCTTAGTTGTTATTGTTTATTTTTGTTATTATGTATTATACACCCTACATCCGAACCTTATGCTGGAGAAAATAATTCGAGCTTTGAACATCGACATCTCTGGCACCATCTTCTACAAGAGTGTCATGCTGCTAGCATACGCTAATGATATTGACATCATTGGCAAAAACGCTCGAGCAGTCAGTGCAGCATTCTCCAGCCTGGAAAGGGAGTCCCGTCGAGTGGTTCTAGTGGTGAAGGAGGACAAAACGAAATACCTTGTGTCAACAAACAAAGAGTCACAGCGACTTGGACAAAATGTCACTGTTGACAATTATACTTTTGAATTCGTCAAGGATTTCGTATATCTAGAATCCAACATAAGCACCCACAATAATGTCAGCCTTGAGATCAAGCGGAGACTAACTCTTGCCAACAGATGCTACTACGGGCTCAGTAGGCAATTGAGAAGTAGAGCCGTCTCTTGCCCGACGAAAAAACGCTCTATAAGCTCCTCATTGTGGTCGCTGTGGCGTAGTGGTAGTGCGTTGGACTGCTGCGCAGAGTGTCCGGGGTTCGAATCTCGGCACAGGCAAAATCAAAAAGTAGAAAAAATAATTTTTCTACATGGCACCACCTCTTGGCAGGCAATGGCAAACCTACAAGAGTAAAACTTGCTATGAAAAGCTTTTCACTTCGCCGTTCGGATTCGGCATCAAACTGTAGGTCCCTTCCATTCATGTACAAATATAACACGCACAACATGAGTGGATGCGAAAAGCTCGGCCTAGGCCCTCCATGGGCTGTTGTGCCATTAAAAGTAAGTAAGTAAGTCCCTCATCCTTCCCGTCCTAATGTATGGCGCAGAGACGTGGACATTGACCATCAATGATGAGAGGCTGTTAAGAGCGTTCGAGAGGAAGATACTCTGTAAGAGCTACGGTCTAGTATGCGTGGACGACATGTATCGAATAAGTTGGAACGATGAGCTGTATGAGCTGTACGCCGACACTGACATAGTCAAGCGTATAAAACTCCAGCGGCTTCGCTGGCTGGGTCATGTTGAGAGAATGGAAGAAAGCGCTCCGGCTAGAAGGGTATTTTACTCGAACCACGGTGGAGGAACACGCAGAAGGGGACGTCGTAATCTCCGTTGAAAAGACCAGGTGTAGGGCAACCTGACTGCACTTGGCCTTATCTGCTGGCGCCAGCGCGCGCAAAGCAGAGGCGACTGGCGAAGCTTTGTAGAGGCGGCCAAGACCGATCATCGGTTGTAGTGCCAGGTAAGTAAGTAAGTACACCCTACATCCGATTCATAAAGGGTATTGTGATTTTCATAAAGAAGTTTGAAGTTTACTACTTTAGAATCATTTTTATATTTACGAGGGGTAAAAGATTATCGTGGCGGGACGGAAATTGTCACGGAAATGAGGGGCAAATTGCTCAATCAATCAAGTATGAAAAAAATGAGGATGCATATGCATAAACACATAAATTATGGGCAGCACATATGCATCAACATGTATCCACGAGTATGGATCAAACTCGATTGATAGATGAAGCTGACTTGCGTATGATTCAATCTAGATTGATAGAGGGCGCTGATTCGCGTTTGATTCATACTCGATTGATAGATGGCGCTGCCTATCAGTTTCTAGTAAAATTTTACATTTCAAACAAATATCGTTAGAAATTTCTAGAGCTGAAGGAATAAGCAAATATAGACTGAAAAAAAAAATTCGCTAATAGCGTATGAAAAATTATGTGTGTACACATATTCAGCCATTTTCAAAGTTTACTTCTTTAGATGCATATTTATGGTATAAGGTATAAGGTAAATGATGGGCAGCACATATGCATCCACATATATCCACGAGTATAAATAAAACTCGATTGATAGAAGAGAGCTTTGATTCGCGTATGATTCAAACTTAATTGATAGAGTGCGCTGAGTATGAATCATACTCGATTGATAGAGGGCGCTGCCTATCAGTTTCTAGTAAAATTTTACGTTTCAAACAAATGTCGTTAGAAATTTCTAGAGCTGAAAGAATAAGCGAGTACAGACTGAAAAATAAATTCTTTATTTATAAGGGTGTAAGATCTTATGAATTTTTAAGTAATTTTATTCTCTAAAACTTATAATTTCTTTTATATGTATACTGAAAGTTATCAAAGCTACCGATCGACATTTATACTGGAAATATTTAAAAAATGTGTAGTTTGATAGATTCAAATAGAGCTTACCTGTATTGAGCTTTATTTTCCTCCAAAACTTTTCAATTACTTTCTAAAAACTTAAGTATTTTTTAAAGATTCCGTCAACAACTTCTTTCTTTCCATGGGCACAATAGCCCATGGAAGGCCTAGGGCGGGCTTTTCGCATCCACTCATGTTGTGCGTGTTAAATTTGTACATGAATGGAAGTTTTATGCCAAATCCGAACAGCGAATTTTAAAGGCTTTACTCGTGCAGGTTTGCCATTGCCGGCCAAGAGCTGGTGCCGTGTAAAAAAATGTTTTTTTCTACTTTTTGATTTGCGGCCTGTGCCGCACTACCAACTAGTTACAAAATGGACATTTTGTCTGGAATTTACGAGATCCTAAATCTTTCTAAATTAATCCCCGAATTATGTAACACGTAAATCGAAATGTAACTCTCTGTGTTGCTTGTGTTTTGTTGTTGTATTCGTCATTTTCTAAAATTCGAACACAAGCAACGCGGAAAGTCACGGCGATTTGCTTTTTACATAATTTGGGGGTTCTGAGTGAAAAAATCGATAGGTAACTTGTCCATCAGGTCACACTTAGTCCAATGGCCCATTGTAATACCACGTGTGATACCACGTTGCAACCACCCTCTTTAAAGAAACTTGATTAATCAGACCATTTAGATTTTGTTATCAATTTAAGTAGGTACCCTAAATCAAAACAGTATTGGACCGGGGTATTTTTATTTTCCAACAGATGGCCAAGGCTGGATACAAACAGAAGTAATGAGAGATTGATCTCTCCCCCTCAAAGACGGAGCTTCTGCAGAAGTCGTTTGAGTTAGAATTACTTATATAAGTCAAACTTCTTCCGAGAAATCAATCATGGTAGGCAAAAATTTAATTTTTCTTTGTGTTTTAACTGCATCATATAGTAAATAATGAATTAAATAATACAATAGAAAACTAATAATTGTTTTAAACAAAATCATACTTCATTGAGAAAAACTCAGGACTTCTTAAGGTAAGTTATTGGAGCGAACTTATAAACACGACTTCGACTTTTAGTAAGAACTACTAGTGAAGTCTTTTGAATATTAAACTGAAAATGTTAAATATTGATTGCTACGGATAAAGTGTAATTATTTTTGTGCTATGTTCGGGCTAGGTCGAACTTTATTTCTTTTTATTTATTCTATTATATTTATTCTACGAGTATTTGTTGTACAAATATAGTACAAATATACATACTTATGTACATTAAAACAGACATTCAGCAATAACAATTAAATGACATTTGATGTTGACAACAAGATTCTGATGAAGCAAATGAAAAGAACAAAAAACAAACAAATTAATTATACAAGAAAAACTTTTATAAACGAACTCGAACGACCATAAACGCACACAAGGTGATCGAGGCACGGCACATTCCCTCGATTGTAAGTGTGTTATATGCCTCTCTGTTTCCATCTCTCTCTCTCTTTCATTCTCTCTTGTTTTCATACGCCAGCATTATTTACTCAAAAGGTTTCAGTTTCGGTGAATTTTTTACTTTTTTGTTCTGTTTTTTCTATTTTTTTTTTTTTTTTATAAATACTTTATAAACACACTTTACTTGCTTTATTATATCTAATTATATTTATTTATTTTTTTTGTTTATACTCGTATTTTGTTTAGGTCAACAAAACAAAAAAAACGTAGGCAAAGTAGAGAAATGAGTGCGAGGTATTGCGTGAGTGTAACAAATGAGAGAGAAATAGAAGGGATGACAGAGAAGAAAGATTCTACTAATTGCCACAGATACAAAAATTTTTGACAAAAACAGAAATAAATAAATATTTTAATAAGTATACAAGGTGGGACAAAAGAAATGTCCTAATTTGAATTGGCTGTCATTTTGAGAGAAATCAAAAAAAAAAAATTTGGCGGAAAGTTTATTTGATTGAAATAATTTGTAAAATGTATGACTTTAAGTTAACCGCCGCCTGACTATGAGGAGGTCTTAACAGCCATTGCTCGGCTGAAAAACATTAAGGCTGCAGGTGCAGATGGCCTGCCTGCTGAGTTGTTTAAGACCGGAGGCGAAGAGCTCAAAAAACGCATGCATGAGCTTCTATGCAGAATATGGTCAGATGAAAGCATGCCAAGTGGTTGGAATCTCAGCGTACTCTGCCCAATCCATAAGAAGGGTGATTCCACGATCTGCGCCAACTACCGTGGGATCAGCCTTCTTAATATTGCATATAAGGTTCTATCGAGCGTACTGTGCGAAAGACTGAAGCCCATCGTCAACAAACTGATTGGACCTTATCAGTGTGGCTTCAGGCCTGGTAAACCACCATCGACCAGATATTCACACTACGCCAAATCCTGGAAAAGACCCGAGAAAAACAGATCGACACCCATCATCTATTTGTCGATTATAAAGCCGCCTTCGACAGCACGATTAGGGATCACTTGTACGCCGCAATGTCTGATTTTGGTATCCCTGCAAAGCTCATTCGTCTTTGCAAAATGACAGTGACCAACACCACCAGCGCAGTGAAAATTGGGACAGACCTCTCCGCACCATTTGATACCAAAAGAGGTTTCAGACAAGGTGACTCCCTATCGTGCGACTTCTTTAACCTAATGCTGGAGAAAATAATTCGAGCTGCGAACATCGACATCTCTGGCACTATCTTCTACAAGAGTGTCATGCTGCTAGCATACGCTGATGATATTGACATCATTGGCAAAAACGCTCGAGCAGTCAGTGCAGCATTCTCCAACCTGGAAAGGGAGTCTCGTCGTGTGGGTCTAGTGGTGAACGAGGACAAAACGAAATACCTTGTGTCAACAAACAAAGAGTCACGGCGTCTTGGACAAAATGTCACTGTTGACAACTACACTTTTGAAATCGTCAAGGATTTCGTTTATCTAGGATCCAGCATAAACACCAACAATAATGTCAGCCTTGAGATCAAGCGGAGACTAACTCTTGCCAACAGGTGTTACTAGGGGCTCAGTAGGCAATTGAGAAGTAGAGCCCTCTCTCGACCGACGAAAATAACGCTCTATAAGTCCCTCATCCTTCCCGTCCTAATGTATGGCGCAGAGACGTGGACATTGACCATCAATGATGAGAGACTGTTAGGAGCGTTCGAGAGGAAGATACTCCGTAAGATCTACGGTCCAGTATGCGTGGACGACATGTATCGAATAAGATGGAACGATGAGCTGTATGAGCTGTACGCCGACACTGACATAGTCAAGCGTATAAAACTCCAGCGGCTTCGCTGGCTGGGTCATGTTGAGCGAATGGAAGAAAGCGCTCCGGCTAGAAGGGTGTTTTATTCGAACCACGGTGGAGGATCACGCAGAAGGGGACGTCCTAATCTCCGTTGGAAAGACCAGGTGCAGGGCAACCTGACTGCACTTGGCCTTATCAACTGGCGCCAGCGCGCGCATAGCAGAAGTGACTGGCGAAGCTTTGTGGAGGCGGCCAAGACCGATCATCGGTTGTAGCGCCAGCTAAGTAAGTAAGTAAGTTAAGTTAACGGTCAAATGAAAACCTCCTAAGTTGATGCATATTTGTGCTGGTTTACAGTATTGTTGATTTGAGGCTGTATATCGCTCCATTGCTTGTTGTGGTCGCTGTAGCGCAGTGGTAGTGGTAGTGCGTGGGACGCTGAATGTCCGGGGTTCGAATCTCGGCACAGGCAAAATCAAAAAGTAGAAAAGACAAGTTTCCTACACGGCACCCTACCCTTTGACAGGCAACAGCAAACCTTCAAGAGTAAAAATATCCTATGAATAGCTTTTCACTTCTCCTTTCGGATTCGTCAAAATAAAACTGCAGGTCCCTTCCATTCATATACAAATATAACACACACAACATGAGTGAATGCGAAAAGCTCGGCCCTTGGCGCTACATGTGGTCATAGTCGACATTGGTAAACTGAAGTTCATTGTGGTAAAGGCATAACACTTGCCACAATGCCTGTCTATCTCTTTATCGATAGCTGATGGTACTTTTTAACTGAAACACATTCGACAGCATCTCTGCTTCATGAAGACATACCATTCATTCATTCTATAAAAATAAAAGTGAGGTACAAAGTTGTTCAAGCTAACGTCCCAAAAAGATCACGTTGCACTGTCTTAAAATCTGGAAAAGAGCTTTGAATTCGAATTTAAAGCGTCGCCAATGCAAAGGCATCAATTCGCCATATAAATAGCTGTCGATAGCAGAAAATAAGATTCGTATATGAGAAATAAAGCGAATGGGGCGACAACGAATTACATGATATCAAAAATCATTTTCGCCCCCAAATGAGATCCCAATGAAACAACTGCTTATGTTTTATGATTGTCAACTCCAAATATGAAATTCATACGATACGGACTCTCACTCTCATCGATAAATAAAATAAATATAAATTGATCAGGAAAAGACGTTTGGTCGAGTGCCAAAGAAAGTTGTTGAAAGTTTAACTCTCTAGTTCGCAAATTTTTGTTTGACCTAAAAAAATTATTATAATTAAATACCGACATAAAATCACAGAACTGTTGTCAAAACTTAAAAAAAAAAAACTAATTGGCGTGGATTTATTAAGTCGGGAAGTCGGGATTCCTCAAAGCAAATTGTGATTGTTTGAGTCTGTTAGCAAACATTTTATATTAAATGTTCCTATTCTTAGCTAGACATAGACTGTTTTATATACCTACCGTGAGTGTCATGGGAAGTATTTTAATAATTTGTTTTTATTTTTAACCAAAATTCTCAAACTCAATCTAAATAATTAATTTTTCAGTTGTTCGAACATTTTTTACTTCGATTGCTTCCAGCGGCTGTAATACAAATGGCAGCTCATAGCCAAAGCATTATTATGAAAGTTTGGGGAGTTCACTATACGATGTGATAAAGTGTACCTCCAGACTGCTGTTTCTAGTGGGTGATTATTACCCCGTTTTGGTGACAACTGTCTTGAAAATTAGATGGTTAAAAGTTGAAATTAATTCAGCTATTACAAGGTTTTGTTTTTAAATCATGTAAAAGGACCAATTTTGATGTACTTTTCCTCATTCGCAAAAACTCGGGCACGATGCGAAACAGTCCAACACACTCGACACGGCGACCGCGCAATTCTCATATCTTTTCTGAAAAATCAAATAATACTTGTAGATAGAAAAAAAAAACACTTGACAAAAAATAGAACAAAATTTCGTACCCTCCTCTTTGATCATCTGAAATTTTAACAAATTTGGATATATTTTTAGTAAACATACGAAAAGTATTTTATTTTCACCATTTTTATTGTTCTAAAAATAAATAAAAGATTCTTGAAATAGTTTTTCTGTAAATGTTCAAATACCCCAAAAATATTGTACATTATAAATAACAAATTGGTTAATATTTCAAATAATAAATGCAGACAGCATTCACGTGTTTTTAAAATTTCACCATAAATAAGTTTTGCCTTCCTCTCAATTAAAATTGTTTCCTCGTTTTTGATGACTTAAATTGTTTCAATATCTTATTTAATTCAAAATCGCCTCGTCTATTTCATGTCATTCAGCACCATAGCGCACACCTAACGCTAAGGCTTTGGTTATATTCAGATTTTGCTCGGCGATCAACATGCAATTATTGTTGCCCGAACACGGAAAAAGAGCTTTTACTCACTCTCACAGCGAACAAAATATGCTGGGTGAAATGTACGCCGAGTATTTAGGGTGTCAATGAGTTATTCTACAAAAAAAGAACAAAAATGTAAGTAAAATAGTTAAAAAAAACGAAAGCCTGTACATCATTATTTTCATATGCAGAAAAGCGAAGTGCGATTTTTTTTTTGATTGAATTTGAAGAAAAATCATATTATTTTCATAATTTTTCAATTATATTATTAATTGCACTCTCCTTAGTTTTACTTTACTTTTAATGGCACAATGTGATTGCATTCCGTCTCTGATTCTAACTCCTTCTTTCTCCCACGTATCAATCTTTCTTCCATTCAACACAATGCTCTGCATTCATAGGGGTACGCCCTGAGTGTTAAATGTATCAATAAAAAAAAAACAGCTAATGGAGGGCCTAGGCCGAGCTTTTCGCATTGCACTCTCCATATTAATAAAATCATTTAAAGTTTTTTGGTATACCATTTAGTTTTGCGATTGCGAACAATAAAGTATTACAAAAAAAAAGTGAATTTCGACAAAAAGCAACTCTGTAACGAACACCAATATAACCACTACACCGAGCACTTGAGTAAAATATAATGTTCATCGAACAGCGAACACCAATATAACCAGCACCTAACTGATTAAACCGCTTAACATCCATTCCAACTCACCCTTCCCCCACTTGCTCCCCCCCTCTCCCCGCCCACGCTCATATATCAATCTGCTCATTTCACCCATTACGGCGCGCCTCTTATGTATGCGCTTCGCTGGCGTATTTTCTGTTGGGGAATGCTTGGCGATCATTTGGACTTTCTGAGCGTCGTTTGAATTTTTTTTAGTTTTCTGTGTCTGATCACATGATCGGTTTTTCTTTAAACAATTTTGTTTATGTAGTTTTCCTTTATTTTATTTTAATTTTTGGGATATTTTAATTTTTGTTCTAGTTTCACCTACTTATGACGTAAACTCTTTCCTTCATTTGTATTTATTTAAAGATGTTAGATACTTGCATGTTTATTTAGTTGTTTTTGGTGGCAAGCAAAACAGTAAATCCCTTGTCAGTGATTAAGATGAATACTTATATAGAAAGGTGTTGTTGTACACAGGAAATGTCAAAATTTACACGATCAACAGTAGCAGCAGCAGTAGCGTTGGGTATTTAACAAAATGTGATAAAAAGAAAAAAAAGAAAATTTATAACATCAGTGGTATTGAAATTCCACTCAACATCAGTCTACATAGAAAGCCGGGTATTCTTCTCTCTCTTTTTTTTAGCAGATCGGAGATATGATACTTACTTACTTACTTTGCTGGCACTACAACCGATGATCGGTCTTGGCCGCCTCTACGAAGCTTCGCCAGTCACTTCTGCTATGCGCGCGCTGGCGCCTGTTGATAAGGCCAAGTGCAGTCAGGTTGCCCTGCACCTGATCTTTCCAACGGAGATTAGGACGTCCCCTTCTGCGTGTTCCTCCACTGTGGTTCGAGTAAAACACCCTTCTAGCCGGAGCGCTTTCTTCCATTCGCTCAACATGACCCAGCCAGCGAAGCCGCTGGAGTTTTATACGCTTGACTATGTCAGTGTCGGCGTACAGCTCATACAGCTCATCGTTCCATCTTATTCGATACACGTCGTCCACGAATACTGAACCGCAGATCTTACGGAGTATCTTCCTCTCGAACGCTCCTAACAGCCTCTCATCATTGATGGTCAATGTCCACGTCTCTGCGCCATACATTAGGACGGGAAGGATGAGGGACTTATAGAGCGTTATTTTCATCGGTCGAGAGAGGGCTCTACTTCTCAATTGCCTACTGAGCCCGTAGTAACACCTGTTGGCAAGAGTTAGTCTCCGCTTGATCTCAAGGCTGAGTTATGATATCTACAACGGGATTTATGCTACTATAAATCTGGCATAATCACAAGGCTAGAAAATTCGACTTTCAAAATACATACTTAGTTCTTAATTTTTATGGCTTCCCAGGCATGGCGGATATGTGAGCAACCATACTACTACTTCAATAAATATGAATACTTCAGAGTAGTGCATTTCATATAACTGGATGGTCGCTGTGGCGTAATGGTAGTGCTTTGGACTGTTACGCAGAGTATCCGGGATTCGAATCTCGGCACAGACAAAATCAAAAAGTTGAATAAATAATTTGAAATTGCCTGCCTCTTGGCAGGCAATCGCATCCACATGAGTGGATGCGAATAGCTCGGCCTAGGCTCTCCGAGTTGGGCTGTTGTGCTATTAAAAGAAAGAAAGAAGGATTGTACTGGAAAAGTAAGAAGCATAACTTTCCTGAAATATTTACTAACCTTCACAAGAAAGGCTGCTACTGTCTTAAACGAGTCCATTGTGTAAGGCAATAGTCCCAGAAATAGCTGAACTATAAAATCACTATTCTTCAAAGAAATCAATCAGTACTTTTACAGGACCTTTATAATCACGCAACTGCTATTTCAGAACAATGTTAGACTGTAAAATTATAAACGGTCATATTAAAAAATAGTAAATTTGTACTGATCGAAATTGTGTCTATTATTACCTAACTGCAAAACGCCGGTTAGATAAGCTAATTTATGTGATAAAATGTGAGAAAAGGTTAATCTTGGTTAACGTAACAACAAATAAATGACAAATTAATAGTAATATCTTGTTAATTTTTATAGTAACACAACGAGTGTAAACATTTTGCATTATCAGCGAGACAATCACGTTTAAATAAACTATGCAAACTACTTACATACATACATACATACATACGTAATATGTACATATGTACTACTGTGGGCAAAAAGTAGTAAGACTTTTTAATTTAAATTTCGCGCGGAAACCCATTCATCAAAATATTATTTTTTTAAGGTTGGTATGACTGTCGGTGACATCTGTGCCAAATGTCACATCAAAATAATCATTAGTGTTTAGTATACGCTTGTCTTTCTGAAGTACAAAAAGTGCATTCGGCGATTTTCACAATGAGTGAAATTATTCAACAAAGAAGTTCCATTAAATTTTGTGTGCGGAATCAAATCAAATTTCTGGTGCCGAAACGTTCAGAACGTTGCAAAAGGCCTTCGGTGATAATTGTATGTCGCGAGCAAGTGTTTTTGATTGGTACAAATTGTTCAAAGATGGTTGAGAACGCGTTGACGACGAACCACGTCCAGGACGGCCATCAACATCAACTGATGATCAACACGTCAATAAAATCAAGGAATTGGTGCTCGAGAATCGACGATTAACAGTCAGAGACCTTACTGGCATCGTTGGAATATCGGAAGGATCAGTGAAAACCATTTTAAAACATCATTTGGGCCTAAGAAGAGTGAATGCACGATTGGTTCCAAAATCACTGCATTAGTTTTACGAGACCATTTTGCCAAAAATTCGACTGATATCGTTCCGCAACCACCCTATTCGCCTGACTTAGCAACGTGTGACTTTTAGCTATTTTCTAAACTCAAAAAACCGCTTCGTGGACACCGTTACCGTTTTGAGTCAATTGAAGACATTAAACATGAATCGCTAAGCGCATTGAAGGCTACAGGCTATTCCGGAAATTGACTTTAACAACTGTTTCGAGAACTGGAAAAAACGTTGGCACAAGTGTATTGGGGCCGGGGGGGATTACTTTGAAGGGGGCGAAATAGATTTGGAAGAATGAATAAAAAAGTTTGAAATTATGAACAAAGTCTTACTAACTTTTGCCCACAGTAGTATAACGCAGGCAGTCTTTGCAATAATAGCAACAAGGCAAATTGAAACGAAGAAAAAAATATTTTTATATAAAATAAATACGAGACAATGTTAACCAGGTTTACCTCGACTCGAAAAGAAAAAGTTAATGAGCAAATGAAAATTTATTAAATCGCAAAATAAAAAGAAACAATAACATGAGTGCGAGCACGAGCTACTATACGAGCTATGTATAAAAGAGCTGAGAAGCGTGGCATTGCGATAGCGAATGAACATGAGAGAGGCAGTTAATCTCTGTCAATGTACAGAGTAAGTATATATAATTACACTTGTTGTGACTCACTGATATCTGATACCATTAGATGTGTACCAAGTACGAGTAGAGTAAGGCGCGTGAGTACGCACGCACGGTCACGGCTTTGAAATTATTACTCGCACATGTGCACGCACGTTGACAGTTGCCCAAAAAATATTTCACGCATATTAGAAAAATGCGCCAGACACGAAATGAAAAAGGTACAAAATTTAAGTTAATAAAATATATGCTACACAGTGATGCCATTTTTCAGATTAGCAAGCTTCTTAGCTGCTTTTCAAACTATTACTTTGCTTTTTGAAAGCATATGGAATTAGCTTTTTTGGAGAATATGTAAACTCATACTCACGCCCGTTGTCGTGAAAATTATATTACGCTTAAGCCAAGTTCAATAAACTTCGAAGCCCAGAACACTCTCCGCGTCAGTGGTTGCTGTAGCGTAGCGGTAGTGCGTTGGTGCTGTCAGGGGTTCGAATCTCGGCACAGACAAGGGGGGAGGGGGGGCGGGCGGAAAGCAACAACAACAAAATTTATACACGGGGCACCACCTCTGGGCAGGCAATGGCAAACCTACAAGAGTAAAAATTGCGTATGAAAAGCTTTTCAATTCGCCGTTCGGATTCGCCATAAAACAGTAGGCCCCTTCCATTCATGTACAAAAATAACACGCACAACATGAGTGGATGCGAAAAATTTGGCCTCTGCCGCTACATGCGGTCATAGTCGACACTGATAAACTGAAGATCATTGTGGTAAAGGCACAGTGGCTGTCTATCTCTTTATCGGTGTCCTGTGTGAATGCATTCCCTCTCTGAAGAAAGAAATCAATAGGATGACGGTTGGCATGACGTAGTTCGTAGTATGCTGGTCTGCTATGCATAGTGCCTTGGTTCGAATTTCGGCACAATCAAAAATCAAACTCAAAAAAATTAAAAATTTTGCTAAAAGCGACCACTTCTCTTAACAGGCAATGGCAAATCTCCAAGAGTAAAAATTGCAAGACTTTTTATTTCGCCGTTCGGTTTCGGCATAAAACTGTTTCATAAATGGATGCAAAAAGTTCGGCCTAGGCCTTCTATGGGCTGTTGTGCGTTTAGCAGAAGAAGAAGAATCGATAGTATGAAAGATAGTAATAAGGGGGGGAACAAGCTGGATCTAAGCTTACAGGTGCCTGTCATGAAGGGTGTTGTTTTCACACGAATGAAGGAGTTAATGTAGAGCTTAGCGGGGATAAACCAAGAAAATGTATTTTCTGTCAGGTATGGGAACTGGGAACTCGGATTAAGGGAATGTGAAATCTATAAAAAAAAAAAACTGTGCTGCTCTTGTATGTTGGCCTGTTGTCTGTTCTCCTTTTAAACTGACAATGCGATAACAATTCTCACTTAATTTTACTACATATGTAAGTACATTTGTTGATGATGAATAGTTAATAAGTTTTGCTTAAATTTTCACAACTTGGGTACTTGATAAACCGAAAACAAAAAAAAAAAAACTTCTTTCTCGAAAATGCTCTAATCTATTTAATACACTAATAATGCGTAGCTTAATTTTTTATTTTTTTTACTACTCTTCTTGCTTACAATCTTCTTTCTCTCTTTCGCGACAACATTTTTTTTTTTTAATTGTTTTCTGGCTGTCTGCCTATCATCGACATGTGTTTGTGTGCTTCTGTTGTTTTTGCTACTGTTATTGTTGTTGTTGTAGTTGTAGTTGTAGTTGTAAACTTTAACGAAAGTTAAGTTGAGCTAAATTGCTTTATTGTTGTCATTTGCTTTTCTCTTTTTTTTTCGTTGTTGTTTTGTTTGTATATTTCACGTTTGCTTTACACCTGTTTTTAAACTTTTCATTCCTCATGTCTGTCTATTCCATTTGCTGTTGTTTTATTTTTTGTTTTGTTAATATTTTCTTTAACTATTACATTTTGCTCTCTCTCCATTCTTTCACCGATACAGCGTAAAGTTGCAGATAGATGTTCTCTCTCTCTCTCTCTGTCTCTTTGTCTTTATGTTTTCTTTGTAAATATATCTCACTCTCTCTTAATAAACAGTTGTTTGAAATTTATTTGTCCTACATATTTTTTATTTGCGTCGAATTTCTCATCTACAATCACGCATTTTAAAATAGCGAATACAACTTTTTTGTGTATGCATACTTCGGCATTCAAACGAATTCTTAGTTTTTTAGATCGTTGCCATACTGTGATGGCTGAAAAAGTTACGGTATTTTTCAATTACTATGTGAAATAGTGCTGAAATATATTCTATACTTAAAGCAGTGATGCCAGTTCGGGGGAAATTTCCCATTTTGAGGTTATTTATGATTCTATTGTAAAGAAAAATAGGGGAATTTCTTTCGTAATTACAATATAAATTTGTAAAATAAAAATTCTTTTGAATGTTAACAATTACCACATTGTTTACAATTTTTTAAATATTAAGGCACATATTCAATATAGAATATTGTAAAGCATATTGTAGCAAGTAAAACGGTCCTCAAATTATTAACAGACGTCATATTTTGTTTACAAAAGATTTACACCTCAAACCCATCGTCTGCTATATCGATATTCGCTCTTCATCTTTCTACCTCTGTTTTCTTGTTTCTGAACTAGTGTTTTATATCCTTCGACCCTTTGTACATTTTTGCTGTATAGGTGTTATGGGGACTTTAACCAGAACCAAGTAATGACGTGTGTCGGTGTAAGGCCACACCGGTGTAGATTGCAAATTATAATGTTCCCAAACATCACTTTAATTTTTTTAGTAAATGCACAGAATATAAACTTTTATTTTAGACGCTACTGTTCTCTCGGTATGACTTGACTTAACGATATTTGTCATACCTAGTTGACTCGTATAAAATTACAATACCGACATACATATGGGAGTACAAGTGGTGGTTACTCTATTTGTATATCTGCGATTGCACACCAATTCAAAAGCAAAGTGTACTCCAGTGTATTACCTTCAACATGCCATACATATGTCAAATATGTCAACAAAAAACCGGCCGGAGAAATAATCTGAAGAAACCGAAAATAAATGAAAAAGAGAGAAAAAGAGAGAGCATGAAGTGTATGTGCAAATGAGAGACAAAAAGAAATGAACGATAAGAATCTAGTTTTAATTTGTTTGTTTGGGGGGCGTGGAGGGCATAATAGAGAGATAAGAGTGGAGACTGACACTTGGATGAAATTGTAAACCATATGCGTGCATGTATAGTGATGAAATTTTCCTTTTCGTTTTGTTTGTTCATGTTGTTGTAATTGCAAAAAAAAAATATATTTTATTAACAACAGCTTCTTTAGCTGTATGAGCGTATAAGCGAAAATTTTGCAAAATATATAATATTTCGAGAATCTTCGTATTTCGAGTTCTCACATACTTAAATGAAAAAGTGAGTTTAAAAATTGCGATTCCAACAAATAACAACGAATGCCAATGTCAATGTATTGGCATGTAAAGAACAATAATAGAAGAGAAACAAACTACAACAAAAAGAGAGATAAAGAGCAAATACGAGCAATAAGTTGAAGAGAGTTAAAAGTAGAGCGTAAGTTTAAAATAATCTTTACTTTTCTTTTTGTTTTTTTTTTTTTTTTGGGTTATTGTTGTTGATTTAGATTTTTGTTATATAAACAAAACGAAGTGTGCTCATGCAAAAGCACATTTTTTCCCCGACGTATTCACAATGAACAAAATTAGTATGGACTTAAAACTAAAAAGATATTCAAAGATTGTGATGAGATTGTGCTTGAAATAAATATATATATCTACCTCATGTTTAATTAAGTTTATGTTTTTTTTTTCAAAGATACTATTTTGTATTAAAATTGTTAATTGCCATAATTTTCTACAATTACAATTCATATGCACTAATAGAAATATTTTCAAATAGGTAATAAGTATATATGTATTAAATGTCTTTGTGTTGTTGTTTATTCTATCGCCATATGACATGGTACTCTCATTTTTCATATATACCATATGTACATGTTTTGATAGTCGCATCATTATATATTTTCCTCTCTTCTCTTCTAAATAGTGCCGTATCATGCTTAACTGTCATCATACTGTTAATGATTGGTTCAGATACAACACCACGGACAACTCTTATAAATCTATATAGTTTTGTTTTGTCATGTTAATTTAATCAAGTTGACACATTTTCTCTTCTGCATTCAATTAAGAATAAGAATTTAAGAAAAAGAAGAAAATATGCAAAAGACACAGAAAGATAGATTCTATCTATGTTATAATGTATAAAAATAATAGCTACATACATATGTACACATATGATATAATATAGTAAATTTTCTTAATACTTATACACAAAATGAAGCGACTAAAGTAATATTTGACACAAACAACGAAGCAAAACGTTTACTTTTTTGTTTTCATTTTTATTAATATTTAATTTTTAAAAAATATTTGACGTTTGGCAGTTTTTGGTTATATTTCTCAATTTGTATGTTGGCATTTATTGAGCACGCGCATGTCAAATATTCTCCTTCGCTCATAACTCACAACTACATACATACATGGTTACTACTTCATATTTAAGTGTATACAATTAATTTACACTTCATTATCTGAAAACTAGAACTTTAAAGCTAAAACGTCAATTTATAAAAGAACGAAGGAGAAAGAGAGAGTGAGCGAGAATTAGACCTAGAGACAAAATGAGAGTTAACCTATAAGACTTTGCAAAATACAATAGTTCTCTCGTTTAAATAACAGTGGCAGCAAAAATTATAAAACTAAACATATTCATGCGTTTTTCAATGTAAAGCTTAGTTTCGATGTTCATAAAATTATTACTTAATATATCAGACTCTGTAATAACGTCACGTCACGTAATTAACTCCGAAATTCATACAATTTCGAGTATTACTAGAAGATTTGTCTTTTTTTAAAGAATTTTAAACGAAAAAAAATCCGCGAAGCACAAAAAAACTTGATAAACTTCTGAATAAGATTTGTTGCAGAAACGTACACATATTAACTTCAAAACTAAACTCGAAAATGAATAAAAGGACTCATCAAAAGCTTGCATTAGCTCATGAACTGTTTGAAATCGACAGTTGCTAGCTTGAAAGATGTGAAAATAATAATTGGAGTGGGCTGAAGAGCATTCAAATCGGATAAGTGATACATTTATTGAAGTTATGTTTTGAACGAATGGGTCCGATATTTTCCGGCGGCGAAGAAAATAATATAAATATGTAATTTAAAATTATATACCTATAAGGAAGGTTCTAATGGTTAAAAAATCGGGGTATACTTAAGCTCATCAAAGACAGTGGCAATGTGAAAAAATGTATAAGAATATTGGAATACGATCTTTTATAAACTACGTATTTGAAACCAATTCATGCAATCGAGAAATTGTGTCAAGATGACTCTTCTGCAAGATCATAAACTATAAATTTGTGTAATTTATATTTATTTTTTTTTTTTAAACTGTTCTATTTTTTTTTTCAAAGTTCAAGATTTTATACGAAAAGCGAAAATTAGCACCGTGAAAATGCCTGGCAATGTGCTGCATTGAAATCGATATAAAATTAAACCAGAAATTAGAAGAACCATACGATTATATCGAATGAATGTAAGTAAGTAAAGCATGTAAGTAAGTAGTAACTATTGAGTAATGAAAAAAAAAAAGATTTAAAACGTAATTGGTTTGTAATGGCTATAAGCCTTCCATGGGCTATTGTTTCATTAAAAGAAGAAGAAGAATTTAAAAATACTAGCAAATATTTAGTTTTAGAGTTATGAATGTGATACTTCAAAAATATATGGTAATAAAAAATATAATAGCATATTACATAAGTATGTAATATAACTTATGAAATAATGCCTTAAAATACTTACTTTACTTTTAATGGCACAACAGCCCATGGAGGGCCTAGGCCGAGCTTTTCGCATCCACTCATGTTGTGCGTGTTAGATTTGTACATGAATGGAAGGGACGTACAGTTTAATGCCGAATCCGAACGGCGAAGTGAAAAGCTTTTCATAGGCAATTTTTACTCTTGTAGGTTTGCCATTGCCTGCCAAGAGGTGGTGCCGTGTAGAAAAATTATTTTTTCTACATTTAATTTTTTTTTTTTTTTTTTTTTTTTAATTTTGCCTGTGCCGAGATTCGAACCCCGGACACTCTGCGTAGCCTTAAAAGTAAGAACATAATAATAAATACTAGCTAAACAGAATATATCGCTCGTTTGCTGCAAGACTGTCATTGAGTTATTGTTATTGTGTTGAATTATTAAATTGTATTGAATGATACAATAATTTCTTCCAAGTCTGTATACTCGTCATCATAAGAATGCAATGCGAATTCCCATACATCGCATTCACCCCATCGCACGCTCCAATATTTAAATACATTCAAAAGCCTCTCGCGGAATCGCTCACTCTCTCTAACATGATTTTAAGCTCCATGTGGCCCTAGTGTGTGTGTGTGTGTGTTTGTGTATAAGCGAGTGAGTGTTGTGTTATAGAGATATTGCCACCGCAAATTGTACAAAAATCACTCACTTAATGGAAATACTAAAATTCGAACAACAACAAATACATGTAAAAAAATACGAACAGAAAACAAAAAAAAAAAAAAAAAAAACAAAAAAAAATTTAAGTATCTTTCGTCTTCGTTGCAAACAACGTGTTTTTGTTGTTGCTGTTGTTGCTACTGCTTCGCGTTGTGGCTGATTGTGCCGTCCCCGTCTGTTGGTGTCGTCGATACACAATGACTTCGTATTGTAATTTGTTTTGTGCCTTTAAACCAGACGGATGAATTTTTTCGCTGGTTTTATTGAGTAAAATTTAAAGAAGAAAAACTTATAATTAAATTTAAATTGATTATAAAACATAATTATTTTCTTATATTAATTAATAATTTTAAATGCGGTTTTACTCAAAAACAACAACAACAACAACAACAACAAGAAGAAGAAACTTATTCAATTTATAAACTTTTTATGTACATATGTATGTATATGTATATGTATATATCTGTGTGTGTATATATGCTGAAGTAGATGAAAAAACAAAAACGTTGAAAATGTGAAAGAAAAATCGCATTGAGTTAGTCAAAGAAAAAAAATAAATACATAACGTGATACATTTTTTCTCCTCGCGAATTCTCGTCGTGAAGAGTAGAAACGAAAAACAAAAAAGAAAAGATTTTACAGATATTTATTTTCCTGTCATTGTTTCACGCAAAAAATTTAATGCCAATTTTAAAGATTGAAAGCTTAGCTGGTATATAAAAATAACAACAAAATAAACGACTTCATCCAGCGCAAAATACAACAACAACAATTGCCGAAGCAGCTAAGAAACAAAAAAAAAACACTTTCGTAGCAATTATAAATGAAAATGTGAGTGCAAAAACAAAAAAACAAAAACAAAAAATTTTATTTTTCTACAATTTGCAAAAAATACAGACAAAATAAAAAATACTAAAATCATTTGTTGCGTTGGCAATGAAAGTACATTTTTTTTTTTTTTTTTTTTTTGCTTTAGAGAATTAAATATTTATTTTTAAAGATTTTCATTGTTTTATTTACATATGCAAATAGTTAAACTTAATTCTTCTAATACTTAACATGCAATATATTTGAGCGGAATAGATTTGAATTAATGTTTTCTTTTTCATTCAATTACTTTCAAATTTACTTCATTGTCACAAAATTGAATATACATACATATTCCATAAAAATATGAAACGTATTTATAACCAGAAGAATCAAATAATTGATTTCAGTTTATTCTAGTTTTGTTTAGAAAAAGAAAAAGAAAAATTTTTAATAAAACGAAACAAAATTCTTCAATTCTTACATCATCCAAATATAAACCGATTTTCAGCTCAGATTAGACGTAGAAGCCACAAAAATCACATAGCACCCATGTTAAAAATTTTAATATTTATGAATAATATTGAGGAAAAAACGAAGGGCTAATTAAATTGTGCGACATGGGCTTTAAATTCGAATTCTACAACGGGAAAAGCTACACCAATTTTTTGTTGTTGTAATTTCTGTTCCATGACTTAGTTTAAGAAGTTAAAATTTTTTTTTAATCTATGCCATCTGAATCTCTCTTTGGTGCAAAAGGCCTCAAGTATCTCTACCTTATTCTTTGTGTTTGGCTAGTAAGTTTATCTTGTTCTTTGACATTCCAGAGGCCTCAATTTCTCCGCTAGGACGGTCCTTCTTCATAATACTTGTGTGTGACTTTTTTTTATTTGAGCGATCCAGTTTAGGGCTTGACAACATAGTTTTACTGGCGCGGTAGGAGTAATGTGGCCGCTGTGGCGTAGTCGGTAGTGTGTTGGACCTGCTACGCAGAGTGTCCGGGGTTCGAATCTCGGCACAGGCAAAATCAAAAAAAAAAAGTAGGAAAAATTATTTTTCTTCACGGCACCACCTCTTGACAAGCAATGGCTTGAAATTGGCCATGAAAAGCTTTTCACTTCGCCGTTCGGATTCGGCATTAAACTGTAGGTCCCCTTCCATTCATGTACAAATATAACATGCACAACATGGGTGGATGTGAGAAGATCCATGAGATGTTGTGCCATTAAAAGTAAAGTGGTCCTCAGTCGTTGTTGCAAATCTTGAGAAATCAGCGAAGACCACAATTTACAAAATACGCAGTTGGTTAAAAACTTGGAGGTGGTTTCACATCCATGTCATTTACATAATGAAAATTGTTATAATAACAATTCGATAGCAAAATTTCGGCTAGATAAAAGATTGCTTTCGATTTAAAATTAAATTTTTTTAAATGAAACGAAAATTTAAAGATTCCAATGAAGTAAAATTTTTAGATCTTAGTGAATTTGTAAATAACTATGTATAGTCAAAAATATAAACGAGAATTTTATTTCGCATTTAACAAAAAAAAAAAAAAACTTTCTAACTTTTAACGGTTCTACTATTTATTTAATTATTATACTTACATATATACAATATTTGATTAGGGTTTTTAATTTTATGTGGCTATGATACTATGCGAAAAGCTCGGCCTAGGCCCTCCATGGGCTGTTGTGCCATTAAAAGTAAGTAAGTAAGATACTATGATATAATTTTTCAATACGGCACCACCTCATGGCAGGCAATAATGGTAAACCTGCATATGAGTAAAAATTGCCTAAGCGAATCTTTTCCACTTTGCCGTTCGGACTCGGCACTAAATTGTAGGTCCCTTCCATACATGTACAAAATATAACTAAGTAGAACACGCACAACATAAGTCAATGCGAAAAGCTTGGCCTAGGCCCTCATGGACTGTTGTGCAACTAAAAGAAAAGACCGACGATATTACGATACTAAATTTCAATTTTCAAATCATTTTTTTAGCAGTACAAAATACATACAAAGATACTAATACTTTTTATTAGTTTATTTTTTATTCCTTTGGATTTTCTCTCTCTTCCCTCGGAAAAATATGTGTCATCGCAGATTTGTTGTTATTGTATTTACAACACAACTATGCATATATGTACATATGTATGCTTTTGTATGTATATAAATATGGTATCTACTGGGTACAACAACAGCATATTGCATTTCCAATGAATTGAAAATTATTGTTTATGCTATTTTTTAAATCACACAAAAGCCCGCATAAAACTGCAACGATTTTTCGAAATACTTATTCCGAAAATAGTTTCTAATGAACAAACTGTGACTTGTTCGTTGTGTACCATATAGTATACTTGTGGTTTATTACCCAGCAGGCACCCAGGCAGATTTATAATAATAATCTTTTATCATTATTACAGTTTTTGTTTCATTATATGGTATTATTTTATGGAACGCAGAACAACAACAAATAATTGCAGCAACTCCCACTTTTACATCACCGCTAACCGTTGTTGTTCTACTTAAAATAATGTTTTACTTTTGCTCTATCTCTCCCCATGTTTGGGTTTCTCTCTGTAACAAGAGAGAGAGAGAGAGAGAGAGAGAGAGCGCGAAAGAGCACAATGTGCTGATTGACAACAATAAAATTTCGCATAAAGCAAGCAAGTTTACTTACTATTTATTAATCGACGTCATTTCAACGACATATACAGTGGCGGAAATTTTTGTTGTTATCATTTTTGAATGACGGTGTCATTTATTAAGCAAAAAATACGATCGTCTGAGCTGTCTGTTCTATATGTATGTACATATTTATGTAAAGGGTGTTTTTTTTTAGAACTGTGGTTTTCAATCTGGCAATACTTTTTTCGGAGTTGGTCTTTTTGACAGCTGTCACTTGATTTATGCTCAGTTTGGTTTGCCATTTCATAATGAATAGACTTACTCCTGAACAACGTTTGCAAATCGTGCCAATTTATTACCAAAACAAGATAGCCACCGATCCCGATTTTCACAAGAAAATTTTGTTCAGCAATCAAGCTCACTTTTGGTTGAATGGGTATGGGTACGTTAATAAGCAAAATTGTCGCATTTGGTGTGATCATAATCCACAAGCCATTGTTGAGACGCCGTTACATCCTCAAAAAGTCACTGTTTGGTGTGCTTTATGGGCAGAGGGAATCATTCGTCCATATTTCTTCAAAGATGAAGCCGGTCATAATGTTATAGTAGAGCCATGATTAATGACTTTTTCGTGCCTGAATTGGAGGATGTTGATGTTGATGTGGACGATCTTTGGTTCCAACAAGACCGGCGTTACATGCCATACAGCCAACGAAACAATCAATTTATTGAAGGAAACTTTGGGTGAGCGCATTATCTCGCGTCGTCGGCTCGTGGGTCTGTGGCGTGGCCTTCAAGATCGTGCGATTTAACACCGCTGGACTATTATTTGTGGGGTTATGTAAAGTCGCTTGGCAACGCAGATAAGCCCGAGACGATTGACGCCTGGGAAGAGAATATTCGGCGCGTTATTACTGACTTACAATACTCACAATTGTTGCAAAAAGTGGTCGAAAATTGGGCCTCTCGGCTGGAATTTATTCGAACCAGTCGCGGCGGCCACTTACCTGAAATCGGTTTTAAAACATAATGGCAAATCCTTATCTTTATAATAAAGCTAAATTCTTGGCCATAACATAAAATTATATGCGTTTTATTTCTTCTTGAAAACCACACTTCTAAAAAACAAAACACCTTGTACTACTGTGGGCAAAAGTTAGTAAGACTTTGTTCATAATTTAAAATTTTTTGTTTTATTTATTCTTCCAAATCTATTTCGTCCCCTTCAAAGTAATCTCCCCCGGCCCCAATACACTTGTGCCAACGTTTTTTCCAATTCTCGAAACAGTTGTTAAAGTCAATTTCCGGAATAGCCTTCAATGCGCTTAGCGATTCATGTTTAATGTCTTCAATTGACTCAAAACGGTCAAACGTCCACGAAGCGGTTTTTTGAGTTTAGAAAATAGCCAAAAGTCACACGGTGCTAAGTCAGGCTAAGTCATAGGGTGGTTGCGGAACGATATCAGTCGAATTTTTGGCAAAATGGTCTCGTAAAACCAATGCAGTGATTTTGGAACCAATCGTGCATTCACTCTTCTTAGGCCCAAATGATGTTTTAAAATGGTTTTCACTGATCCTTCCGATATTCCAACGATGCCAGTAAGGTCTCTGACTGTTAATCGTCGATTCTCGAGCACCAATTCCTTGATTTTATTGACGTGTTGATCATCAGTTGATGTTGATGGCCGTCCTGGACGTGGTTCGTCGTCAACGCGTTCTCGACCATCTTTGAACAATTTGTACTAATCAAAAACACTTGCTCGCGACATACAATTATCACCGAAGGCCTTTTGCAACATTCTGAACGTTTCGGCACCAGAAATTTGATTCCGCACACAAAATTTAATGGAACTTCTTTGTTGAATAATTTCACTCATTGTGAAAATCGCCGAATGCACTTTTTGTGCCTCAGAAAGACAAGCGTATACTCAACACTAATGATTATTTTGATGTGACATTTGGCACAGATGTCACCGACAGTCATACCAACCTTAAAAAAATAATATTTTGATGAATGGGTTTCCACGCGAAATTTAAATTAAAAAGTCTTACTACTTTTTGCCCTAGTGGTCGCTGTGGCGTAGTGGTAGTGCGTTGGACTGCTACGCAGAGTGTCCGGGGTTCGAATCTCGGCACAGGCAAAATCAAAAAAAAAAAAAGTAGAAAAAATAATTTTTCTACACGGCACCACCTCTTGTCAGGCAATGGCAAACCTACAAGAGTAAAAATTGCTATGAAAAGCTTTTCCTTCGCCGTTCGGATTCGGCTTTAAACTGTAGGTCCCTTCCATTCATGTACAAATATAACACGCACAACATGAGTGGATGCGAAAAGCTCGGCCTAGGCCCTCCATGGGCTGTTGTGCCATCAAAAGTAAAAAAGTAAGTAAGTAAGTACTACTTTTTGCCCACAGTAGTATATACATTGTTGGTATTCTCTCTGGCAAAACTAGCGTTCATTAAGCCTGTGTAAATACATTAGATATAAAAAAAATAAATAGTTTACCGGTTTTTTTTGTCGTATTAAATAATAAAAAAAAATAATATGGGTATTCTATCAACGACGTATGTACGTATGTAAATTTATTATACGCCAAAGTAAATTTACATCATTACACTTTTACGTCTTTGATGATTGAATACCCATAATAATTTTCATTCAGTTTTGTTCTTTTTTTTGTTTTTTTTTGTGTTTTTGTAATTTAACAGTAGCTCTATTATTGTGTTATTTATTTGTTTATAACGAGTTTATACTTAAGCGTTACGCTCGTTGACACATACAGATAAACAATTTTGTTGTTGTTTTTTTCTCATTCTTTATTTACCTAGTTAATTAATTTCAGAATAATGAAAATTTTCTACATAGCTGCAAATTTTACAACTTGACTTCTATTATTATTATTTTATAATTAATTATAAGTAGAAGAAACTTTTGTAGTATTCGCGGTTGAAAGTTTTCCTACGAGTTTATATGGTTTGCGAGACATTTTTGATATTGTACTATACCTATATAATAAAGCCCACTAATATATCAATTTATGTGGCATGTATTTAATAAAATCAATATTTTCTGTTGATAAAGTTTCAACCTTTTCGTATTAAATATTTATCTGAAAATATATCTAATATGCAAATTTCAAAATACATAAATATTTGAACTTGCTTTGAATACGAAGTATTTGAATGCTCTTACTTTGACTAGACTGATTTTTCTCATCTTACCTCTCTATCTCAATTTAAAGAGTGTACAGAAAGCCATAGAGAGAGTGGGAGAGAGAAGTTTTGTGTGAAAAAGAAATTGGTATGTAACATAATCAATGCACGTGTCTGACACGATCTTTAAAAATGCGTCTTAATACAAATAAATACTTATGAGTATTTCAATTTTTAAAAGTACATAATTCCAACGAATGGGACAAATCATTCCAAAACATTCTTTCCATTGCCTTCAAAGTCCGTTCTCATATGCATTGATCATTGACTCCAAATAATGGCTAGATTGATGAAATGGGAACCTTTCGGAAATTCATTATAGTTAATACTTTTACTTTTCGTTTAACAACAGCAATAGAGCAACAACAATTTTGTGCTACCCTTATCGATTGAACCACATGTATGAAAGTATAAAAGTTTATTGGGTATAAGAGCTCAAGGTGACATAAAGTTCTCTCTCTGTGTTTATTAACCAACTATTTTATAGCAAGAGATAAGATAAGGTAAATGTGTCTAATAAAAAATAAATATAAGTAAATACACACAAAAATTTGTATATTTGTATATTGTTATACAACCAAGTCTATGGCTATCGCTAACGCATTCTTTTACAATTATGTATGTATGTAGATGAAAAATGTGTCAAAAAAAAAAGAGAGAAGAATAACAAAACGTTAAGCATTGTGTGTTTTTGGTTGAACGCCAGAATATGACAATTGAAAGACCAACAACAACAACATTAAAAAAAATTATCATCCTCATACTATTGTTTTATTTATAAAACTGCTCAAAATTAGTACGAGCATCATGAAAACGGCGTCCAATGAGTATTAAATATAATAAAATACGACGGGTATCTACCTACATCAGTGACGTATTTTTCGATACGATCGTACTTTTTCTTGCACACCTTGAAGGTTTGGAAAAGTACGTCAGTACGTAAGCAGAATTTTCAATACACTTTCGTGCAACTTATTCTTTTCATGTGATATTACTTCAAAGAAAAATACAACTCTGCTACTTTTTTCATTTTCTATTTTAGTTGTATTATTAGTACTTTTCTCTGTTATCGATTACACCAGTTTTCACAAAATAGTACAAAATGAAAATGTGATAGTATATTCAACATTTTTAATGCAAAATCTGGCTTCGACAAAAATTAAAGTTAAAATGAAATAACATAAATTTTTGGAAAGTAAAACAAAAAACTAAACAAGTATCGCAAATTGATCGAAATCGGACTATCGGTTTGGTCGCTGCAACATAAATAGTAGTTTATAGTGCATTTTTTTAATTATTCCATACAAATTTCATTTAACATTTTTGCCCAAAAGTATGCAATACATTTCTAGTGAAATAGCTTGCAAACAGTGAAATTGGTATGAAATTACCATTTGTTAAATATAACTTTGACCTGTTTCAGCAAATTACCGACTTCTCCGGTAAAATAATAATGGTAAAAACTGTGGATACGTGAAAATTTAGGAAAATCATTTTTCTAAAGGATAAGCGATCTAATTCATTTTGGAGAAATTTTATAAAAAATTTAGGTAAATCTGATTTTTCCAAATGAATTTATGCTGTAGCGTTTCAGTGAAAAGTTATACAATGTCTTTTCTTTTCATCTTAACTTTTTTATGTTTTTGTGAAAATCTCGAAAACTACAAATGCTGAGCTGGCGAACTGAAGGTAGATTCAAAATCAACATAAAATGCAGTTTCATATTTTTTTTTTGCTGGCTGGAGTCTTTTAAAAACAAAAAAAAATAAAATTATGTATGTAGGAAAAATAAAAGATTTAGAAAAACTGAATTTTTTTTGTTATTTAAAAATTTTCAGTACACTTTAGACAGATTAAGTGCACTTTTGACAACCGATTCAATACGAAAACGATGAGCTCGAATTCCATCACTGATATCTACATGCATACTATGCATACATACAAACATACATACATACATACATACATACAAACGATTATCTATGTAAAGGGTGTTTTTGTTAGAAATGTGGTTTTCAATCTGGCAATACTTTTTTCGGAGTTGATCTTTTTGACAGCTGTCACTTGATTTATGCTCAGTTTGGTTTGTCATGCCATTTCATAATAAATAGACATACTCCTGAACAACGTTTGCAAATCTTTCGGTGAATGGGCCCAAAACGAGATGGTCACCGATCCCGATTTTCACAAGAAAATTTTGTTCAGCGATGAAGCTCACTTTTGGTTGAATGGGTGGGGTACGTTAACAAGCAAAATTGTCGCATTTGAAGTGATCATTATCCACAAGCCATTCCAACCATTGTTGAGACGCCGTTACATCCTCAAAAAGTCGCTGTTTGGTGTGCTCTATGGGCAGAAGGAATCAATTAAAAATCATTGGTCCATATTTCTTCAAAGATAAAGCCGGTCATAATGTTACAGTCAATGGGGAACGCTATAGAGCCATGATTAATGACTTTTTCGTGCTTGAATTGGAGGATGTTGATGTGGACGACCTTTGATTCCAACAAGACGGCGCTACATCCCATACAGCCAACGAAACAATCAATTTATTGAAGGAAACTTTTAACTCGCGTCGTGGGTCTGTGGCGTGGCCTTCAAGATCGTGCGATTAAACACCGCTGCACTATTTTTTGTGGGGTTATGTGAAGCCGCTTGTCGACGCAGACAAGACCGAGACGATTGACGATTGACTTGGAAGAGAATATTCGGCGCGTTATTGCTGACATACGGCCCCAATTGTTGCAAAAAGTGGTCGAAAATTGGGTCTCTCGGGTGGAATTTATTCGAACCAGCCGCGGCGGCCACTTGCCCGAAATCGTTTTTAAAACATAATGGCAAATCCGTATCTTTATAATAAAGCTAAATTCTTGGCCATAACATAAAATTATATGCGTTTTATTTCTTCTTGAAAACCACACTTCTAACAAAAAACACCCTGTATTACAATACAAAATTCGTATGTATGTATGTACATACATACTATTTAAGAGATATAGACGATGAGCGTCGTCCGCCGACAACGCGCACGCAAATGAGCGATACGGCCAAAGTGAAATGCGATAAAAAAGAAACAAAAGAGTAAAACAAAAACTTCGAAAAAGCAAAAGAAAATATATAAAACAAAACTTTGTTTGGCTTATGCGCGTCGCGTCGCCTCTTTTCACTCAAGATACTATTTCTTGTATGTGTGCAGGCGAGGCAGACAGCAACAAATATACAACAAATTAGTAGAAAATATTTTAATTTATTTATATACGGGAAATGGAAAACGGCATTTAAATTTCGTTGTATACAAAGCAGACACAAAATGCCAATTTCTTTGCATACAAATAAACAGATCAAGAACAAGAACAAGAAAAAGAAAAAGAAGCACCAAGAAAATATAATACCGAGTATAAATAAATAATTATAAACAGAAAACAAAAGCTATTTAGCCAAATTTAACAAAAATACGATAGATACACAGAAAATGAAAATGGAAATGTAGGTACTACCTATGGGCATACACACCTGATCAAAATAATAGGTACACACAGCAATTTCATATTAGAAAAAAAGTAGAAAAGAACAATTTATCAAATTAAAAAAAAAAAATCAAGCACACATTTCAACCGATCCATGTACTTCAACATATAAAAAGATATTAATTTGATTATAAAAATAGTTACAAAAATTGAGATCAATATACATTTTGTTCATAATATCGGGTTGCTCACAAAAATGGATGCACTTCATGGATCATGGATGCAAAAATGGATCACATTCTCATGTTCCGTGAGAATGTGAAGAAAATCATATGCCGATATGTTTTTTATTCTACACATGGAGTATTATTTAGCTGCTTAATATCAAGCGCATTCACCTTTTTGCTGAACAACTTTTACCATTCTTTTCGGCATGCTGCTGATTAAGGTTTAAGTGGTGTTCTCTTGGTGTTTCGCAACAAGTTTTTTGAACAAGCTCCCACATTTGATGTTCTATTTTTTATATTACAGTCAACACACAGAGCATTCTGTTGATTGGAAAGAAGATTGATGGATGGGAAGAAGTAAGAAGGAGGGAGAATGAGAGAAGGAATACAATCACCACACGTCACCGATAAAGAGATAGGACAGCCATTGTGGCAAGTATTATGCCTTTACCACAATGAACTTCATGACCGCAAGAAACGCAAAGAAACGTTTTGCCAATATTTTCTTTAAATCTCACTCTCCTCCCCCACAAGTTTTCAATGGCATTTGAATCCGGTGAGATTGACTGGACCAGGGAAGAAGAAGAGTGACTTTATGGGCCTCAAAGCATTTTTTTACACAACCGTAGACGTATGCTTTGTGTCATTATCCTGCTGATAGACCGACCTAACCTAAAGGCATGTCTTCTTCGGCATAAGGGGTAGCCTTAACTTTTCTGAAATGCTTTTATACTCGACTACCGTCATCTTATCATATTTGTGGTTTGGTAAATTGGTTCAATTCCGCTTCAGGAAAAACAATCCCAAACCATAATATTTTGTCTACGTGTTTAGTTTTTTTTTTTTTTTGTGAAATAGACATGAAATTTTTTGCATTTTCTTACGTCTTATTTTTCTTTCAGAGTAATTTCCAAACAAATTAATCTTTTTCTCGTCACTCCATAATATGTTTCGCCACTTCGGTTCGTCTTCAGGTCCTGACCCGTAGACATATGAGACCTTATCAATTTGACCTTACTTACTTACTTTACTTACTTTTAATGGCACAACAGCCCATGGAGGGCCTAGGCCGAGCTTTTGACCTTATGGCAACTTTTCTTGCTATTCTTCCCGGAAGGTGTGAGCTTTTTGGTAAACTCTGGCGAATTGTAGAAGTGCTGACAATGTTTCCAACTTCTGCGGAAGTCAGCCTTCGAAGACTTAAAAGGATCCTTTTTGGAAAACGTACCGGTCAACTGAAGAGCTGGTTTTCAGTGGTCTACCTCGAGTTTCGTTTATAGGTTTTTTTTTCTAAGAACATTTTGAACGAAATGCAAGGACCGGTCTAACAGTTTGGCGATGTTTCACAGAGATTTTCCTTCCTTTCGCAGCCTCAAAACAAATCGCTTTTCTTCAATCATACAATGACTATTCCGACCCAATTATCTACCGAGTTTTTCAAGAATATACACAAAAATTTAAAATTAATATTTAAATAATGGAAAAATCGGTATATGTATCTACTATTATGATCAAGCAAATTTGAAAGGTAATTACTGAAAATTATTGACTGCAAAAAATTTAGGGGAAGTGCACGTTTTATTTCGTTAAGTAATGGCATTGCCAGATTGTATTATTTAATTTAGAACTTATTTTGTTTGCCAAATTTAACGATTCGGAGATTTAATAAGGTTTTGCAGAAATTCTTATAGGTGTACCTATTATTTTGATCAGGTGTGTACATACATATGCACAGTAAATATGTAGTTTAGTGTGTTGTAGTTAGGTATGTACTTGTAAGTATGTATATATTTGCATACCTCAATTGACTAATTGATTGAAGATTTTATTTTTTTTTTTTTTTTCAATTATGATATATGCCAAATTTGATTATATTCATTAAATGATTTATTTTAGTTTGTTTTTTTATGCGTTTTTGATTTGCATGTGTGTGTTTGTTTGCATGTATCTGATTGTATTCATATCGGCTTCAACTAAAATGTATAAGATTACCAAAAATACAAAAATTTTATAAATATTTTTTGGTGTAGTGAATTCATCACCACTCGTATTACATCATCTAAGTAAAAATTACGCATGACAACTTTATACCCAAAACCCCAAAAGGCAATCAAAGAATATTTAATTTATTTTTATTAAGTAAGTAGATATTTTGAGTTGTTGGCTATTTAAAAATTGCAATGTACGAATAATGAAGGGAAATTTGAAAACTTAGTCAAAATGAATTAGAGGGAATGAACCACGACAATATTGTTCCATTGCAAGATTTTATAAATGTCGTCATACAATTTTGTATGAAGAAATCTCGGAAGGCTAAGTTCTAATGTGTTCTAAACAAAAAAAAGAATCTTCTTGTACTTAACTTTAACTTATTCGTATCAATAGTAGCTGCGTTCTATTCGAGAATCACTGTTAGCTATATGCAACTAGCAGCGATAATTGTGTAAAGCCGTAGAAATATCTCGTATATGTAATTCTACCTGTTGTGTAAGTGTAGCTAGCATATTGTTTAACAATCCTGGTTTCTATAGGGTGTCCCAGTAAGAGTGTATAATTTAAATGTTATGTCATTTTTACTCTGTGTAAGTGGCAGCCCTGAAATTTAAAAGCTATGGTCTACGATTATTCCGATTACTATTAATGGAGCACTGCGAAAATGGGGCCACATACGCAGTGACTGTGAATGGCATTCGTTATAGAAACTTGATAACGAAGTTCTTATGGCCTTCACTCACCGGTATGGATCTAAACCATATGTGGTTTCAGCAGGACGACGGCAGGACCTGCCACACTGTGCATGAATATAATCCATTCCTGTGCAAATATAACACACACAGCATGAGGGGATGCGAAAAGCTTGGCCTTTGGCGCTACATGCGGTCATAGTCGACACTGATAAATTGAAGTTCATTTTGGTAAAGGCATATAACACTTGCCACAATGGCTGTCCTATCCATTTATCGGTGTCTTGTGTGATTGCATTCACTCTCTCATCCTCCCTCCTTCTTCCTTCCATTCAACACAATGCTCTGTATTCATAGGGGTACACCCTGTGTGTTAAATGTATCAAATAAAAACATAAAAAAACAACAAAATTAAACAATCGATTTATTGGAGTAACGATTTCCAGGCCGAATCATCTCCCGAAAACCCGATGTCAACTGGCGTTAAATCTTTTGATTTAACACCGTGCTATTTCTTTCTTTTGGGTTTTTCGAATAAACCACAAATTATGCCTCAGCTCAAGGCCGAGATCCAATGCGTCATCGATGAGATAGAGCCACATCTTTCGTAAAATATAATCGAAAATTTCATTCAAAGAGCAAGAATCAAAATATGTCTACTTTACAATGCAATAAAAATATCACCACTAGCTTAAAAAATATGGGTCACCCTTTACAACAGCTCACACTACTCTACTGTGAACTGGCAATAATGAAAGAAGAAGAACCGCGAATAGAAGAAAGCTAAAAATGAAATTTATTAAATATTATTTGGCGTGCAAGAATAAGTTAAGGTTCCATATAAGAATGTAGAAAAATATTGCCACTATTCTTTAGCACATTTACATATTATACTTTACATCTTACATAAGAAGAGTTTTAACAACTTGATCGTTTTATTCGTAAATTTTTGTGTTTCAAATGAGCCAAACCATCGGAATCATCTGCACCAGCAACAACAATTTTAGAGTAACTTCAATTATTTTATGTTTTACTTTCGTAATGTTTTGTTGGTGTTTCTTCTTCAAATAATGTGTTTTCTATTAAAATAAAAAATCGGTAGCACTCGTCTTTTTTTTATTAAAAAAAAAGTATCGAAAATTACCCCATAAAGCAAATTTTCCTGAATCTTTGAAGTTCTACAAGCCAAAGCGGAATTGTGATCTCTATGAAAGATCTTCATTTATTATACGAAGTTTCGAGCAGATCCTTTTTCTAAGAGCTATAAGATATAAGGGGGGAGATATTTTTCCAGAATCTTCGAAGTTTTACAAGCTAAAGTGGAGTTGTGATATCTATGAAAAATCTTCATTTATTGTAATAAATATATAATACATAGTATAATTTCACGAAGTTTCGATCCTTTCTCTAAGATATAAGGAGAGCGTGAAAGAGAGTGTGGTCGCTGTGGCGTAGTGGTAGTGCGTTGGACTGCTGCGCAGAGTGTCCGGGGTTCGAATGTCGGCACAGGCAAAATCAAAAAGTAGAAAAAGTAATTTTTCGACACGGCACCACCTCTTGGTAGGCAATGGCAAACCTACAAGAGTAAAAATTGCTATGAAAAGCTTTTCACTTCGCCGTTCGGATTCGGCATTAAACTGTAGGTCCCTTCCATTCATGTACAAATATAACACGCACAACATGAGTGGATGCAAAAAGCTCGGCCTAGGCCCTCCATGGGCTGTTGTGCCATTAAAAGTAAAGTAAGTAAGTAAGAAAGAGATAGTGAAAGAGAGAGAAAGACATATTTGACAAGTCAGAAAAGCTTTAATTTGCTTAGGTGCTGGTTATACTGGTGTTCGCTGTTCGACGAACACATCATGTTTTACTCTCGTGCTGGGTGTAGTTGGGTTACATTGGTGTTCGTTACAGAGTTGCTTTTTGTCGAATCTCATTTTTTGGTATACCAAAAAACTTTAAACGATTTTATCAATATGGAGAGTGAAATTAATAATATAAATGAATGTGCAATAAATTATTTAAATAATGTAATTTTTTGGACAGACAGCCACCGACTGATTATAAAAAAAGCGATTGAGGTAGTGGCGTAAATGTATGTGGCAACTTTAAGGCAAGTGTCGTATCAACACCATTTGCATCACATCGTAAATTCAGCTAATATGTTGTAAAATTACTTTTCATGCTTACTTCTTCAATAGTTTTATAAATAATATATTTAATATTCACTTTTAAACACTAAAAACATTGGCCACTTCACTTTTCTGCAAATTAAAATAATGATGTACAGGTTTGCATGTTTTCGTGTATAGGTTTACATTTTTGTTCCTTTTTTGTAGAATAACTCATTGTCACTGTGAATACTCGGTGTGGCCGGTGTACATTTCTCCCAGCATATCGTGTTCGTTGTGAGAGTGAGTAAAAGCTCTCTCTCTCTCTCTCCGTGTTCGGTGCAACAACAATTTCATGTGTTCGCCGGGCAAAATCTGAACATAACAACGGCCTTAAGTTGAGTGTCTCTTTAATGCAACCATGTAATTTTTCAATTTAACCTAGGAAAATCATTTAAAATGGTTCCGAATACACACATACACACGTAGATAAATTCAAATCTAGAGTACTACTGCAAACTAGTAATATTCATAAAATACACGTGTAGTGGTTGTCATTGCACAATTACCTTATGGTCATCACAATCAAAGTGGGTGGTTGTTGGCTTTGCTTTTATACCACATACGAGTATATAAGTATATTTTTATTCAATCCGTTATTTCTTCGTTGTTTTTGTTTCTTGGCTTTGCTCTTTCTCTTATACACCTACACATATGTACTTTGTTCTATCGCAAAGATACAGAAAAAAATTTGAAATTCTTTTCCCATTTTTTGTTTCCGGCTTTCGCATATTTACGCTTGTGCCGGTTGAGAAAAGTTGAAAATAGCAACAAGAAGTATACAGTAAAAACAACAACAGAAGAAATGTCAAAGTATTCAACGAACCAACGAACAATAAGGCAGAAAAAAGCATATTAGACAACATGGATTAAATTGTTGTTGTTGCTGTTGTTGTGCTTGTTTTTCACTTTGCACTCTTTTGTCATTCATTATAAATATTACATACATATGTATTTGTAGCATATACATACATACAAAACAATATATATTTATTAGTTTAAAAATATTTCCGTGTCTATATATAATAAATGCATATGCGCAACATTGCAGCCCGTCGCCACCGCCATTGCCGTCATATTGTATTCCAAAGGGTGTTCTTTTTTAGGAGTGTGGTTTTCAATCTGGCAATACTTTTTTCGGAGTTGGTCTTTTTGGCAGCTGTCACTTGATTTATGCTCAGTATGGTTTGCCATTTCATAATGAATAGACTTACTCCTGAACAACTTTTGCAAATCGTTCGGTGAATGGGCCCAAAACGAGATGGTCACCGATCCCGATTTTCACAAGAAAATTTTGTTCAGCGATGAAGCTCACTTTTGGTTGAATGGGTGGGTACGTTAATAAACAAAATTGTCGCATTCGGAGTGATCATAATCCACAAGCCGTTGTTAAGACGCCGTTACATCCTCAAAAAGTCACTGTTTGGTGTGCTCTATGGGCTGAGGGAATCATTGGTCCATATTTCCTCAAAGATGAAACCGGTCATAATGTAACAGTCAATGGGGAACGCTATAATGCCATGATTGATGACTTTTTCGTGCCTGAATTGGAGGATGTTGATGTTGATGTGGACGACCTTTGGTTCCAACAAGACGGCGCTACATGCCATACAGCCAGCGAAACAATCAAGTAATTTAAGGAAACTTTTGGTGAGCGCATTAACTCGCGTCGTGGGCTCCAAGATCGTGCGATTTAACACCGCTGGACTATTTTTTGTGGGGTTATGTGAAGTCGCTTGTCGGCGCAGATAAGCCCGAGACGATTGACGCCTTGGAAGAGAATATTCGGCGCGTTATTGCTGACATACTGACATACAATTGTTGCAAAAAGTGGTCGAAAATTGGGTCTCTCGGGTGGAATTTATTCGAACCAGCCGCGGCGGCCACTTGCTCGAAATCGTTTTTGAAACATAATGGCAAGCTAAATTCTTGGCCATAACATTAAATTGTATGCGTTTTATTTCTTCTTGAAAACCAACTTCTAAAAAAAAACCCCGTTATTTAAATTCTATATTTATTATATTCTTTTTTGTTTGTTTGTATGACAAAAAACCAAATTAAAAAAATGCGAAAAAAAATAAGAAAATAACAAAAATCAAAAATCAAACGAACACACAAACTTCACCTCCGCAGCTTTTTCTGTTTGTCATTTTCGAATTTTGTTATAAAATTATTATCGATTATTATTTTTTCATTTGCTTTTGCTAGTGATCTGTATTGCTCGTACTCTTTGTGTATATACTTATTTCTATTATTTAAAATTTTTGTTCACAAGCATTTTTTACTATTTAGCGTCCTAAATGTATTTATATACATACGTAATAGTTATATACATTTGTGTGTGTGTGTGTGTGTGTGAGTGTGAATGTAAAGAGCACATTTCTCTCTGCTGCTTTTATTTTTATTGTTGTTGCGGTTGCTGCATTTATAAATACATTTTTTACTAAAATGAAAACGAATTTTAATGACACACATTAAATTAAATTAAATAAGTTGTTGTTGTAGCACAATGAATAACATTTTACCGGTATTTTGTTATTTTCTTTTAGTTAATTCTATTATACAAAATACAAATTTTAGAAATTATGTACTTAACCTAACTTTTCTTCCATCTTCGTTTTCTGAAAAGCACGTGGTCTCTCTATCAGCTCAAGTGGCAACAAAATGCTTTTAATTTTCATTTTGATTTTTATTGGAAACTTGTTTTGCTGATTTTTTAGTTTACCATAACTGTTGAGCAATTATAATTTACTTCTGAATTAAATAACGTATCAATTCTTGGCAAGTTTATAAAATTCTCGAATATAATATTTTGTCACTGACTTTTAAGTTTTCAATCGGATATTCAGATAAAATTTTGACCAAAAATTTTACCGATATTCAGAGCAAAAATTCGACCAAACAAACTTTGATCACAATTCAATCATAATTCAATCATAACCAATAATCCTATTTTTTTAATTTTATTTTTTTATCATATTCAACACACAGGGTGTACCCCTATGAATGCAGCGCATTGTGTTGAATGGAAGGAAGATTGATAGGTGGGAGGAAGAAAGAGGGATAATGAGAACAGGACACCGATAAACAGATAGACAACCATTGTGGCAAGTGTTATGCCTTCAAACGAAAGACAGGCCAGAAATTAGGTCAACAAGCTAAGTAATCAAACTCTAACCAACACTTAAGTCAAATTCTGATCGAAATTCAATAGAAGGCTTCTCTAAGTCTGGTTAGCATATGCCCTTGTGAAAAACGGAACTGAAGCCGAACGTGTAATTTTTGGCCGAACATCGGCCATGTGACTGAATCGTGACTCACGAATAGTGAGTACTTGTACTTATATCCAGTATATTATTGAAACTTGATACTTTTCGAAATTGTCAATTGAATATTTTTAGTCACAGACAGAAATACCATAGCCATACATCATTCATGCATTGATTGTCTGGTATAGAAATTAAAGTGAGATGTGTATATCACACATCTCACTTTTCAAAAGTTGACATCAAATTTATAATATGTAGGTAGGTACTTTTAAATTTGAAATCTACATACATATTTTCACCGAAAAAAAGAACCAAATAGAAAAATTAAATCGAAAACTAAAAGCATTTTGTGTAAAAATCACACAAATGAAGCTATTTTTATGCGGTAACACAAATAGCAAGGATGATGATGTTGTACTAGTAGTAGTGATGCTATTGTTGTTGCTGCTGTTAGTGCTAACGATGATGACGATGACGACGGCGATGGCCCATTTTTGTCATAGGTACACACTGTTGGTATAGAAAGAAAAGTGAACAACGAGCAAACGAAGCATGCAAAACTGAAACTGAACTGCTGAAAGGCATCAGCAAAGTAGATGAAAAGTAGAAAAATCATAAGGTACGATGGCAAGTACATAAAATGATAGTACCTTAGCAATTGGCAAAGGAGACATAAATACATATGTAAATATGTACATATGTACTATATGTGTGCATGATCTAGGTATGTTGGCTTGTATTGTACATAGAGATACTTAATTGTAACTTTTTGTTTTTTCTGTCTGCCATTAGCAACAAAATATAAATAAGACAAAGAAATCAAAAATAAAACTATTTAAATGAAGTGATGCTGCGCCGCTAAACTTTTTAAGTGATTGTAACCAATAGATTTGTGTATCTACATACATATAGTACATACATACATACCATATGCATGTATCTATCTATAGATAAAGATAGTATAGTTTGGCATTTAGCTTGTTCGTTACAAATACATACTTGGTAATGTTGAGCGATTCTAATACTTTGTTTTTTTTTCTCGTTAGTTGTTTGTTTTTATTTTTTCTATAATGATGAAAATTGTTGTGAAGATGATCATAATGATTTTGTTGTTGTTGGTGTTGTTTTGAAAAAGACAAAATCGCAAAGTCTCGTGGTTGTTACGAGCCAAAAAAATAATAATAATATTACAGTCACGAGTCTTGTGATTTATTTATTTAATATTATTAGTTTTACATACATGCAAATGCATACCGGCCATGGCTACCGTGTACTTACGTACGTAGTGTATGCGTGTGGGGTGGGATGAGGTGTGGTGTGGTGTGGTGAGTTGGCATGGGGTATTGTGAAAAAACAAAAACAAAGAGTGAAGAAGTGGAAAGAAATCGCTCTTTCCTTCCATTGATAGTGTCAAATTAACTAATACTCGTACCCAGACACAAACACATTCGACAGCGCAACTTTGAAGTAACAACACAAAGTGTGATGTACTATATAAGCAACAGCAACAACAAATTGCCATTTTCTTACTCTACTTTATTCTCGTTGTTGTTGTTGTTGTTGCCTATTCTGTCAATTGGTTTTTCGAAATGTTTTGTTTTTTTTTCATACACATCAGTAAAAATGGCATGTTAATTGTCTGTGTGGCCCGAAAATCTAAGTCATTTTCATTTTATCAGTTTTCTTTGCAGTTCTGTTGTTGTATTCATGTTTTAAAATAAAGCATTTAATGCCTCTATTATATATATATATTATATTTTGTTGCTGATAGACGCTTAATTAGTAAGTTTTTCGGTTTTTGAATTCCAATTAATCTTTATTTGTTTTTATAAATGCGTTTTTCATAAGTTTATACGCTTAGGTGGCACTACCATTTGCTAAATCATTGACAAATGTCGCGCAATCTATAATTAATAGCAAAAAAAAATATGCTTAACCCATTGGTGGCTAGCGCTAGAAATGTTGGAAGGACTGTTGCCTTTACATTTTGATCATTTGCCTATAAATATTGGGTGAGCCCTCCTCGATTAGCGTAGGCACACTTACTAGTTAAATCTATCCGTCCTACTATTGACTATTTACATAAGTCATGTAGAACTTGTTGTGAACGAGATGTAGTTAACTGAGAGCCTCAATTACCCGACTACGTTGTTGTATGGCGACAACTTCTGCCTTAAAATCGTAAATTCGAAATGAATAAAACTAAAACCACATAAAATAACTCCAGTGCCTACTTCATAAATCATTTTTTACCTATCAGTAGTATGCAGGACCGTGAATAGAAAATACTGGTTTCGGAGGGAAAGATTATTATAGGCTACGGGCCCCTTATTTTCGAAACGTGTCTCCTCATATATATGTAGCTTAGGCATCAGACTTTCGTTAGATTCTAAAGAAATTTATTATAAAAATAGAGGGAATCCCCCGGTTGCGCCCCTCCCTTCTCCTCAGTCCTGCCAGTTCGCAATACAGTGGAGCTGCAGCACCTCATAAAAATATGTAGACTTGTAGCTAGCTTTTAAAAATTTTCTGTCTAAATTTTTGCCTGACCTTTTTTATTTAATTAATTTTTGGGCTGTTTTTAGTATGAATTGAAGTTTGCATTTTGGTCTGAGACTTTAACTAATTTTTTGATATAAATTTGGTGGTGTTCTTTGGGTCAAACTTTTGAAAGAAATTTCGATCTTAATATCATTCTGACTTACGGTCTTCTTTTGGTCTGTTGGTCTGACTTTTACCATAGTATACATTTTTATTTTTTTATTTGATTTTTCGGCTGCTTTTGGTATGAATTTTTGTTTGAATTTTCGTCTGAGCTCATCTCTGATTATTTGGTATAAATTTTGGTGATGTCCTTGGGGTCAGACTTTTTCGATCTGAATTTCGTTCTGGCTTAGAGACTTCTTTTGGCCTGATGGCCTGATGGCCTGACTTTTAATATGAATTTTTGTTTATTTTTGGTCTGATTTTTAAACTAGATTTAGGTTTGACTTTCTGAATTTGCTCTATTTGTGGTCGGACTTGAAACTGCGATTTGAATTGCGGCTTTCTTTTTTGCATGTTGTGGTCGCTGTGGCGTAATGTTAGTGCGTTGGCCTGCTACGCAGAGTGTCTAGGACTCAAATCTTGGCACAGGCAAAAACAAAATGTAGAAAAAACAATTTTTCTGCGCAGTACCAACTCTTGGCAGGCAATGGCAAACGTACAAGAGTAAAAATTGCCTAAGAAAAGCTTTTCACTTCGCCGTTCGGATTCGACATTACATTAAACTGTAGGTCCTTTCCATCCATGTACAAATATAACACGTACAACATGAGCGGATGCGATAAAGCTTGGTCTAGACCCTCCATGGGCTGTTCTGCCATTAAAAGTAAAGTAAAAGTTTTTGCATTTTTTTTTTTTTCAGTTACATCTGACTTTTATTCTAAGTTTTGATCTGAATTTTGGTGTGAATTCTTTTCATATTTTTGCTTAGTTATTGGTCTTATAATTAATTAACTTATACACAACTAGATTTTTCACAACTAGAACTAGATCCATTTACGATAGCCATAGTAATTTTCCTCGGGAAAACCGATCGATCTAATTCCGTCTTGTTGAAATGCTAATTTGAAGATTTGCGATTTCAAAACAGAATTTTGACACAATATTTATAATCGGTGGCTTGTGATACCAGAACCTTCTCGTAGAGTATAGATCATGTATTCAGACAGTAGAAAGAGTATCTTAGAGATTGAGGAAAACTTATGACTTTGATTTAGTATACATTTAACGTAATGGATTCTAAATATGCATGAAGGCTCTGTATGAAAGTAAACTTAAATAAAATAAATGTTAGATAACTAACAAAAAATAATAAAAAATAACTTGTATTAACGAATTAAATAGATACTACTGTGGGCGAAAAGTAGTAAGACTGTTCATAATTTAAAATTTTTTTATTCATTCTTCCAAATCAATTTCGTCCCCTTCAAAGTAATCCCCCCGGCCCCAATACACTTGTGCCAACGTTTTTTCCAATTCTCGAAACAGTTGTTAAAGTCAATTTCCGGAATAGCCTTCAATGCGCTTAGCGATTCATGTTAAATGTCTTCAATTGACTCAAAACGGTAACGGTGTCCACGAAGCGGTTTTAGAAAATAGCCAAAAGTCACACGGTGCTAAGTCAGGCGAATAGGGTGGTTGCGGAACGATATCAGTCGAATTTTTGGCAAAATGGTCTCGTAAAACCAATGCAGTGATTTTGGAACCAATCGTGCATTCACTCTTCTTAGGCCCAAATCATGTTTTAAAATGGTTTTCACTGATCCTTCCGATATTCCAACGATGCCAGTAAGGTCTCTGACTGTTAATCGTCGATTCTCGAGCACCGATTCCTTGATTTTATTGACGTGTTGATCATCAGTTGATGTTGATGGCCGTCCTGGACGTGGTTCGTCGTCAACGCGTTCTCGACCATCTTTGAACAATTTGTACCAATCAAAAACACTTGCTCGCGACATACAATTATCACCGAAGGCCTTTTGCAACAGTCTGAACGTTTCGGCACCAGAAATTTGATTCCGCACACAAAATTTAATGGAACTTCTTTGTTGAATAATTTCACTCATTGTGAAAAATCGCCGAATGCGCTTTTTGTACTTCAGAAACGCTTTAGAAAGCGTATACTAAACACTAATGATTATTTTGATGTGACATTTGGCACAGATGTCACCGACAGTCATACCAACCTTAAAAAAATAATATTTTGATGAATGGGTTTCCGCGCGAAATTTAAATTAAAAAGTCTTACTACTTTTTGCCCACAGTAGTATACTATTGATATCATAGAAAGTGCACCCATTTATAAAACATCATATCATAGAAAACTTAAATAATTTCACAATTAGTCTTCATAATTTTCGAAATACATATATTAAGTACATATTTTTGTAAATTTACATGCGGCGTATTTTAAAAACGAAAACAAAAACGTTTCTAATTGATTGACGTTACATTTTAGCTCGCCATCAACATGAACATTATGAACATCATCAATGAATGTTGTTCAGCCAAAGTGTGATTCTATTTTCTATAAAAATAAATAAAAATGTGACGACGAGAGTCACGCGAAATTACTTAGAAAATATCATGAAATACATTCATGATATTGCAATTCCTGTCGTAATTTCATTTCATAGCTTGGACCAAGCAATATTCTTTAAGGGCTTCATTGTTAAACTTCCTTCTCAAAAAGTCATACAGTAGTTTCAACAAGAAAGCAATCGGCTTAAGTCACTGAAAAAATTAAGGTATCTTAAAAAAAAGTTCACAGCATCTTGAAATGATTAATTATTCATTGCGCAAATATATTAATATAACGTCCAGTCGCCACGATTCTTTGTAATTTCATTACAACGGAAATGCATGCATATCGACTAATTTTTCAGCATATGACCGTGTTCAACTTCGCCATATTACCCTAAGAAGCCGTTTCAAATGATTTATTTAACGTATCTTTTTCCCCACGCAGTTTTAACTTCATAAGAGCCCAAACATATTCGATCGGATTCGCATCTGGCGACTGTGAGGGCCAATCCAATGAAGTTATGCCGTTTTCCTCTTTCCACAAGCGACTACACAAGCGACTGCGATGTTTTGGGTCGTTGTCCTCTTGAAGAACCCAATCTCGGCTTCCTGCCCCAAACCACATATCCGTTGATGGCAGAAGTCCACGACGGTATATCGTGGTCATGAAGTTGGCATCCAAATTCCTCGTGAATATGATTAATTTGCCAAATCCTTGTTTTGTGGAGCATCCCCAAACATGAACCTTCCCTGGATGTTTCACTGATCGTTGGAGCATCTTACCGTCTTTAGTGAAACAAGCACGCTTAATAGTGTTTGTCATCCAAAAGGAGGATTCGTCTGTAAACACCACTTGGCGCCAATCGTCATCCACATGTTCAGTTGCCCACTCTTGGCGTTTTTTTATTTGCTTTGCAGTTAGTAAGGGTTTTACTGTCGTTGCTCGAAATTGGATCTGAAACTCCCTCAATCGGTTTCTTATTGTATTCAAAGAGACATTTATGCCCTTTCGAGCCAATTTTTGTTTATCTGCTTTCAAGGATATTAGCTTCGAAAATCCTCTTTATAACCAAGTCCTCCTGTTTTGAGGTAGCTCCGCAAATGCCACGATTTGGCAAGACGTCCACATTTTTGTTGCACCAAAAAGTATTGGTTCCAATGCTGGACAAACGCCTTCGACTTTTTTATCCACATCTTTGTGCACCAAAAAGTGTTGGTCCCAATGCTGGACAAACGCTTTCGACTTTTTTAAGTACTTCGAAGCACTCAAGTGGGACTCAATCTTGAGACCTTTTGGATGGGAACAAAGAAAGACTGCTTCAAAACGTTTCGCGTATCCGGAACTTATTTCTTAAATATGCTCTTGAGACGAAAGCGTATAATGGGACTGTTTCTACAATTACATTGCGAAATTTACAAAGACATCAAGTTTTTTGAAAATCAAGGCCTACTTGATATTCAAATTATTTCATGCGAAAAAGCCGATTGCTTTCTTCTTGAAAGTACTGTAGATGAAGAAAAGAACTTACTTAGTTAGACTTTCCACTTTAAGTGTAAATCATTCATCAACGCCATTTGCAATAAGAGTTGAAAAAAATCAAAAAAAAAAAATCAAAATTAGGTCAAACTTTTTATAAATTGGAGTATTTACTAAAAGATAAGGTAATCCATGAATAGAAGAGCACAGAATTAAGTAGTCATAAATGTATGTACTATATGTATAGGATGTACGAGTATAAATGACAATTTGTCAGGCCTGACTGACATACGCACACATGCTTATGCATACATACATACATAAAAGACTTTAATCGAAACTACTCTACACTTTAATTAGTCATATAAATAAAAATGACTTGATGTGTTTCTATAACTTGTTTTCAGGTGTAGACAATGAAAGAGCTCAAGTGTTTGTTTTGATTGAAGTGAATCACAGATTAGTTTTACTTACTTAATATTACCATAATAAGTAATCGAATAAGAAAAGCAGTTAATCATTTATAAAAAAAAAAACAAAAAATGTTTTATAAGTATGTATGTATGTACTTTGTATGTGTAGGCACACTTTATAAAAAATATACCATATCTGCTATATAAAGTGTAGTTAGACCTTCGATATGACTTCTTCACAATTCTTTTTTTTATATAACTAAGGAGTGCGTCGAATAAAATTGTCTGGTACAAAAATGATGAAATCTTTTGAACCAGTAGTCCGATTTTTTTAAACTAAAGTATTTTATTTTACAAAATATTTTTAGATTAAACAAATAAAAACAAGAAACCACAAATTATTAGTTTTTAATAAAAAGTTTTAAATTTTCAGGATGCCCTTCCATTAATGTTTTATGGTAGTGTCCGACACCCTCACAGCTGCTGCAGACCAATTTCTTTTGAAATCTTGAAGGTGTTTGGCCACTTTTTTTGTTACCTTCATCTCCCTTTTTACTAAAGCCCAGTGCCTCTCAGTCGGCCTTAGTTCTGGACAGTTTTGTAGATTGGCTGTAGGCACCAAAAATCACTTCATTCTGTCGGAAACACTCTAAGGCCGTTTTGCTGTAGTGCCATGAAGTGAGGTCAGGCCAAAAAAACGTGGACACTTCATGTTGGCGTAAAAATGGAAGCAATCGCTTTTGCAAGCATTCCTTCAAATATATTTCGCCGTTGATTGTACCCGATGTCACGAATGTGCTGCTCCTTTTGCCACAACTACAAACTGCCACAACTACAAACAAGGAATTTCTTGGGGAATTTTGTAATTTTTTTGGCTTTGAATTTTTCAGCGACATTTCCTCGAGCCTCAGCTGTATAAAATTCCTGGCCATGTAGCTGGGAAAAGTCCGCTAAAACATAAGTTTCATCGTCCATTATGCAACATTCAAATTTCTTGACAAAATCTCGGCTCAGCAATTTCGCTCGTTGTTTTGCGGTTTCATTCTTCACGGCGTTTCTATCCGGAACTTTTTGAATTTTGACGGTCCTCAGCCCTACTTCCTTCTTAGTCCTGCGCACGAAAGATTCTGAGCAATCAGCCTTCCCCGCCAATTTCCTTCCCGAAATGTTTGGATCTCTCTTTAAAATGGTCACAACGTTCTTCGCCTTCTCACAGTCATGTGGCGCCTTCTTTTTACCAGATCCTTTCTTCCGATCAATACGCAGTTCTTTCTTAAAACGTTTAATAACGCGAGAAATGGTTTTTGGGTTAGCCCCTACCTCTTTGGAAATTTTTTTGAATGACCAGTGAGGTTGCTTTTGATTAATTTTAATAATATTTTCTCGCACTTCCACTTCGTTTGCCATTTTCGCGTAAAATAAATTTTTATTGTCTTTAACTGCCACATAATATTTTCTGACATTTAATTCAAAGCTACTAAGATACAAATTTTTGATTTTGAATCTTTCAATAGCACAATATGGGAATAAATGTAACGGATAATTTTATTCGACGCAGTCCTTAGTACTGTTTCAGTCTTTGTAAAGAAGATTTAATTCAATGAATAGAATCACTGCTACTCAAAAATCACAGTGACTTCTTGTGACAGTCTACTAAGTATGTCTATGGTATTTTTTTCTAGTAGAAAAAAAAACTTACCCGGTGTACAAGTATGAAATGACCGGTAATGACATCTCTGTGTCGCTAGGTAAAACTATACGCTCTGTCAAACCAATTCATTGGCGCCATTACTTCGCATTTAGTTCTATCAACAATATTCAGTTCATAAACAATCAAGTTTCATACAACAACATTTCTTTTTTCGCTCGTAAAAATGTCGAATTTTGTCCCTACAAATTACGATATGACGACATCATTGATTTTCTGTTTCCAATTGAAGAAATCGCTTCGGAAAGAAAACAATGCTCTGTGTATTCTGGGATCAGCGAGGTGTTATCTGGTTTGGCCTTTTGAAACCAGGTTATACAGTTACTGGTCAACGCTACCGAGAACAATTGGCCGATTTGAACTGTGCTTTGCGCTAAAAACGTCCAGAATATCAAGCTAGGCAACACAAAGTGATTTTTCTTGATGACAATGCACCATCACATCGAACAAAACAGACTCGGGAATTGGTAGATTCATACAGCTGGGAAGCCCACCCCCATGCGGCTTATTCACCAGACTTGGTTCCATCTGACTACCACTTATTTTCATCAATGAGGCACGCACTTGCTGAGCAGCACTTCAATTCGTATGAAAAAGTGAAACAATGGCTCGATCACTGGTTTGACTCAAAAAAACGAATCGTTTTTTTGTCGAGGCATTCAAAAATTGCCATACTTGTACACCTGGTACATACCTAAAGTATTCAGAGGTGGTTAATAATTATTTATTGTAAATATTTGTATGTTAGATTAATCTCTTCTAGGAATCTCTCCTCAAAGAATGCGATTGAAGAAAGAAAACACATGTATTAAGTAGGTTTTGAACTCTACATACTAGGAAGAGTGCGTTGGTGTCATTGCATACCACACATTTAAGTAGGTACATATGTATAGTATGTATATCTATCCCACTCAAACATCAATCATCAGCCGTTCACTCCTACACTATGCAACACGTTCGTTGCGTCAGACACCTCATACATCTTTTCTATACATATAATTAACGAACCCTTTTTCTAAATTATATCCCAAAAATATAAAGGCCAATTGTTATCAAAGTTGGGAGAATTTTCTAAATTAATAGTCATAATTTTTCTCCTTTATTAGAATTAATATTTTCTTTCTAATTTATTAAAAAATACAAAAAAAATTTAACATTTTTAACACAAAAATATTTACTTCCCAAATTCCCTTCTATTCCGAAAACTAAAAGACCTCGAAGAGAATTAGAGTCTTGAATTTTTTTATAGTGAAATTGGATAATTTTTTTCTTCCATTAGCCTATATTTTTAATATATATTAAAACTCAGCATTTTTTTTACAATAATGAATTGTTTTTAAAAGTCTGATCACTGTTTAAATGCAATTATCTCAAAATCCTGAACTCTAAACATGATGGCAAAAATCAGACGCCATCGTGATGAGAGCCCGCAAATTATATCGAAATAATAAGGAGTGAGATCGAAAAAATCGGATAACTTTGAAAGATCACTGCTTTGAAACACGTCATCTGAATGAAAAATTTCAAACAGTAGGCTTTGCGTTGGAGAAATTCTGATGAAATACGATCACTTGTTTTTTGACTTGTGAACTTTCAGTTGAGTCATGGCATCGGAAGTGGAAAGACGCGATTTAGTTGTTGAATTATTTCGAGAAAATCCTCAGTGGAGCCGGAAAACCATTGCAAATAAGGCGAAAGTTGCACAAAACATTGTCTCGATGATTCTTAAAAAATTTAATACAGACAGAACAGTTGCTAGAAAATATGGAAATATTCTGGAAGGAAATGCGGTTTCGTGTCTCCACAAAAGGCGAAGAAAGTCGTTGCTCTCTTAAAGAAGAATCCAGCGTTGTCTAATCGAAAATTGGCGGAAAAAGCGAGTTGCAGTGAGTTTTTAGTTCGTAAAATTATAAAAGATGCGGGCCTTAAAACATACAAAGTGCAGTCAGTACCCGACAAGAACGCTACTAAGAACTTAGTAGCCCAGAGCCGAGCTAAAAAGTTGAAGACAGATTTTTTCCAAAAATTCGATTGCTGTGTTATGGACGATGAAACACACGTGTTGTCTAAATTTTCACAATTGCCTGGTCAAGAGTTTTGACCGCAAAGGAACGAGGAGTGGTTGAGGAAAGACGTACTTAGGACAAAACAAAAGTCCAAGTTCCCGAAGAAGTTTCTGGTATGACAAGCGATTTGTAGTTATGGGCTAAGGAGGAAAAGTTTCGTAACAAGTGGCACTGTTAACGCCGAAATTTTTGTGAAGGAGTGCCTCCAGAAGAGATTGCTGCCCTTCATTAGAAAGCACAATGTATCTACTTTCTTTTGGCCTGGTCTAGCCTCCTGCCACTACAGTAACGTAACTCTTAAATGGTTCGAAGACCAAAACATCAAATTAATACCAAAAATTGCCCAGAACTTCGGCCTATCGAGAGATATTGGGCTCTAGTGAAAAGAACATTAATGGCAACAAACAAAGAAACTAAATCCATGGAAGATTTTAGAAATAAGTGGAATGCTGCCGCCAAGAGAGTCTCAGAAATGACAGTAAAGGCGCTAATGGCAGGCATACCGGAAAAGCTGTCCGAATTATGTAAAAGACAACAACAAATTAGTTTTATTGATCAAAATCATCAGAAATTAAATTCTCTTGTCAAAACTGTTTACATTTACATATGAAATATTTGACGCAAAAAAAAAAAAAACTTAGTCCTTTGTAAACGAACGTTCCTTTTAACAGAATAGAGTAACGTTATAAGCGAAAACTACTGTATAAATGTTTTATGGTGTGCCATATTCATGCGAATAGTTTTGTAAGCAAAACATTTTTCATTGGGTTATAAAATATAAATTTATGGTATTTCCATTTGATATTTGTGTCCATTCTTCTTTCTTTTTTTATTCTAAATGACCGCTTACGAGAACTGGCTGCCATTTATAAGCAATAAAATTCAGAATGTGCAATAAATGATGATAAGAGTTTTGAAGTTAGTCAAACTAAAATATAATTAGAAAAAAAATCCTTAGATGACATGACAAATCTTACGAACTCTTTCTAAACTTAATTCTTATGAAATTAAAAGGGGATAAAATGTCCAATCTATGCACAATAGAAAAGGAGAAAATTTTTATAAATATTCGAAAAAAGAATTAACAATATAAACAGAACGCAAAAAAAAAAGGAAAAGAGACAAGAAAAAGCTTATTTTTTTACTACTTACATTTTTTATTTAACGTTTTTGTTTTTGTTTTTGTTTTTGTAATGAATTTGTATCTCAGGCTTGTGGCACCAAAAAGAGATGGGGAGAGACAGACAGAGCGAGAGAGAGAGAGAGAATGTTGCGCGCGCAATCCGCAAGAGAATACAATTGCCAGTGTGAATTTCATTTGTAATTTTGCTCTTCACTAGAAGAACGAAAATACGAAAACTTCTTCTCGGTCTTTTGCTCTTTCTCTAGTAGATAGATAATCTCTGCAAATGTATGAGTGAATGTGTGTGTGTATCTCTGAGCGTTTGTGTTAAGTTTTATTTAAGACAGTGTTGCCATGTTAGGGTTTTCAGGCGTTTAGGTGGACGTTTAAGGGCTTTTTTGAGGCATTAATTTTCTGCGGCATAACAAAAATTTTTAAATCGAAATCTTTTCTGGTATTCCTTTCATATCTATTTCATTAATATTTCTTTAAGTCACTAGGTGTCACCGTTTCTGTTTCATTTCCACTGTTAATTTGCTAGTACTAGTTAATGTATTTAAAACTACATAGTACAAAGTAATATAAATCTTCTTAAGATTCATATGCTATATCGTAGTCGTATGTATAATATGAAATAAATATTGTAAACTGAAAAGTTTGAAAACAATTTTAGATTCTTTATATAATGTACATGCTTAGGTACTCTATTCCCAGATATGGAAGTGGAACTTATAGTTTTTTCATTCGCTGGATAGCGTAGAAGTCTTAGGCTGTGGTTATATACAAATTTTACTCGGCGAACACCATGAAATTGTTGTTGCCCGAACACGAAAAAGAGCTTTTACTCACTCTCACACCGAACACGATATGCTGGGTGAAATGTACACCGAGCACGCTGAGTATTCAGGGTATCAATGAGTTATTATACAAAAAAGGAACAAAAATGTATGTAAAATAGAAGGAAAACATGCAAACCTGCACATCATTATTTTCATTTGCAGAAAAGCAAAGTTACGAATGTTTTTAGTTTTTAAAAGTGAATATTAAATATATTATTCATAAAACTATTGAAGAAAAATCATATTATTTTCATAATTTCTCAATTATATTATGAATTTCACGCTCCTTTTACTTTACTTTACTTTTAATCGCACAACAGCCCATGGAGGGCCTAGGCCGAGCTTTTCGCATCCACTCATGTTGTACATGAATGGGAGGGACCCACAGTTTAATGCCGAATCCGAACGGCGAAGTGAAAAGCTTTTCATAGGCAATTTTTACTCTTGTAGGTTTGCCATTGCCTGCCAAGAGGTGGTGCCGTCTAGAAAAACTATTTTTTCTAATTTTTGATTTTGCTTGTGCCGAGATTCGAACCCCGGCCACTCTGCGTAGCAGTCCAACACACTACCACTACGCCACAGCGACGAATTTCACGTTCCATATTAATAAAATCGTTTAAAGTTTTTTTGGTATACCATTTAGTGTTGCCGTTGCGCAAAAAATTGAATATTACAAAAAAAAAACTGAATTTCGACAAAGAGCAACTCTGTAACGAACACCAATGTAACCACTACACCCAGCACGAGAGTAAAATATGATGTGTTCGTCGAACAGTGACCACCAGTATAACCAGCAGTTTAGGGGGTTTTTAAACTGAATTTATGGTGAAATGCAGACCATCGCCGTGCTAGCTGGCAACACTGCTTTAAGAATTTTCGCTCTTTAATTTAAGCTCTTTAATATTGTTGTATATGTATTATTTGAGCGAAAAAGTTGTTTGTGATTTCACGAGGAGGTTTACTTTTTTCGTTGTTGTTGTTGTTGTTGTAGTATTAGGTATATTATTCGTTAGCTTCGTTTTTATTGCATATATTTTTGCTTTTTTTTCTGTTTGTATTTTTCGTACTTTTGTTATTCGCACATTCATACGAACGCCGCGCGCATTGATGTATACAAAAACAACACATCATCATCATTACAAAAAGCGTCGTTGTCACAAATAAACGTTATAAACTTTTGTTTTGTTTTAATTGAAATATTGTAAAATTAATGAAAAATTAATAAAAATAAATTCTACAAAAAACAAAGAACAAAATCGAAAAAATAATTGTCTAATTATAGTAAAAAGATTAAAATTAATTAAGTGAACGACAAAAGAAATGTTAATTAAAATAACATTAAAAAATACTTTTTATTACAGTGTGTGAGATGGCATTAAATTTTTCAGTGTTAATGTGTGCAAAGTGCAAATCATAAATTAAATTGCAACAAATTCATTCAAAATGGCTGATTTAACAACAACGAAAAAAAAGTATGATTGTTTTTTCCGTTTCTTTTTGAAACAATTTCGATTTCAATTTGCTTTAGTATTTTCATTTCCATATCAATTCCAGTTCTGATTCTAGCATGTGATTTTTCAAAAAGCCGAGAATCAAAAATATTTAAACTCATAAAATATTTTTCTTCGCCATAATATTATATACATACATATAATGTACATAAGTGAAGAAAATACATGAAAACCGCACAGGGAATCAGTGTGTTGAAAATAAAAAATAAAAAATAAAACAACAATAATTTGTTGCTGATACTGAACTTTACTTGTCTTGTTCTTCTCATTTATTTATTTATATTTTCTTCATTTTTTGCATATGTTTACTTTAGATACAGGCGCGTACCTTATACACTAATACTAATACTTACACAGCTATAAATATGTGTATGTGCATACATATATATATATATATTTCTCTGTCTGTATGTATGTGTGTGTGTAATTATGCAAAACGGCCTTGTAGATAGTTTGTATTTTTTTTTTTGTCTTTATTATTATTAGTTTTTCACTTTTTTCATTTCGTTGTTTATTTAACAAAATGTGTTGCTACTTTTTCTATTCTTTTTTCATTGTATTCTATTTTCATGATTAATGTGAAAAATACAAAAGAAAAACTTTCAATTAATTCTAGATAAGAGCAGCATACAAAGCGTACACCATGTATAAATATTTTAAATTTGTTTAATAAATACATTCTCATAAACACACTAAATACATTGTGTATGTATCGCTGAAATATGCAACGGATATGCACAATTATTAATTTATTTACAATTGTGTAAATTTTTTTAGTTTTTTTAAAAGCAACGAAAAAATTATGCATTTTCATTCATAATTATTGAGAGACGTGTCCGAGGCAATAGCAATCTACTTCGAAAACTTTAAATCGGTAGTTTCGATCATCGAGCTTTAAGATTCCATAGCCTTACATTTTAAAAGCTTAAAAGCTCTTTTGTTCATTACGTATGGCACATTGGTTACCATTCCGTTCTAAGTATACCAGAAACTCTCTCTTGTGTTATGGACATTTGAAGTCTTAACTTTCCATACAGGGTCATACAAGACCATACACTCCATGCTCTCTTTTTGTCATAAAATTAAGGAAAGAACACATTTTTCTTATGATTTTGTACAAGAGCAAAGGAATGCTCGTTCTAGCAGGACTTTTTACAATGCTCTCTCTATGCATACTATTAAGAATTTATCCGAAATTACAAGAGAGCTTTTTCAAAGAGAGGATAGTTTTGATCGCAGTTTTAATGTACATATGTATGTAACGGGTGTTTCTTTTAGAAGTGTGGTTTTCAACAAGAAATAAAACGCTTATAATTTAATGTTAAGGCCAAAAATTTAGCTTTATTACAAAGATAAGGATTTGCCATAATGTTTTAAAACCGATTTCGGGCAAATTGCCGCCGCGACTGGTTCGAATAAATTCCAGCCGAGAGGCCTAATTTTCGACCACTTTTTGCAGCAATTGGAGCCGTATGTCAATAATAACGCGCCGAATATTCTCTTCCAAGGAGTCAATCGTCTCGAGCTTATCTGCGTAGACAAGCAACTTCACATAACCCCACAAATAATAGTCCAGCGGTGTTAAATCGCACGATCTTGGAGGCCACGCCACAGGCCCACGACGCGAGGTAAAACCAAAATTTTCCTTCAATAAATTGATTGTTTCGGTGGCTGTATGCCATGTAGCGGCGTCTTGTTGAAACCAAAATTCGTCCACATCAATATCCTCCAATTCAGGCACGAAAAAAACATTAATCATGGCTCTATAGCGTTCCCCATTGACTGTCACATTATGACTTGCTTCATCTTTGAAGAAATAATGACCAATGATTTTTAATTGATTCCCTCTGCCCATGAGTACACCAACAATGGCTTGTGGATTATGATCACTCCAAATGCAACAATTTTGCTTATTAACGTACCCGTACCCATTCAACCAAAAGTGAGCTTGATCGCTGAACAAAATTTTCTTGTGAAAATCGGGATCGGTGGCCAAGTCGTTTTGGGCCCATTCACCAAACGTGCGACGCACTTGATGGTCGTTCGGCTTCAATTCTTGAAATGGCAAACCAAACTGAGCATAAAACAAGTGACAGCTGTCAAAAAGACCAACTCCGAAAAAAGTATTGCCAGATTGAAAACCACACTTCTAAAAAAAACAACCTTTACAATCAAACTCCCTATAGCGGCCCTTACACGGCCATTATTAATGATTAATTAGTATTGTCATTATTGCCATCATTATATTGATGCCAGACTTCTACGATCATTAAAATTGATCATCAAATTATTGCAAGTATGGACAAAAAAAATTAGAAATTTCTGAATTCCGTCATATTTCCCATCACGAAGTATTGAAAGGATATTTTTCCTTACACGTTCATTCACAATTTGTAAATAACGGATCCGGAAGGGACCATAAAATTAGTTCAATATTTAGAAAATACTTTGTATGCCTCCATAAAAATCAACAATTTTTTTAAATTTGAAATTAAAGTAAGAAAACAATAAAAAAAATTTTAGTTTTTTACTTTGGATATCAATCTTTCACTTTTGTTCCAACTATAGAGAACCAAACACAGTAGTCTGCGCGTTGTTCCATATCTTCAGAAATTAATGATTTCAATATATGTGCTATATGGAGAACAAAATTTGTTCGTTGTAAAGAAATATGCGCTATATAGAAATTCGTTATAATTAGATAAAAAACCTACAAAAAGTAGTCCAGAAAAGAAGTTGTGTTCTTGCAATTAATTGGTAATAGGGAAAGCTTCGTTGTAGAGCAGTTCTACTATTTGTATTTTCGTTACCTTACGATTTTTTACTGTGAGTTTCATATTCTCCTTTGTAACAATGTTCCTTCGTCGATGCCTTTTAGAATCGGCGATTTCGAAGAATTTTATTTGCTTCTTTTCTTCTTTTTACATATTACATACTTTATCATGAATATAAATTGTAAACATTGCAAGAAGAAAACGTACTATATAATCGTAGAAAAATCGGGCGACTTCAACTCATCGCCTATGATTTCCCCTCCACCCAAAAAAAAATCCCATAAGAAACCGTTGTGTCTGAAAGTGTTACTCAAGTGGAGACTACGGGCAATTTCAAGCTTTAAGCTTTCAAAGTCTTATACATATATTACTAGCTTTAAGCTTCGCCAAACTGAGAGAGCAAGAGTCATAAGATGATGGTTATACTGGTGTTCCCTGTTCGACGAACACATCGTATTTTACTCTCGTGCTGAGTGTAGTGGTTACACTGGAGTTCGTTACAGAGTTGCTCTTTGTCGAAATTCAATTTTTTTTTGTAATACTATATTGTTCGCAACGGCAACACTAAATGGTATACCAAAAAACTTTAAACGATTTTATAAATATGGAGCGTGAAATTAACAATATAATTGAAAAATTATGAAAATAAAATGATTTTTCTTCAATAGTTTTATGAATAATATATTTAATATTCACTTTTAAAAACTAAAAACATTCGCAACTTTGCTTTTCTGCATATGAAAATAGGTTTGCATGTTTTCCTTCTATTTTACATACATTTTTGTTCTTGTTTTTTGTAGAATAACTCATTGCTAACCCTGAATACTCGGCGTGCTCGGTGTACATTTCACCCAGCATATCGTGTGCGGTGTGAGAGTGAGTAAAAGCTCTTTTTTTCGTGTTCGGGCAACAACATTTGCATGGTGTTCGCCGAGTAAACTTTGAATATAACCACAACCTAAGCAAACAGTTATTTTGTAATAAGATTGCTTTCTATTGGCTAATTTTCATATGAATGATAATTCACACACACACACACGCACATGCACTCTATTTGATCAGTTTGATAATTTTTGAGAAATCAAATCAACCGGGAAATTCTGTGCTAAAATTAAGTTACGATACTTCATTATCCTGTAAACTGTAACTGAAATAGTTAAAGCTATGCTTTATTACAAGAGGAATACAAAGTGAAAAATCGCTTACAATATATGGTATAATTTTTAATTTTTATTTTTACTTTTTCTCTATTTAACTAAATCAACAAGAATCATCTAAAAACAATAATATGATGACGGCAATAATCATAAGTAATACATACTTGCCAGTAATGATGACATTGATGATTTAGAATAGACTTACTGCGCTACTGCAAAGAATACGTACAATTTGCACTCACAGTCAGTCACAGTTTCATCAACAAATGACGTCGTAAAAAAGTTAAATTTGATTTTGTATATTAATTTAATGTAGAATATTTTTTTTTCATTTCGTTCTTTCTTTGTTTTTGTTACTTATTTTTTTGCTTTTGTTGTTTTTTGTGTTTTCGCTTTGTTTTGTTTCTTTTGGGTTTCATATATGATTTTATTGTAATACTTAATATGTATATTTATTGTTTTTGTTGCTGTGTGACAACAAAGTACAGACAATACAAAATGCATTTCTTTGGTAAAGGAAATTTTTTATTTTTGTTTTCAATTATTTAAGCTTTCTGCCTTTAGTCATTCCCATGAATGGAATATTTTTTCTTATTTTAAATATTACACGCAAAACAAACATTCAATTGTTTAAAAATTTTATAAAGGGAAAAAAAATTACTTGAAGGATGTAGTTTTTAAATGGAAAAGTGACTCCACGATTCCTTTACTCAAGTATATACAGTGTCGGACAACCAAATAAGAACACCTTGCGCTATAAAACTTCCATTGACTCTTTTTTTTTATCGGACTGCTTATGGCAAACAATTTTTATAGAGAAGGAAATGGTATGGTATATACTTTATAAATTTCTAAGTGGCAACACTACATTTAAATATTTTTTGGGTATTCCCAAACAAAAAAGTTGAAGCGAAGCATTCGAAGGCGGAAGTGATGGCAAACGTTGGGTTAGACGCACGAAAAATGCAGAATTGAGCCAAAAATATACTAGAAAGACGTTTAAGCACGTAGGTGGACGCATCATGGTATGGGGATGCTTCTCTTGGTATGGTGTGAGCCCGCTGTATTGGATAAAAGAAACGATGCACAGATTTCTTTACGTAAACATACTTCAGGAGGTGATACTTCCTTATGCTGAATGGGAAATGCCCCTGAAATGGCAAATGCAACAGGATAACGACCCAAAAGACACCTCAATCCTTGCGCGAGATTGGTTTTCCCATAATGGAATTTCTCCTGACCTTAATCCAATCGAGAACTTTTGGAATACTGTCAAAGAGAAGATTGGCAGTACCAGAGCTAAAAAATAAAAAGACGAATTGTGGCAAAGCATTCAAAGAGCGTGGTATGTGGTATTCCATACCCCAGGCTACTTGCGCGTCTCTGGTGGAATCAATGACTAGAAGGTGTAAGGCGGTTTTCATTAACAAAGGCTATTCCACAAAATATTAGCATTAGTGAACAATTCGAGTCAATATTATATAAATTTATTTTTTTTTAATTGAAGTGTTGTTTATTGTTTGTCCTTTTGAAATGTGATTTTATGTATAACTTTTAAATTTCTTTTTTTACACTAAATTGATTTTGTTTTTGTTTTAAGAAAAAATTAAAATAGTAAATAAGTAAATACCTCTTAAATTTATCATAAGCCTAGAGAAATATTTTTTTTAATGTTTTTGGTTTCAGAACAAGTGGTTCTTATTTGATTGTCCGACACTGTATAACATTTTCTCTCCTTCTACTTCTCTAGGGAACTTAGGGCAAGGAATTCTGTGCTAATTCTATGCAGTTTCGTTAAGCTTACAGTGTACTAAAATCCTATTGTTGTGTTATTCTTGTTAAAATGACTCATTTAATGACACGTCACACACACTTTCTTGCTATTACTCGATCGTTATAAAGGAGATATTTTTGGATTAAATTATAAATTTTTCTAAGTTCACTTTATTGCCTAATTTATACATACGAATATAATGACGTATTTTATTAGAATGAAACATGTGGAATATGGAACGATAAGTGAAAAAGCACAGAGAGAGGGTGTTTGTATGAGTGAGAGTAAATTAGTTTGCATTTTTGCACTGTGCAAATTTTAGTACTTATTAAAAAGAAAAAAAAAACAAGAGATTTGTCATTGAATATCTTCGAACGCAAGTCATAAATAATAAAGTATCTATGTACAGAACAAATAAATCAATTAAAATGCGTATTTACGTATTTTATTCTTCGTTTTGTTTCAAAAATCTATTAAAAATTATTCGTTTCAAAGGACAAAATGTATTTTTCCGCAGAATATTTAGCTTCTTTTCAATTATAATTACCTACTATAATTTTTTATGAAAATTTTGCAGATTTCACCACCTTCACCAATTCTGAACTTTCATCATCAGTAGAAAATATAAAAAAAGAAACAAAAACAATTTATGTTTACAGTTTATTATATTTAATTTCAAGTTAATAGCATAAACAACGACGAATTTCATTAATGCGTGTTAAACGGCGTACAAGTGAAACAACGAAAAATAGTGTAGAACAAGAAGAACAAGAAGAACAAGAAGAAGAAGAACGAAAATAGCAACAATAATGAAGGCGAAAAATGCCAATGAGCTTAAATAACAAAAATAATAAACAAAAGCAACAACATTAATAAAAATAATAATGCGCTCTCTCACTCTCTCACGCGCTCACTTTATTTGATTTCGCTTACTACTCACTCTCACATACAATTTTGTATAGAATAAAATACAGCGTGCTTTTGAAATAAAGAATGATGTGTGTAGGGAACAGCGTTGCCGCTTTGTTAGAATTCTATCAAACTTGTAGTTTTTCAGTTTTTTGTTTCAATTAATAATTTAAACCAAGAGTTCCACTGTCATATTTACATTCCCATGTTGAAACAAATTTTATTTTATTCTAAGCCATTTTATAAAGAAAATCGGTTTGTAAAAATACATATATCATTTAAATACATCATATCATCTAAAGTAAATATTGATGATTAAAATATATTTATTGGATACAACTTTTACTTACTTTACTTTACTTTTAATGGGACAACAGCCCATGGAGGACCTCGGCCGATCTTTTCGCTTTTCGCATCCACTCATGTTGTGCGTGTTATATTTGTACATGAATGGAAGGGACCTACAGTTTAATGCCGAATCCGAACGGCGAAGTGGAAAGCTTTTCATAGGCAATTTTTACTCTTGTAGGTTTGCCATTGCCTGCCAAGAGGTGGTGGTGGGTGCCGTGTAGAAAAATTATTTTTCTACTTTTTGATTTCGGACACTCTGCTTAGCAGTCCAACGCATTACCACATTTTAACAATGTTTTTGCTACCAGCAGAATTATACATACTCGTAGGTACTTTGTATTTAAATGAAATTATGTTTTCTTTGTATGAAAATAGTTTTGGTAGATTTTTTTACGCTCATTTGGTAGAAATCGTATACGGTTTGGCACCACTGATTGGTAATGATCACTATGGCCGATATCACACTGGCAACAGTTGCCGTCGAGGTGACAAAACTGTTTTGTTTCCCACATAATATGAAAACACAAAAGAATGAGATGAAAGGGAGTAATTTTAGTCACTAGCAATAGATTTGCACACGTTGAAGAGTGCAGAACGCCACTGTTGCCAGTGTGATACCGACCCATGGAAATGGAAAGAAAGCTTAGAAACTAAAAATCAACAAGAAACAAAAATCGTCGTCGCTTAATTTTATTCTTCTTTTTGTATACAAAATAGAATATGCATGTACAGCAAGATGTAGGAATATTTTCAAAAGTGTGTACTAAAAATGAAAGAAATACAAATGGAAAAGAAATGAATAAAAAGATAAATGTAAAATATTGCAAAATTTCAAAAATAAAATAAGACGTCAACACCAGCCACTGGAATGTTTACGTAAATTATCTCGTTGTATTGTGTTTGTTTCGATTCCATAATGTTTTTATAGCACGTGGCATTAAGTAATTTAAATTGCTATTGAATACGAGTATGTTCAATATTCGTACAAGAGTTTAATAAAATACTTAAACTCTGCATAATTTTATACAAGCACATTTGCATGCATAACTACGTAATATTGTTAAATTTATTATTTCCTTTGCTATGCTTAATTTTTAATGACCATCACACAACAATATTTTTATTTTTTAATCTTAAAACTGATAACGAAGCTTTGAAACACGTTTTTCACGGATATTTTGTCGGGTTTCTTCTCCCATCAAACTGTGCAATCGGTTGTTGATATGACGACAGTTGACGCCAGGTTCATTTTTTATTTAATTAGTAATATCAAATTGAAGTTGGTGCAATATTTCGAGCTATAGTTTTTGACATATCAGCTTTTTTGACATTTTCAGCTTAAATTTTTTTTTTGCCAATTTGTACCGTTTTCAAAAAGTTGTTCTGGGTTAGTGTAGGCGAGATAGTGTTTTTTTCCACTTTGGGACTGACTTGTTAAAAAAATTGGATACATTTTCATATCTTTATATTTTCATTTAAATTATATTTTTACATTATTATTTCTCACAAGAGTGAGTCGCAGAGTGTAATTAAAATTAAAAAAACAATTTTTAATCAACCACTTTGCTTTAATTATTTATATATGCACATAAATACATACATACATATATGCAGTACTTTTCGCTTAAAGCGAACTTCAAGGGACTGGGTAAAATGATTCGTTTTAACTGAAGTTCGCTTTAAATATGCGAACAAAATCCCATGGTTTATTAGAAATAAAGCGGATACTTTTGAAATTAGTTCGTTTTAGGCGGAAGTTCGTCTTAAACGAGTTCGTTTTAAGCGAAAAGTACTGTACATATATACCTACATATATAATTATTTATTAATTTTCTTATCTGTAATGAGACAAGGCGTTGCTTGGCGTCGTTTTGATGTCGTTTTTATTGCTACAACAGAAATTATAAACGCCACCATTTGTAATTCTACTTTTGAATTTTTAAATAAAATAAATAAATTTATATTTTTTTTTTTTTTTTTTTTGTATATTACAAATTTGTAATCAAAAAATGTTTTCAAGAATCTTTTTTGCTCGGTCTATTTTTTTATGCTGTACTTTTTTACCTCCATATTTGTTGTTGTTGTTGTTATTGCTGTGCCAGTGTAAGTAAACATTCGAATAAAACACACAATTGTGCTAAAAATATACGAGTACACTCAGAATTTACAATGAAATGGAAAATAAGAAAATCACTTTGTTGTTCAGATTTCTAATTGAATTAAATTCAGATTTAAATCATAACATTTTTTTTCCTAATTTAATTTATTTTTTATTTTTATTGTTTAGTGTATAATATGTGTAAATTATTGTTTGATATACAGTGTTACCAAATTAGTCCTTTTTCCACCAGAACCGGTGGATTTTTAAAAATAAAACTCAACAAAATTTCCATTTGGTGGCAGTGTTTTTTTCAGTGCCTTTTTCGACTTCAATACATTGTTTTATTTAATTTATTTAACTAAATGCCAATTCGTTTATTTTCGATTAGTTCAATTTTTAATAAACAATTTAAAAAAAAACGAATTAATTTTATTCATTCAAATTATAAACATAAAGGGAGATTTTTTAAAAGCATTGTTTTTGAAAATTCAAAAAAAAAAAAGAACACAGAAATTTGACAAAAGTGAATGAAATTTTTATTTGGATCGATAAATCAATTCCTGCCATTTACTTTTTAAAGATAATTTCACTTAAATGTTGCCCGCGGCTACGCTTCAAGTGGTCCATTCTAAAGGTCCAATTTTAGCACACTTTTTCACACACTTCGGCGGGAATCTCGGAATCTAACCAATGTTGGCTTCCAAAGCAGCAGTAGTGTTTGGCTTGTCCCTCGAAACAAGAGACTTAGCATTGGGCCCACAAAATAGTCTAACGAGGTCAAATCACACGATCATGGTGGCCACTTGATTGCACTAAAACGTGAGATTTAATGCTCACCAAAATTCGCCTCTCAATTGATGCATGGTTTCGCGTGCCACGACCATATGCGGCATGTGACACCGTCCGGTTGGAACCACATGTCGGCCAAGTCCAATTCTTGTTTTTTCGGCAAAAAAAAACGTGTTATCATAGAACGGTATCTTTCTCCATTAACGGCAACATTGCGGGCTTCATCGTCTTTGAAGAAGTAAACAGTTCATCCGGTTCCGGCTTCGTTTTCTACTATACTTCTTACTAAAAGCAGAGTAAGTGAGGGAGGTAAAAGTCAAAAACTTATATTATTTATTCGAGGGAATGCTATATCACGCGTTCCTAACTGACTCAAAGTTGATAATGCAACACTAACACGATTTTTCACGGCCCTATGATGCCGCCTGCCCATAAACCACACCAAATAGTGCATTTTTCGGGATGCATTGGTAGCTGTTGAATTGCCTCTGGTTGGTCTTCACTCCAAATACTGCTTTATCACGTATCCATTGAGCCTCGTCGCTGAAGACAATTTTGCGATAAAAATAAGGATCCTCATCCTGCTTTTCTAAGGCCCATTCACTGAAAATTCGACGTTGTGGTAGGTCGCCTGGCTTCAGCTCTTGCACCAGCTGTATTTTGTATGGCATTAATCCGAGATTTTTGCGTAAAATCTTCCAGGTGGTCTAATAACACAAACCCAATTGCTGCGATCGGTGCCGGATGGACATGTCGGGATCTTCTTCAACACTGGTGGTTACAGCAGTATCCGGTACTCACTCTATGGATACGATTTGGTCATGAATATGGTCACAATGAGCTGAGTAGCCTGCTCTGTTTGTCGATTACGACGACCATAAAATGGGCGTAGCTTGCGAAACACATTTTTCACAGAGCACGAATTTTTGATAATAAATTCCAATAATTTGCAAACGTTGCTCAGGCATAAGTCTATTCATGATGAAATGGCAAACCAAACTGAGCATTTTTTACTTTGACACATGTCAAGAATCACGCGTGAACTGTCAGAAATATAAACGTCAAAAACCAAGTAGCCTTAAAATTACCTTATATGGTAAATATGTACTCGTAAATGAAAATGCTGGTATAAAAATCTGGTGGATTTAAAAAAAAGAAACCAACCCATTTTTTAGGAGCTCTGGAGAATTTTGAATTTTAACACTTGGCAACACTGTTTATATATGGTAGCTACCCGCAAATTGTTTTCTTTTACATAAGTGTGACAAGTGTAATGTCAAGTCACAAGAGAGGGAAAGCGTTAGAAACCGCGAAATGTGTAGAGACACTGTACACAGGAAAGGAAACACGTCATTAAATATAAACGATAACATGTGTTTTTTGTTGCTGCATTTATGTTTAATCTGCTTTTATTATTATTAAATTTTAATGGGTTTGATTTTTGTGTTTGAAAATGATTTGCATATGGAAAGAGTAAAGTAAGTTATTACACAATTATATTTGCATTCAATAGAACAAGTAATAAAATATACATATTTATTATTAAATTTTGCATACCTATCTTCTTTTTATGGCACAATAGCTCATGGAGGGCCTAGGCCTCCACTCATGTTGTGCATGTTATATTTGTATATGAATGGAAGGGACCTATAATGAAGGGAGGGACGCTTTGCCATTGCCATTGCCTGCCGTATAGAAAAGCAGTCCAACACACTACCAACTGCGCCACAGCGACCACTTGACTTATTTTACAAACTAATGTTTTGGGGTATAATTTTAATTGTCATTAAAACACTGATCAAATACGGGATGTAGCCCGAAAATCAGGCACTTTTTTGAAACTCATTTCACGTCGGAAGGTAACGATTTCTTATATAAGCAGTAATAGGAAACTTTTTTATATATAACACCAACCGAATTGTCTTAAAAATTATTTATTAAATGGTCTGAAATAATGACAAAGTTTCTTTAAAAAAAATTTCCCTATTAATAACACCCTGGCTCTACTATCAAAAGCACTCAAAAATTGTGTATAGGGAGGAATGGAAAATTGCTGTACTTTTGTAATCTTTCAAGAAATCAGTGATTCATCGACGAACAAATTCGAGCTGTAATAGTCCTGAACTTTTTGTTTTCGAAATGTTAAAAAGTATGGTAAAAGCTGTCTAAGTACATAAACTTTTAACTATCTGCAAAAATATTTCGGCCCAATGTTTTAAAACACCAAAAAAGAAAAATTCATTTTTAGCCTTGTCCAAAAGCTTGCGCCACCCACTGTATCTATATTCGAAACATTTTTACTTCCTACAAAGCCATTTTCTCACTACTACTCAGACCTACATACATACATACACTCATTTACATATCCATATATACTCGTATGCTTCTACAATTTTAGTAGAATGGAGTTCAAAGACAAAATGGGGAAAAAGGATTATGTTGTTACTGTTATACCAACACATGACTTATGACATTTAAACACATTCAAAACAACAACAATAATATCAACACTCTCTTTTTAACAGCCATAGCAAAAACAAAATTGCATTTGCACATACCTATACATTGGTACTTTTTTCGCCGTTTTCTCTTCTTCTGCACAATACTAAAATAATTAAGTACTACCGTAAAATATTGGAAAATAAACTTAACTACAGGCAAAAGCACCCATACAACGTAGTATGTAGTACGTAGATAAGTATTTTCTTTTGTATTTCCCCTCTCAGTATTTGTATTCGTATATGTATTAAGGAGAGTGGTGGTTGTTGTTGGTAAACAAATGCTTGTGCATGGCAATGGAAAAAATGTTTATAAACAAACTTTTCTTCCTTTCTTTGTTGGGCGCGTATCGGAATTTTTCTTCAATTACAGCCAATATGGCGGTTGTATACGAATGTCGCACCTGTAATTTTATTAAGATTATAATTTTTATACTCTTTCATACACTCTCACTCTCTCTGTCTTCAAATTTTCACTTCCAAAATTGTTCTCTTTTGTTTCGCTACCACGTTGTTATTTGAACGAAAAAAGCTTTTATTATGGTACCACTTGTTAGAACTCTCCTTTTTAAGCTTTCTTAAAATTCTCTTATTTTCTTCGCCAACTTTTATACTTTGTTGAGCAAACACATGCTTCTCCATCTCTATTCCTGCTATTTATTATTTATTCGTTTTAATTTTTCATTTCTTTTTGCAAATACATATGTACTTAAATATGTTTTATTTGTCATCACATTGCTTTGGTTGTGTCGTTGATTGTTGTTGATATTTTTCTATTGGTATTCGTAGTTATAAGTTATTACTATTGTTTATTGTTTCGTTTTCTCTCTCTTTCGCTCAGTCTCCCTCTTTTTGGTTCTTTTTCGTTATTTTCTATAGTATAATTTACAAACATTGTATTGTTTACAAAAAAGTAACTATGGTGACTGCGCAGAATAAAAATTATTTAAGTCGTTGCTGAACCTTTACACTCACTCGTAATATAAAAAATTAACTCTTCAATTAAATTTTACATTTATTGTGTTGTTTTTGTTTGCCGTTTTTAACATATAGATGCTATATCGTAATATTTCGTAGAAGAAAATAAGGTTGTCTCACGATAATTTCCATATAAAAGTTTGTTTCCTTTATATTATATTTGTGGTGAAAGTATAAAAGTTAAAAAATTGTATTGAACTAGTCGATGGTAAAGGCGAGACAATAAATATTGTGAAAAATAAATATTGAATTAATTCCGGATCATTGGTTATGAAAGTGTGTCACTTTAAAAACTTAACTACGCAATTACGCTTTTAAAATAATTATGATTTTTTTTTTCTATTAACAAAATAATAATGTTATTCACATAAGCTCAACCTTAAGTTATTCATACTTTCTTAGTGACTAAGTATTTGCTCGGGTAATGTAATTTTAACAACTTATTCAATATTATGTAAGAGTATTGAGTCAAATTATATTCGCAACCTTTTTCAAAACGCTAACATTAGGGGATTTTTTATAGCGTGTCTGTTTCATCCAAAGTCCTTTAGCCGAATTTAAATATGTACTATCCTCTATTGCTTTTTTTTTTTAGTTATTTACTTACTTATAATGGCACAACAGCCCATGAAGGACCTAGGCTGACCTTTTCGCATCCACTCATGTTGTGCGTGTTATATTTGTACATGAATGGGAGAGACCTATAGTTTAATGCCGAATCCGAACGGAGAAGTGAAAAGCTTTTCATAGCAATTTTTACTCTTATATGTTTGCCATTGCCTGCCAAGAGTAGAAAATTATTTTTTTCAAATTTTTTTTATTTTTTATTTTTTTGATTTTGCCTGTGCCGAGATTTGAAACCCGGACACTGCATAGCAGTCCAACGCATTACCACTACCCCACAGTTATACTCAAAACAGCAATAAGTCCATCTCATTCTGTCCAGTTGCTATTTCCTCCCTTAATGATATTCTGTTATTGTTTTTATCCACATTTTTGTCAGAGAACTTCATTAACAAAAAATACCTCTATACTTAGTATCATACAACAAATTGTTCCTAAGAATACCCATAATGAAAATTCAGCTTATGGTATACTACTGTGGGCAAAAGTTAGTAAGACTTTGTTCATAATTTCAAATTTTTTTATTTTTTCTTCCAAATCTATTTCGTCCCCTTCAAAGTAACCCCCCCCCCCCCCCCGGACCCAATACACTTGTGCCAACGTTTTTTCCAATTCTCGAAACAGTTGTTAAAGTCAATTTCCGGAATAGCCTTCAATGCGCTTAGCGATTCATGTTTAATGTCTTCAATTGACTCAAAACGGTGTCCACGAAGCGGTTTTTTGAGTTTAGAAAATAGCCAAAAGTCACACGGTGCTAAGTCAGGCGAATAGGGTATAGGGTGGTTGCGGAACGATATCAGTCGAATTTTTGGCAAAATGGTCTCGTAAAACCAATGCATTGCTTTTGGAACCAATCGTGCATTCACTCTTCTTAGGCCCAAATGATGTTTTAAAATGGTTTTCACTGATCCTTCCGATATTCCAACGATGCCAGTAAGGTCTCTGACTGTTAATCGTCGATTCTCGAGCACCAATTCCTTGATTTTATTGACGTGTTGATCATCAGTTGATGTTGATGGCCGTCCTGGACGTGGTTCGTCGTCAACGCGTTCTCGACCATCTTTGAACAATTTGTACCAATCAAAAACACTTGCTCGTGACATACAATTATCAACGAAGGCCTTTTGCAACATTCTGAACGTTTCGGCACCAGAAATTTGATTTGATTCCGCACACAAAATTTAATGGAACTTCTTTGTTGAATGCACTTTTTGTACTTCAGAAAGACAAGCGTATACTAAACACTAATGTGTATTTTGATGTGACATTTGGCACAGATGTCACCGACAGTCATACCAACCTTAAAAAAATAATATTTTGATGAATGGGTTTCCGCGCGAAATTTAAATTAAAAAGTCTTACTACTTTTTGCCCACAGTAGTACGCAGGGTGCCGCACTAATTTCCCTGCTAACGTGTTTTCCAATTAAAGTGTTTGTACCAAATCTCACTACTGTACTGTAAATGATTCTAGAGGAATGTATGGCAGTGCCGCGTCTACTTTCCCAAGCCACTTCATTCATAAGTATTACCTCGTCTTAATAATCATGAATGTGCGTACGCGATATGGTTTAGATTGCATGTAGCTTCTGGACACATATAAAGAACAAACAAAAGTGTGACATTCAATTTTATATTCTAGATTGGCAAAATAGTCATACATAGTTGATGAAGATAGGTCAAAGAATTAAGAATATCATTCTACATACATACATAGGATGTTGGTTCAGTAGAATGCAGAATCAATACATAATTTTCCCCCATTATTATTTTACATCAAACAAACTCTCTTGCTTCAAGTTTTAGTTATTTGAAGAATGAATGGATAGAATGATATGTCAAAGCAGATCACTTTACTCGTATTGTGGTCCTTTTTCGAATATACCCTTAACGCATTAGCGCCTGCTCATAGATCCCGTTGTGCGATTTTTTTTTGTAATCTTTCCGGATGCCCTCATAGGTAATAGAAGTTGAACTGGAAATTTTCAGGTTTTGTAGCCTTCAACAGAGAATTGGAATGGTTATAGAAATACCGAATCAGCTTCTCCACGCTCGTAGTGCACATAAAATACTCTATAAATGGCAATACTCGTATTCTGTAGACAACCGGTTTTTTTTATGAAGTGGAATTCAAATGAAAATTAAACAAATTCTAAATAATTTTGCCAATAATTCTATATTTTCCAATTTTCCATACGTTATTTTCTTCATATGTTATGGAAAATCTTTGATCATAGAAAAGAGCTGGATTGATTTCTTTTTCTTGTTACTTTTAATGGCATAACAGTCCATGGAGGGCCTAGCCCGAGCTCTTCGCCTCCTCTCATGTTGTGCGTGTTATATTTGTACATGAATGCCGAATCCGAAAGGTGAAGTAATAAGTTTTTCATATGCAATTTTTACTCTTGAAGGTTTGCCGTGTAGAAAATTAGTTTTTTTTCTACTTTTTCATTTGCCTGTGCCGAGTCTCGAACCCCAGACACTCTGCACAACAGTTCAAAGCACTACCACTAAGCCACAGCGATCACTGATTGATTGATTGAGTGATTTATGATTTTTAAATACACACAGGGCATTAATGGGCTACCAAATTAACACGATTTAGTTAAGGCTTCGGGACCCGATGGCATTCCAGCCCACGTGATTAAATCATACAAATCGCTGCTCCTTAAGTTTTTGATATGTATTATTTTGGTTTTAGTTAGATCTAAACTTCTACACACAATTCCAAAACTTTTCAAAACCACAGATCAGTAGAGGACCAGGTATACGATTATCTCACATTCAATGTTAACAATTCTCATTAGTTAGTCTACTTAAGGTTTTCTTTTTGTTCTACTGAACAGAGCACTGCTTAATATATCATAACAATAAGCTTCTTGCCAACCTATTGTATAACTCAAAATATAAATTTTTTTAACGCAATAATGTATGTACATTTAAAGATAAACAAAAAAAAAACGAAAAACAAAAACAAGAAAGTCTCATCGCAATTTTGGTTATAGCACTTTTTCCTTTTCATACCTTTCTTGTGTTTTCTTTTTTTTTTTTTTTTGATTTATTTTTTTTTTGTATTTATATCATTACAAGCTTATCTTATCATTTAACTTTATCTTTCAGTTTTAATGCGTAAAAAAAAACTGAAATTCTATATTCTATACACTATTTAACAAATAAAAAAAAATAAAAAATAAACGGAAAATTGTGCAGATAAAAGTTTTAAAATTTTCAACACACTTTAGTTCACATAAAACTGCAGACACGCCACAATATTCAATTAATTTCATTTACGTATTACATAAGTAAAATAATTCTTTTTTTTTTGTATGTAACCAATAAATACAAGTACCTACTTCATAATAGAATAGAATCAAGAGTGTGTATTGTGTAAAAATAGAAAAAGATGTTGTAAGTTTTTATTTACATAATAAAATTAATGAACTTAGCGAAAAAATATTTGAAAAATAATCAAAAAAAAAAAAAAAAAGTACTTAGTTGTGTTTTAAATAGTTTTTTATTAATATTATTGTTTAATTTAGTATGTGGTATTTTGGAAGTAATTTCAGATTTGATTGCTTCAACTTCTTAAATGACTTTGTAAAAAGAAAAGAAACAAAGTCGATTTATCTTACACACTAAATGAATTAGAACGTGAAAATTAATCTGAAACAGGTGTAATTCTAAAACAGGTGCGCGTTTAAACTCAGATGGAGTTAAGGGCCAAGTTACAATAGAGGCTTTGAAGCTCACTAATCATTTGATATAAACTTTTCTAAGGAATTTGAACTGAATATCAGCTTTAGGCAAACTATTGTATCTATAAGAGGATCCAAAACTCATACACACTTCAGGTAAACTATTAGCACTTTTGATTACTAAGCTCTCACACAAAGATCTTAAGTTTATGGCGGTGGAAATGTTGCTGGTTCAAATTCTTACATTTATAGCTTGATCTGAACCTGAACTGATCTTTGAAATGTCATAACTACTCACAAACTACAAAATAACGCCATTTCAAATAATGTAAAAAAAGAATCCATTTCTAATGGTTAAAGCCCTTTTTTAAATGTTTACCTTTTTGCTTAAGATAAGACTTGTTTATAGCGAACCCCTCACATTTAAAAGCCTACGATATTTAAGAATTCATACTTCAAATCTTACAATCTCATCAACTTGTAAAACGTGTAGAACTAAATGCTCTTTAATCCTGAATAATTTACAGAACTACAATATCATTACATTTATAAGCTCCGGCTCTCCAACAAAAGTCATTAATAATGAAAAATTATTTCACCTGCCATTTTTCCCCAATTACTTTTTTCCATTTGTTTAAATTGCACGTGTTTTTCTCTGGAATTGTGATAGCATTTTGTGTCAATATTATTTGGGGGAAACATAAAATAAAACAGGAGAAACTAACAAAAACTAAAATAAACATAAATTTCATATAATAATTGCATTGAGCAATTACTAAAACAAACAAATTATGTAAATATAATTGTGAAGTTCTGGTGTTACGTCATAGTTAGTATGAAAAAACAAAAACAATAAAGGAAACATTGGGATCAGATTAAATATTTCTTTAAATATTATTATACAATATTATATTGTATTCCAATCTGCAAATAAATTAGTGATTAAAAGATAAAAAATTGTGTGCGGCAGTGGGACGCGCCCTACAGAAGTGTACTTCTTTATAATGTTTGCGTTTTAGGTTTAGTAATCTTGTCTATCGCAGACATTATAGGCGTGACCGAAGGAATTTTTAACGAAAAATATGTATACAAACGATAAGCCTTGTATGTTATGGTATGGTATGGTTCAGTTTGATGATTCTCTAATCCCAAGTAATGCTACATGTGTATTAACAACCCTTTGATCGTTTACCTTTTGAATGCATGCAATGGCGTGACCGAAGGAAAATCATCATATCCTTTAAAATATTCATACTCTAAGCATGCGAATATATTTGTTACATCATTTTAATTATAATCTTAACATCATCATCATTATTATTATCGTTATAATAATAATTCTCATCATCCAAATGTTCAGGTTGAATGATCTCAACTGGTGGAAAATTTGCCACTTGCCGATCTGAGAACTCGCGAATGTTATGAGGTTGACAAGAAAATCTCGTCTATGTTTTATTGTGCTGATGCGAGTTGGTTTCTTTCCAATGAGGAGCGATTTTCAGCAAATTTTCAAGTAAATCTTTTGCCCTTCCCTTTCGTTGAGAAGCTGGGAATTCGGTCACCTCAATGACTGCCTGGTGCTGTATAATCTGAGGACCTTCGTCGGAACTCAGTGCGATGAGTGTTGATGCAATTATTGACTCTAATGAGCTCATTTTCCCTTCATGCTGTTTTTTCCGGATTAGTCTTTACGAGTTTTTTTTCAATGAAATTCGAATTCTGTTGTGCCTGAAGTTGCTTGGGAAGTTCATACTTTCGCGTTGTCTTGGTGCTGGTTTTTGGTTTTTTTTTTCACGATAGCAGAATCTGAATTCAGCTCACTCCTTCAGCTCTAGAAATTTTTAAATGTTATTTGAAATGTCAAATTGTTGTTTGTAATTTCAAATTGGCCGAGAAACTGTTGGGCAGCGCCCTCTATCAATCGAGTATGAAGAAACATTTGACGAGAAACTGATCAATCAAGTTTTTTTTCATACTCGATTGATAGAGGGCGCTGACCATCATTTCCGCGACAATTTTCGCTGCGACAATCATCTTTTACCCCCGGCGAAATATAAAAAATGATTGCAAAGAAGTAAGCTTTAAAAAGTATTTGCTTTTTAACTGTTGTAACAAAATCTGTTCAATGTTGCTTGTTTTAAGTTTTAAGTTTTAATAGATAACATTTTGCCTCAAAAACTAAGTACTTATTTCTTACCATCGATGATAGTTCAAAAAGTCTTTCAAGTCATCTTTAGTCGGTTTTTCCTGCAGTCCTTTGCATTTCTTCATCGTTAATTAATGTTGGTTAGTCTCGAAATAATTTAAACCCATACATCACTGAGCGCACCAATTCCCCTTTCCTCTCATTTTGATTATTTAATAAGCATTTTTAAGCATAACTCTACAGTACAAACAATTGACAAAAGTCACAAACGTTCTTAGGGGAAAATATTTTTCATACAAAATCAAAAGGAGGTACCCAAACAATAAAACTGCCCAGCTTCGAATTTTTGGGGTTAACAACTCCCCAAAGTTTAAACTTTAACTTATTTTCACACTTTTAAGTCCACTGGAGTGTGTTGGTCTGGATCTAACTAGTGTTTTTATTGATAATTATTGAGCAGAGATTTAAGGGTTCATAGTCAGATTCAAATGACTGCACTTGGCCTTATCAACTGGCGCCAGCGCGCGCATAGCAGAAGTGACTGGCGAAGCTTTGTGGAGGCGGCCAAGACCGATCATCGGTTGTAGCGCCAGCTAAGTAAGTAAGTAGTCAGATTCAAATGATCAGAAAAAAGGAATTCAAGCTTATCTTACTGGGTTATTTTATAGAATCTGAATATAAAGCCAAATATATTGACAAGGGACTATAACTCAGCTAAGCTTTTTTTTTTATTGAAAAAAATACCACTATGGTCGGTGTAGTTTACTTCATCCCAATGCTCTGAATCTAGCAAAGTCAAATGAGAGAAAAAACGATCTCAAGGGGTGGGCGTTTTTAATGTATTTAATTGTTAGAGATATGCAACATTTTTAAGGATATATTCTTCTTCGATGAACTTTGCCTCCTTGGAGCGCACACAGTAGATTGTGTCCATTTTTGCTTATTTTATTTACTCTCTTAAACATTTCAACTGAAACAAGCTCATGACATGTTGTTTTGTTTTTCTCTTCGTTCCTCTTTGCAGAATGTCGCCTGACAACCCAGCGCAAATCTTGACAACTCATGATTTGAGCAATTTACGTAATTTACAAAGTGCAACAACAGCGACAATACCAGCAACAACTTTTGGCAATAATAACTCAAGCAACAACAGCAGCAATATTGTCTTTTCCACAATACCATTGGATGGGCATGCACTCTTGATACAACAACAGCCGCAATTGATGTCAGCACCACAACAACAACAGCAGCAGCAGCATCCGCCACAGAGAACAGCAATATCAGCAACAACAACAGCAACAACAACAAATGGTTTACGCATAACCAACGGAACAAATAACAATTTGGGCAATTTATTATCGGCAGCTACAAAAGCAACAATTTTAAATACCAATCAAAATAATAGTGTTGTTGCTGCAACAACAAACAGTGGCAGCAACAAGATCAACAGCAATAGGAGCAACAACATGCCCGCCACATCGAAGTACGTTTTCCTGCAACAAAATGGCAACGGACAATTTACCACCTACGAGGGAACCGCCACCAGCAATGGCACCAATGTTGGCAACATTGTTTTGCTTGCAACCGAGCCAATGGAGTTCAATGGCAGCGGGAACAATGGCGTCGGCATCAACAATGGAGAACAACATCATGTCATCGCTACAGCAACGGGAACAGGTGATGATGAAGACTTACGTTCGCTTACATGGTTGAATAATTCCAATTTAATCAAAGATATTGTGACGACATCAGCAACGGCTTCGGGCAACAATAAACGCAGCATCGGCAACAATATTTGCATTATCAATGCAAGTAATGCGCAGGATTTAATTGAAGAATTGCCGCAACATGTTGCTGGTGAAGAGCATGTGGCTACAACGATCAGCAGCAATCCAACTGAGTTGGCCGACACCCAGATAACAACATTGAGTGTGAGTGATTTTCAGCAGCAATTTATTGCGAGCAGTAAACGTTTTGGCAATATTATTGCTGCTGGCAGCAACGGCAATGGCAACAGTCAGCAATTGAATGCATTGGCGAACTTTGCGCTCGCCCAGCAAGATGGTGTCATTATTGGTTCGTCTGCTGCCGCAACCACAACAACAACAACATCGACAGCAGCGCGCAAAGATGATCAACAGCAGCAGCAGCAACAACAACACATTTTTAGCAATATTCCCGCAATTGGTGCAACAACGACCGTTCATGTGGGTCCCAGTGGTACAACAACTGTTGTCGAATACAAATCTAATGCGAATTTTTTACCAACACAGCGACAGCTAAACAACAGTCACAACAACAACAGCGGCAATAATAATAACAATAATAGCAACGTTGCTGCTAGCAATATTGTTGTCGCAGCCGCCGGCGGCGCTGCAACAAATACCACCACAATAACGGCAACAAATTTAAGTAACAACAATAACCACAACAAAAACAACAACAACTATGTGCCTTCTACAATTTCAACTTCAACTGCTTCTTCCAATCACGTTCCCGCCTCTTCTGTCTCCGTTTCCGCTTGTACTGCTGCATTGCCCGCAATAGCAAAACAATTGACGCTTCCAAGTACCATTGTTACCACCACAAACAACAGCAACAACAGCAATGTTACCAATGGCAACAGCACCACTAACACAATTTATCAAGGACAACAGCAAAAACAACAAAACGCAAACAACAACGGAGGCATCGCTACCACCTCACATCATCCGCATAAAAAATATTTACGCGAAAAAATGAACGTTTTGGTTGATCATGGTGGCGGTGGAGGCGGTGGAGGCGGTGGTGTCGGTAGTAGCATTGGCAATAATGCGTCCACCATTACTGTTGTTTCTTCGCCTGCTTCCTCGACCAACTCACTATCATCGTCCTCCTCCTCGACATCGTCATCGACTGCTGCGGTCAACGGTGGCAATAGTCCTGTATCGAAATCGTTTTATGCTTTAGGTGGCGGTGCTGCCGGTGGCATTGGCAATCCGGCTACCATAGCCATTAACTATTCTAATAACTCGTCGAACTCGTCGTCGTCTGCATTTGTTGCTGCCGTTTCAACAGCGTCACCCTCAGCGTCAACAGCAAATTCACCACTAGCAACGGGTATACCTGCATACACCATCATCAATCAGAGTCAAAATGTGGTGTAAGTATTTTCAGAGAAGAAGTTTTATGCTATGGATTAGCGCTTTCAATCCCAAATACAATTCTAAAATTTACTAATATTTTATCAATTTCAGTTCCTCTTCGCCAGTTGTGTCTTCGCCAGAGCCCTCAAATTCGAAAGAATTCTATATGCTTTCCACACCGCAACAACATCAACATCAACAACAACAGCTACACCAACAGCAGCAGCATCAGCAAAATATTATGCGTAGCCCAATATCATATTCGAGCTATGACAATGATTCTCTTAAAGACTTTGACATTTCTACAACAAATTCATCAATGTCTGGAGCGCGCCATAATAGCGGTACGCCGCAACACCATCATAACCACCAGCAGCAGCAGCCAACAACACCGAAATCTTCAGCAAACACTCATAACAACAATGCATCATCCTCCGCCTCCAATTCGAGCAATACACCACAAAAGCAAAAGCATCCTAATAATGTGCCATACGATCCGCTCGTGCATACGCACAATAAACCGCCATATAGTTTTAGGTAACCCTCAAGAATTGATTTTATTGTTGCACATATCTAACGTACGTTTTATTGCAGTTCCTTAATTTTCATGGCCATTGAAAACTCCAATGAGAAGGCTTTACCTGTTAAAGAGATTTACGCATGGATCGTACAACATTTCCCCTACTTCAAGACCGCACCTACCGGCTGGAAGAACAGCGTGCGTCATAACTTATCATTGAACAAGAGTTTTGTGAAGGTTGAAAAGGCACCAGTAAGTTTTTTTTTGTTTATTTGTTTTTGTTTTTTCCTGGATTAAAATAAATCCAAAATCTAAAATAATTTAAATTTTTCATTGTCATTGTTCTATTTATTATTTGTACTCTGTATTAGAAATGATTTTCCTAATATTCAGAATGTGTATACTCTTCTTTCACAGAACATGGGCAAAGGTTCACTGTGGCGTGTCGAGCACCAACAGCGTCAAAATCTCATACAGGCGTTAACGCGCTCACCCTTCTTTCCCAATTCGGCTGTTGAAAGGATTGCAATCAAGAGTCCTGGTATGGTTGGTGTTGGCGGTAATGCCGGAATCAACAATGCAGTGGCTTCCTCTTCTTCCTCTTACGATACAATCGACGGCGGTACTCAGTCAGGAAGTAAAGCTATTAATCAACGTTTTGACCCGCGTCTCTTTCCGAAAGTCTCCAAGGCCTTTAAAGACATGAGCGAACATAATATGTTAAGTGATGTGGTTGCCGAAGTGCCCGATGATGAGATTCCGTCCGATTATAGTACAACTAATCAGAGTAACAACCACAACCACAACAACAACAATAATAACAATAACAATAAACATAGCAGCAACAGCTACTCGTCATCATCAATACAAACCAATAGTAACGGCAACGGAAATGCAAACATGATTGGCAGTGTCGCTGGAGGTGGTTCAGGAATAATGGGCGCTTTTAATAACTACGAGAGTATCGAGCGTTTAGCACGCGTTTGTGGAGCTGATAGCATTGATGATGTTAATGCTGCAACTGCAATGTTGGCATTAAAACACGGCCCAAAAGTTTTTGCTGAAACGTTTCAAAATGGGTAAGTGCTTGTGTTGTCCACACAATTTGTGCAATTTCTTATGTAGCTAAAAATTTGGAATAATATTTTAACAGAGCTCCTGTAATCACTTCGTCACCTAGCGAAGATCACACGTACTCAGCTGGTGGCAGTGCAGCGGGTAGCGGTGCATCTACACCACTTACAAATGGTAACGCTAATAATACCGTAAATGGTAACGGCTTGCTGATCAATGGACAACAAAATGGATGTGATAATCAAAGCAATTGTGCCTCATCTGATGCTGCATACGAGAGCAGTGAAGAAAAGTAAGTTCTACTTTCACATCGCTGAGGTATTCTGCAAATGTTTCAACTTGATCTGTGTCCCTTCCAAGTCAATTTTTGTTTTGTGGGTGGGTGAGTCTGCATGGTTGTTTTATGCATTTCAGAAGTTTTCCTCAATGAATAGTCGGGTGTTTAGTTTCGGGTGCAGCAGTGCCATTTTATGAACAGTTTATGAACAGTTTTTAAACATAGTAGAAGGTACCTACTTTTCTGCTGTCTATAAGTTTTGTTTCTTGCTGTTTATTTTCGAGCTACCATATTTTGTTACCAATGAGCATCGATTAGAATTCGAAATTGTTAGTGTAGCATTTTATATAGTGGAATGGACCATATATATATTATATCTGTTCAAATTGCTTTAATGCGAATATTGTCTTTTGTTTATCAGCCATAACATCACACCCGAAGAGCTTGAAGATCAACAGCGTCATCGTGATGGTGTCGACGCATTACTCTCGCTATCACTTTCATCTGTTATAGATTCGTCAACCTCCTGCTCACCGGTTAAACGTCCACCGTCTACTTCAACCGAAGAAGAACACATATCTGCGTGCATGGATAATAATGGCAGCATAACAGGACCAACAACAACAGCAACGCAACCACAAAATCATGTAGGAAAAATGACATTGTTGAACAATGGCACTAATGTTGCTGCTACTGTTGCTAATGTTGTCTATACAACGCAATCTACGCATCATCATCACCACCAGCAGCAACAACAACAACAACTACAACAACCACAAGAACATCACTCAATACTCGATGAAGGTTATAATACACAAAGCTATTATGGTTCGAATGCAAATCATCATCATCATAATTTACATCACTTGCCTGCCTCACCATCACCACCAAAGAAACCAAAGCAATTGCGCACCAATTTGCGCACGAAATTCAAACGGAAAACACCATGGATGCGGTGAGCATATACTAGCATAAGCAACATAAACAACAAACACAAAAACAACAATATAAAAATAAGAAACTAAGGACTTGGATTTGTTATTTTTGTTTTTTAACTACATAAATATGTACATAGTACATACATATATACATACTCGTATGTACTATAAATGTACTCATGAAATGAAAGGAAATGGTTTACTCAAATGTACACAATACAATATTTAAACTGAAAATACCATAATACACAACAACAGAAACAACAACATACCCCTCTACTTTTAACAAAAACGTATAAGTAGTTATATAGAGAGAATATATGAATGTAGAGAGAAAAAAAAAACCAGAAAAAGTAAACTAAACTAAATTTAAAACAAAACCATGATATCAAAGAGAAAACAAACCCCAATTAAATAAAATAAGGAAAGTTTAAAAATCATCTTTATTATTACCTACGCTCCTCTTTTTCTATAAATATTTTAAGCCATATGAAATTTATACCATATAAACGTTTTTTCTAGAAAACAGCATGAAAAAAACAAAAAAAAAAAGGAAAAAAAAACTACAACAAAAAATTAGCGCCTTATTAATTTTACCTTAGAACCCGAGAAAACAAAATAAGAAACAATAAAATCCTACAATTAATAATGCTATCACCGCAGAATCACTCGTTACATATTCTTCTTCCTAATGGATGGAACAAAATCAATTTGCATATTATTTATTTAATTAAAAGTCTTGAGTGAAATATTGAGAACTAACTTGAAATGGTTATTTTCGTTGAGAAGCCTAAAATTATGCAAACTACTTATTACTTGCTGTGATTGTTGTGTGTCAGTGATGATTTTGAAAAGAGAGTTGCTTGAATTGCAGCAAAATGTTTTAAAGATTTCATGTATTGCGCTTTGAAAATAACATTTTTCTTTCTTTTAATGGCACAACAGCCCATGAAAGGCCTAGGCCGACCTTTTCGCAAATTACTCATGTTGTGCGTGTTATATTTTTACATGAATGGGAGATATCATATCTTATAGTTTTGAGATATTGTATTTTCTATAATATTGCAGATTACAGTGCTCTTTGTGTGATTTGTGTCACATAAGTCCTAAGTAAAACTAATGCAGATATCTACTGCAATTGTTACTAAGAGAAGTGCGGAGTTAGCTTCTTACTTCAATTCCTGCTTGACTCAATAAAACTCGGGCAATACAGTTCAAATTCATTAAAAGTCTCTGTTTTTTTTTTTTTTATCAATTCGGTTTTTTCCACACAATTTTGAATCACATTTAAAGGAAGAGAAACGTTTCTCAGATCATATTTTTGTAAGCAATGTTAAAGTTAATCAACGCTTTCAATTGATTCTAGCAATTATTTCACATTTTTGCATACATTTTTATTTCTTTCCCTTGGAATATTTGTTTTTGATATTCATTTCACTTTTGACTTTTGATTCACTAAAAAAAAAAAAACAAAAGAGAATTTGAAATCTATCTGTAAAAATATTTAAGAGAGAGAAAATTCCTCAAAAGAAAAGAAATTATTCTACGAAAGAACTTGCGAAATAGTCAAATACAAATTTTAAGTCAAAACAAACTAAAGCTTGCTAAAATACAAAAAACCACAAGAAACAAAAATATTATTTTTAAGAACCAAACAAATAAAATGGCAATTTAAAAATCCTGAAAAAAAAATTTTAAATCCCACAAAAATTAGGTCTAAAGAAAAATAGTTTTTCATGAGAAAAAACAAACATAAACAGAAATTACCGCTACAACAACAAATATTTTTTAGTCAAATTGTTGCTTAACTAAATTAAAAAAAAAAACAGATTTTAAGAAATTTGTTAGCGAATTGATGATGATGAGTTTCTTAATTCGGAAGAAAACAGAAACGTTGCATACTTTTAGATGCTAAAGTTAAATAAAATACTATTTTAAATAAGTTTTTAATCAACATTTCTTATTTATAGTTTTAAGAGTTTTTTTTTTTTTTTGTTAATAGGTAAATTTAAAGTATGATTACTAGATATACGAAGTATATCGATTTTTTTTTAATAATTAGTGATAATTATTTGTTCGTTTATTCGTTTTTATTATTCATTGTTTTGTTTATTTTTTTTCCATTAGAAAAATGAGTGAATTTAGTTTTTAATTAAAGAGAGGAGAAAAACAATATAAATTAGACCAAAAAAAAAAGAAAAAGAAAACAGAAAACAAAGCGTTGAGACGCTTTTGAAAATGCATAATTTTTATTTGTTAAAAAAAACGTTACAAACTAAAACAAAAAAAATTAGCAAATCAAAGAAATACCCCCTTAAAAGAAATTCACTTCAAGTACCTTTTTAGCAAAAAGAAATTTAATTAAATGAATTGAAAGTAAAGTAAAAAACCTATTAATTTTAATTAAAAGCTTTAAGCAGCCTTTTAAATTGTAATGTTATTAAGCAAATTATATAAATAGTTTATTTTTTCAAAAAAAATAAACAAACAAAAAAATATGTTGCGGTTGCGCCTAATAGGAATCCAGTTAAGAAGTACATAGAATACATGAACGCAATTGACACAGTTGGACAATCTTTGATGTTGTCTTACATTTTTTTTTTTCTAATACTTACTTAATTATAAAATAAAAATATTTTAATAATAATATTAATAGTTATACATACACACACGCGCATCCACATAATATTGTTTTTTTTTTCTAATCGATTGAGGAAATAAATGATAGTGTTTTAAATTAAATATTAAGTTTTTCTCTTGAAATATCTTCCTTATACATACTTAAAATATATTGTATATACATATATGACTTCAATTCATATTTACATACATACATATATATACATATATATGTATATTTATATATATAAGTACATATACATATGTATATGAATTGTTTCTATTATAAATATGAATGCTATATTATTGTAAAGAATATTTTTGCGAATGTTGCTTGAAAATTATGATGAAATTATTTGTTGTTATTATTATAATAAAGAAAAAGAACAATGATGGAAAACATAAACATAAAATTGAACTCTAAAGAAAAGTGCCTATATACATATTATATTAAATCATCTTAACTTTAATACACACACACACGAGAACACACACACGAGAACACACACACGACAACACACACACACATATGTACATGCATGCATATATTTCTTTACATGCACTATTATAATTAAATAATTTTATTTAAATTTTTTCTCTTTTTTCCTATGTATATTTTTGTTTAATTCAAACAAAAAATCAACCAACAAAAATCAAATAATTATTAAATTTTCCTCTAATTTGTATATTTTCTTTAGAGCTTTATCTTTATCTAAACATTTCGAAAAGATAAATAAATAATTTCCATGTTAGTATGTATTGTATATATGTAAGTGTGTACAGTATGTATTGACTATATAGTAAATATAATGAAAGCTATGCACAGTAAATGTGAAATATAACATTCATGTACAAATATAACACGCACAACATGAGTGGATGCGAAAAGTTCGGCCTAGACCCTCCATGGGCTGTTGTGCCATTAAAAGTAAAGTAAAGTAAGAAGAATTAAAGTGGGTACTTTTACCACACATATAATCGTATTTCGTACAAGTACTCGTTTATCTCTGCCTCTATTCTTCAATCACGTATCTCCATTTTGGACGAAAACCAGTTTTAGAACCAGTTCTTCAACCTCGTAACTCCACTTGAACACTAAAGTTTACCCAAAGATATTAAGTAATTTTTTTTTTTCGTTTTCTGCAAAACAAAATAGTACTTTCGGAGGCAAGAGAAGACAAGAGGTATCGATATATACAATTTCTATTCGGGTAATCATGTAGCATATACACACCTGGACAAAATAATAGGTGTTAACTTATTTTTGTCAAAAAAGCTTGACTTTCATATATTTTTATTATCCTTCAAAAAATAAATTAGTTTTCAACATAAACATACTTCAGCGTCATGACATAACATAAAAGGTTTTAAAAACTCGAAAAAATAACTTAAATTTTGGTTAATTCATAAAATACACAGATTTTCGATTGAACGAATAATAGGGGTGCACAAAAAACTTAGGAATAAATATTGAAATTTTGCTAGTTATGATCCCGTGTTTTACTGAATTAGTAAGAACACATTAATACCCAGAATATCCACCATTATTCTTGATGGCTTTTTCGATTCTTCTGGGCATATTGACGATATCAACTTCCGACAAGTTTCTACAGGAATGTTGTACCAAATTTTTTGAATATTTTCCCATAACTACGTTTTGTTTCTCCCCAGAGGTTCTCAATAGGATTTAGATCTGGGGATTGACTTGGCCACTCAAGGACGTCTACATTATGCTCTTGGAACCATGCTTTGAAAACTCGCGATGAATGTTTAGGATCATTGTCCTGCTGAAATTTCCACAAAAGTGGCATATTATTCTCGGCATATGGTAACGTTATCGTTTCCAACAAATACTTATGGACGAATTTATCCATAACGCTATTAATTTGATGTATCGGACCAACAACACCTTGCCAAGAAAAACAGCCCCATACCATTAAGCTGCCACCTCCATGCTTCACTCTTTTCTTTGTGAACCGGACGTCGAATTCTTTGCCTTTCGGGCGACCAACCGGTCTTTCCGCATCGTTATGAAACAAATTAATTTTTGATTTTATCGCTCCAGAGAACCGCACCACATTTTATGAGCTAATGCAAAATTTTTCCTCTTCTTCAAATTTCTAATCGTCTTGGAACGGTTCGTGATCATACAACATTCCCAATTTCGCTTGCAATCGTTCTGGGCAACTTGAACGGGTCGCATTTAGCTTATGTAACGATACGATTGTCGGTCACTAATGAAGTTTTTTTAGGTACTCCACGCGTTTCAATAGCTTTTTCTGGCTTGAGAGCATTTGTAACGAAATTCTGAGACCGTCCCATGGATCTGGCAATGAATTTGTAGGTTTTTCCTTTGTCTCGGAGCTGACGAACAAGTCTTCTCTCCTCTGTACTGCAATGAACTCCACGACCCATCTAATATTATTAAAAATTATAATTAAACTTTTATTTAGTTCACTTTCATTGAAATCTTACCTTCTGCAACTAAATAACGCTTTAAATTTATTCACTTTTAATTTTTACCAAAACACACCTATTTTATTGTCCAGATCAATTTGAAGGTTGAACAAATAAACAAGCCAGAAGAGCAGAACTTTTGTTGCGGAGATTCCCCCCATTTCATTCCAAAACAGTGTCAGCAAACTTCCAAATTTGCCTTTTGATTGTAGACCATGCCAATTAATTTTTTAGGTTAATTTTAAAAATTTTTGTGTTTACACCTATTATTTTGTCCAGATGTGTATGTACCTAGGCTCAAGTATAAGTATGTAAAGTATGTGAGTAGCTGTTGATACTTAAGACCGATGCTCAGTTTCCGCTGTTATTCATTCAAATCATTAGAGCCTCTAGTTGTAGACAATATCAATCTTGCATAAAAATATTATTTTTTTTTACTAAAATCACCTAGAAAAAATATATAACATAATGTAAGAAAAGATATGAAAAATACTTAAAAACAATTTAAAGTTTTATGGAAAAATATCAGTAATCAATAGAAATGTATCGAGGAAGTTATCAATACTTTGTTGTAAACCCTTTTTGCTTTATCATCACAACTGCGGAACGCCATTGCATCGATTCAATTCTTCTTCAACAGCACAACATGCCATGTGGAGGGCCTAGGCCGAGATTTTTGCATTCTCGCATGTTAGATTTGTTCAAAGTGAATAATACCCAAGCTGTATTTGGTCTTACAAATAATTGGTTTGAATTCTTAAAATTTTGCGTACTCCAACACATTTTTTTCGTCATTCCCCAAGTGTTCAATAAGATTTAAGCCCAAGAACAGTGGAAATGGAATCATCTTCAAACATCATATTCTTGCAAGGCGACAAGTATGTTAAGGGCCCATCGTACTTTCGATATTTCAGTGTGACCGGCATATTCTCATCGGCTCTTGGCAAACTGTAAGTTCTGTAAGTAACTCAACATGCTTGACCGCATCCATAGTATGTACCGTCAGTTCGTTGTATTGGCAAAAGTCCACTCTTAAGAGAAGCCGTATCGCCGGATCTTTATTGAGCAACCAACATGCTTTAACATTGGTGAAACGTACTTTGGGTTGAATGTCACACCTTCTAGCTGCCGTGATGTATGTAGTTGGTAGTGTTCTGGACTGCTATGCAGGGTGCATAGATTCAAATCTCGGCACAGGCAAAATTCAATAGCGGTAAGGTAAACTTATACTTTATGGGATAGTGAAATCGAAAATTCAGTTTTCGAACAAGATATTGAGTCTAGAATGGTTTTACTAAAGTAACTTTATATTTGTTCCTCCATCCGCTCATCTATCATTAGAGGTTGAAACAAAGACATTCATCAAAAGCTGGCTAATGGAAACTGAGTAATGGCGAGACCTTAGAAGGCGCTGCCTCAAGGCGTGCAAGCTCGTCTTCCACTTCATATCACCATTATACTAGAATCGTCTGAGACCCAGCAGATTTAAGATTTAGAGTGGTTACTAAGTTTTTGAAAATAAGTGTATTGCAGCATTTGGATACTGATTTAGTTTTATATAGTTTGACTTTCCAGTACCTTCAGTGCATTTTGAGTTTCAGAATAAATGTTTAATCGCAGACCATTTGTGCTAGTCATGAAGGTTTCAGAAGCGATATCACTACCATACCTCTATTCTTCAACCACGTATCAATATTTTGGAGGAAATTGATATTTTCGTGTTTACACATTGTATAAAATCTAACATAAAAATCCAGATTGAAATATGTTCTCAGCAGAAGTTTATAGGAAAAAAAAAATTTTATAGGTAGTTCGTCCTACCTCGTGTCTCCACTTGAACACTAAAGTTCTCGTAATTAAAAATCGAAAGATATTTATTTATTTATTATTATTAATATTTTATTTATTTTCCTAAAAAAAAACCATAGGATTTATTAATTCTTTTTGTTTTTAGCCAAATGGATCTTTTTGAGATTGTTTTGAGATGACGAGGTAGTTTTTACTTACTTTTTTTTAATGGCACAACAGCCCATGGAGGGCCTAGGCTGAGCTTTTCGCATCCACTCATGTTGTGCGTGTTATATTTGTACATGAATGGGTAATGCCGAATCCGAACAGCAAAGTGAAAAACTTTTCATAGCAATTTCTACTCTTGTAGTTTTGCCATTGCCTGCCAAGAGGTGGTGCCGTGTAGAAAAATTATTTTTTTACTTTTTGATTTTGCCTGTGCCGAGATTCGAACCCCGGACACTCTGCGTAGCAGTCCAATGCACTGCCTCTACGCCACAGCGACCACATAGAATAGAGTTAGCGATATAGTATATTATTGGTTTCTTACAGAAGCCACTTGACGAAATATTAATTAAGAACCTCCGGCCAAAATGTAAAGAATTGGGTTGGCAATCAGCAGAACTATTATTTTCTTGCTTTAAAAACCACACTTCTAAAAAAAAACAGTAAGTACGACAGAGGTAATAACTTGAATATAATATTGAGGAAATAAGGAGGAAGTGCATCCTCTGTGACGCCCATACAATTAATACACTTAATTTACTTCAGCGTTCATTTACACTCAAGTTCTTTCCATTAGCCTAACTAAGCCGGCTTTTATTATTTATTTTGCATACTTTTAGGATTAAAAATTTTTAATTTAATTCATGTATTTCTATTTAAATCAGTGATGACCACCAAACCAATCATACATTGTTTGAATGCATTGAAGAGCTTTTAAAACTTATACTACAAGAAACCGTCGAGTAAATATTGCTTTGTTATTAGCAAATTTTAGATCTAATGTATGTTGATGATCGACTGATCTTCTGTTGTGTGTTATGAACTTTGTGTACATGTGAAAGCTCAAAAGCTCTTGTGTACACGGGCAACCCATAAGTGGTAACTCGGATTTGTGTGCAAAACAAAAACAAAAAATGATACCAAATGGCAAAATGTTTTAAAGTTAACAAGCGGTAAAGTTAACAGAGTAGATAATACGAAACTGTGAGCACCCCAATTGATTTAAATTAATCTGAAATACGATTTTTAGTTATAATTTGCAGTTCTAAATTCATGAGTATAATGGTCGCTGTGGCATAGTGGTAGTGCGTTGGACTGCTACGCATAGTATCCGGGGTTCGAATCTCGGCACAGACAAAATCAAAAAGTAGAAAAAATAAATTTTCTACACGGCACCACGTCTTCGCAGTCAATGGCAAACCTACAAGAGTAAAAATTGCCTATGAGAAGCTTTTCTTTTTGCCGTTCGGATTCGGCATTAAACTGTAGGTCCCCTTCCATTCATGTACAAATATAACACGCACAACATGAGTGGATGCGAAAAGCGAAAAAGCTCAGCCTAGGCCCTCCATGGGCTGTTGTGCCATTAAAAGTAAAGTGAAGTAAAATGAAAAGCTTAACCTATTATCATGGACCAACTGGAGCACTAATTACAGACCTTCCTCTTTAGTGATTTTTTATTTAAAATGCTTTCAAATTATGCACAATTTAAGCATAAAATTAAAACGTTAATAATAACTCGGCAAGGTTTCAAAATGATCAGCATTTGGAATTGCATTGGAATTTCATTATTTAAAATTGCTTTTAATAGGAAATTATATTGCCAACATTTGAAAGCAAAAGTGTACATATTTTTATATGAAAACTTTACATCATTCGCGTCCTTTACTTCGCATCTCAGTCGATTGATATCAAAAAGAAACGATTGAAAAATTTTCAAACCGTCGATGTACCATAATAGACACTTGCGAGTTGAACGAAGAGGGCATATGCGGTTTTGATATTCGAGCCCCTACCTACTTCTGAGAGCTTTCATTTCATCTATATAGTCAGACAATATAATCAGCGGACTCATATACACTCGTAAATGCCTTATAAGTTTATATGTAAATGTTTAAACTTGTCAAAATTTGTATGAAATGTGACAGTTTGTTTACTTGTGAAAAATGAGAAAAAAGTTCATACATCAAAAATATTTGATACTGATTATTAAACAAAACAGCTTCAAAATATACACACCTTCATACATACCTACATACACTTACAAAACGACATGCATACGAGCATAAATAAATAAAACAAATACAAAATTAACCATACAAATCACATAAAACATGTCTAGAAGCAAAATCCATTAACTAATAAAAACAAGGAAAAAATGAAACTAAAATAATACTACATAAAACTAAAAGCCATTGAAGGAAATCGGAAATCTAAAGAGAAACTGACGACGAAAAAAAAATATCACAGATATTTTTTAGTGCAATATATTATTATCACTATATATACACACATAAACTTACATACCGATGTAAAATTAATGGTTAAAACAAGAACAAATAAAAAACTAAAAAATGAACACAAAAAAAAATTGTTTTCGTTTTTATTAAAATTTTTTTTTTTTTTTATGAATTAAAAACTTTTTAAAAACTCTTACTTACAAATCAAATTAAACAAACAAAAAGAAAAACAATTTACATACATTAAACTAAATTTAATTTATTAATATTAACAAAATATAAAGTTTATATATATGAAAGAAAAAAGAAGAATTGCTTAAGAAAATGATGTTACCTTATTAGTAATATATAATATATTCATACATAAATACATACATATATATATATATAATATATTTTATTAAACCCAAAAATAAAAACCAACAGCAAAGTTTATTAAGTTTAAGTTAAAAAGTTTAATATAAATTTGAAAAAATAAAATAATTACTATAAAAAACAAAGCAGCAACTATTATCATTATTGAGCAAAAACACAATAAAAACAACAAACATATTTGAAATAAATATATAAGAGATACAAAAAATATAAGAAATAAAAAATATATATATATACGAGTACATTAGAAAGAGCGTACATTAAAAAACAAATGCTGTTTTATTTTTTGGGGAGAAGAAAAAGATTTGATTTCGGTGTAAATTTATTGTTGCTGCCGAACGAACCAAAGTTCTGCCAAGTCAGGAAGACACACCGACTTCGATCTTCAGAATATGTACACACACATACACACCTGGACAAAATAATAGTAGGTGTGAACATATTTTTTTTTATTTCAAAAAAGCTAGGCTTTCAATTATTTTTTATTATCATTCTGAAAAATTAATTAGTTTGCAACGTAAACATTCTTCAGCGTCATAACAAAACATAAAAAGTTTTAAAAACTCGAAAAAAGAACTTAAATTTTGGTTAATTCATAAAATACACAGATTTTCGATTGAACGAATAATAGGTGTGCACAAAAAACTTAGGAATAAATATTGAAATTTTGCTAGTTATGATCCCGTGTTTTACTGAATTAGTAAGAACACATTAATACCCAGAATATCCACCATTATTCTTGATGGCTTTTTCGATTCTTCTGGGCATATTGACGATATCAACTTCCGACAAGTTTCTACAGGAATGTTGTACCAAATTTTTTGAGTATTTTCCCCTAACTACGTTTTGTTTTGGCAAAAAGTCTTTGAAATTCTGCGTTTAAGTTCTCCGCAGAAGTTCTCATTAGGATTTAGATCTGGGGATTGACTTGGCCACTCAATAACGTCTACATTATGCTCTTGGAACCAAGATGAATGTTTAGGATCATTGTCCTACTGAAATTTCCACAAAAGCGGCATATTATTCTCAGCACATGGTAACATTATCGTTTCCAACAAATCCTTATACACGAATCTATCCATAACGCCATTAATTTGATGTATCGGACCAACAACACCTTGCCAAGAAAAACAGCCCCATACCATTAAGCTGCCACCTCCGTGCTTCACTGTTTTCTTTGTGAACCGGACGTCGAATTCTTTGACTTTCGGGCGACGACCGTTTCTTTCCGCATCGTTATCAAACAAATTTATTTTTATTTCATCGCTCCAGAGAATATTGCGACATTTTTTTCTCCCTCTGAACCGCACCACGTTTTATGAACGAATGCACCAGTTTTTCTCTTCTTCAAATTTGCAGAGAAAATTGCTCCAGAGAATATTGCGCCAGTTTTTTCTCCCTGTGAATTGCACCACGTTTTATGATCCAATGCAAAGTTTTTTCTCTCCCTCAAATTTGCAGTTCTAAGCAGAGGAACTTTGCGAGCAATCCTACCAGGTAGATTTGCGCTTACTAATCGTCTTGGAATGGTTCGTGATGATACAACATTCCCAATTTCGCTTACAATTGTTCTGGCCAACTTGAACGGGTCGCGTTTAGCTAATGTAAAGATACGATTGTCGGTCACTAATGAAATTTTTTTTAGGTACTCCACGCGTTTCAATAGCTTTTTCCGGCTTGAGAGCATTTGTAACGAAATTCTGAGACCGTCCCATCGATCTGGCAATGAATTTGTAGGTTTTTCCTTTGTCTCGGAGCTGACAAACAAGTCTTCTCTCCTCGGTACTGCAAAGAACTCCACGACCCATTTAATATTATTACAAATTATAATTAAACCTTTATTTAGTTCACTTTTATCGAAATCTTATCTTCTGGAACTAAATAACGCTTTAAATTTATTCACTTTTAATTCTTACCAAAACACACCTATTTTATTGTCCAGATCAATTTGAAGGTTGAACAAATAAACAAGCCGCAATATTTGTTGCGGGGATTCCCCCATTTCATTTCAAAACAGTGCCACCAAACTTGACAGTTTGCCTTTTGATTGTAGAACATGAGAATTAATTTTTTAGGTTAATTTTAAAAATTTTTGGGTTTACAGCTATTATTTTGTCCAGGTGTGTATTTATTTAATGATTTGGGTCACAAAAACAATTAGCACACAAGCATTACTGAACACAGAGTTACAACAACTTTTCTTTGGTTGGTAGTTGTCATAATTTTTGGAACAATCAGCCCGATTCTATGAAAATTAAAAATCCTGGGAAAAAGTGTACTTTTCCTTAAACTCCTATCCTGGAAATTTTTTGTAGATTTCTCCATCTCCTATTCTAAACGATGTTTGAAATTGAAAAATATTACTCCGAGGCAAAAGTAGTTATTCTATGAGTAAATTTTCAGAACTTTACAGTCAACGGTGAACGATACTGAGACATGATTTCTAAGTTTCTCGTGCCTTTATTGCAAGGCATTAATGTTGCAGATATGTGGTTTCAGGAGGATGGCGCCTCATTTGACGAACGATTAATTTTAAGAACTGAATCTGTTAATTGGCCACCTCGTTGGTGCGGTTTGACGCCATTAGATTAATTTCTTTCGTGATATGTAAAGCTGCATGTCTATGCCGATAAACCAGACACAATTGAGCACTTGGAAGCCAACATCCGACGCCTTATTGCCGAAATGCAGCTTGTTTTTCTGTTCTCGTTTAGAAACGAAGCTATCTCTCATGGAAGTATCCTATCAAGTATCCTTTTCGTTATCCTTCTTTCCAGCTTTATGTGATTTTCAATAGAATGCATTCGTTGTTTTCAATACTTCAAAAAAGATATATCAGAAAGTATAGCGAGAAATACCTACATATTTATTTGAAATTATATTTTACATCGATTAATTCGGTAATTTCTGTTAGGATTAATAGATTCAAAAACAATGAATATTTGTTTCATATGCAAACGAATTCTTTAATTTCTATACAATTTCTTGAAACACCTTTTTTTCTAACTACCTTAACTATTCTACCTGTCTTGCTGGCACTGTCTTTCGTGCTTGCGCCCGTGTAAACTGGCTCAAAGGAACACACATACATTATTGGCTTACAAAATATGGATTACAATTGTGAATAAAAGTAACAAATTCAATTAAAGACAATCACAATACTTAGCATCATCATCAAATTATACAAAATTTACATATATTTTTTAATTTAAATTAAATTGCAATCCATTTGTTAAGTATAGATTCCATAATGGCAATGTGATCAGTCTTAAATTATTTTAAGTATAACAATTAATTTGTTAATATCTTGCAAACTAAATACTCGTAAACTAATAGAATTACAGAATTAAAAATAAATATTAGCATATATTTACATAAGTATTGATTAAAAAAAAAAGTGAGTATTCTTCCTACAAGACAAATAAATCACTGAACCTTAACGATACTCGGACTTTGCGTTGCTTAACATGTGCCATTGAAATTGTGTCCTTTTGTATCACCACATGAATGAATGCAATGTGTTAAGTGTCCGAACTTCAACAGTTGTCGTTTGAAACTATGAGAAAATTTAATTAAATCTGCTTGAATTACAATAAATAAAGCTAATTTCAAGGGCTGAAGCGCACCTGGAAGCGCCTGCGTTCTGCGCTCATTAATAAACAATTTTCCAAATGGAATTTTTCGAGCAATTCTCTAAATTTTCATTCTTACACAATGTATTGAAGGTACTATTCTCTCGGAATCCCAAAATTTCACGTTCCTCTTGTATCCTATAGGTGAACGTTGAATCGAAGGATCCAATGAAATACTGCGCATGTGAACAAATAATTTGTTCGACTATCGCTGCGCCCGCATCTTTCATTCTAAAGAAATCCTCTTGTGTCGGTGCACTGAAATAATGCGGTTTTATGTGCATTAAATATATTTGTAATTCGCTCATGTCTGCTGCGCTGGAATCGGTAGCAATGAAGAGTTGCTTTAAGCCCGTTTCATTCATTTTACGTTGAATTTGTATAGCGACAGATCGAAGTGTAGGTGTGGTCGTTTCACGGCCATTAACAAAATCGCCTCGTCGTAAATGCACTGCGAGGTAGTTGCCACCTTCAGCTAAACGATACGGGCGCTCATGCTCCCACAACACCGGGCGCTGTACCTTATCATACGCATCTGTGGAATTGAACTGTTGGCGGTATTTAACAGCGATGTCTGTCAATTCGCTCGCAAAACGCATTGATCGCCGTGCCATCCAATATTCACGGCCAGCCCAATCGTCATGCAATGCAATTTCAGCATTGAGTATGGCGAAAATCTTAACATCATTCTGTGGTTGATCACGCAGCGAATGTCGCAGAATGCGACCCAGAATACTCATGCCTCCCAGCATGCGTATACATGTGAAATTCTTGTCCACTAGCAGAGGTTGCTGCATCAGGTAATCCCCGTGCACGTGATACTTCCTATTACAGTTGTCCAAGTCATATTCATATTTCTCGACATAGTGACTCATATCATCGAGCCATACCTTGTGATGCATGAGTTGGAAAGCATTGTTTACCGGGACTTTGGGGAACTCGAGCAAGCCTAATTGTGAAATTTGTTCAAGAAATTCGTCATATGTCACAACAGGCACGAAACGTCGCATACTTTCAACATCGAAGAAATCACTCCACGGCAGATTAGTTTGCATGATAAATTGCGATCTCCAATGCAATAGACGCGGCCAAGGCATCAACACCAATCGTACATTGGAGAAGATTGGATTATTGCGTTTTAAACGGCGTACAAAAACTGCAATGCGTATGTAAACATCTCGACGCAAGTTGAATCCTTCGGGCCGGTTAACTTCGTAGAGTATATAAATGGCATTTCTCAGTTCGGCAATATCCAATGGACAATAAGGCTTCTGCGGCAGTGGTATAGCACTGAAGACATAATCCTTTGTATGGCTTGTAGGATAAAATGATGATTTGAATGGTGTTGGCTGCTCAACGTCTATGCCAATTGCAACTACCAGCAAGGAAAATAGCACTACAAGTAGTTTTTCCATTTTGCCGTACATTGTGCTTACAAATTAACATACTCCAAAGCGGGTTAATAAGTTTTTAGTTTTTGTCCTTGGGGTTTTCTTTATTTTGTCAGCAAGCAAGAAGGCAATCGAGATTCTCTACGAAATTAGTGAAAAGTATGAAACTTATTTTTATTAAGATTTTAACTTTTAAATTCGAACTTTCTTCATTTGACTTGATGTTTTTCAAATGACTTGCGGCTTACTTTTTGATAAGCGGTGTATCATATACTACGGGTAAGTACTCGATACATCTTTCGAGTACTGAGTACATTTTGTACTCGATGATTTAAGCAAGTATCAGGTGGTTAGCAAATACATTGTCCCAGTATATACTCGCTACTTGCTTTCTAGTTGTTTCGCAAATGAGAGACCAGACGTCAGGATCGGACTTTTTTCTTATAAAGAAGTTAAATGTATTTGAATCTCTCAGTGTAATATCATGCATTTTTTGACAGTATCGCGAATCTGAGCGCTTTTTTTTCGTTTTTTCTCATATGTTTTTTAAGCCAAAGTTGCATTCCATATGTACATAGTTAATTTGAGGTCTTTGTATATTGATCGGGTTTTTTTTGGTGAAGGATATGCTAAAAATAGTACCAAGTTTCAGTTGTGTGGAAGCATCACCTTCACCATGCGAACACACTTATACTTTAAAGTATGAACCATAAGGAGGTTCTCAAAAGCGAAACCTCCTTTCTGTCTCATATTGATAAGCTTCTTTTTCATTTCAGATTCTCTTTTTTTTCATCTTAAACTGTGTTACGTTTATGTTTGTTTATGTTACTAGTATTAAGCACATAATAATTTTTTATAAATTTGTATTACTCATTTTACAATACGAGTAAATATCGCGTATTTTTCTCTCATGCCTTTATACCATCGATACTATCCATCGATACTTTAAATGAGTACTGGTATCGAGTAAGTGCCGGTATCGGAACAACACTAATATTAAAATACGAATGAAATTCAATTTGCTTACAATTTTTCAGCCACAGTTGCATTCCATCTGCACTAAAAAAATTTTATTTTTGTTAGGTTATGGTTATATTCAAAGTTTACTCGGCGAACACCAAGTAATTGTTGTTTCCCGAACACGAAAAAAAAGAGCTTTTACTCACTCTCACAGCGAACACGATATGCTGGGTGAAATGTACACCGAGTACGCCGAGTATTCAGGGTGTCAATGAGTTGCTCTACAAAAAAATAACAGAAATGTATGTAAAATTTAAGATAAAACATGCAAACCTGCACATCATTATTTTCGTATGCAGAAAAGGGAAGTAGCGAATTTTGTTTTTGTTTTTAAAAGTGAATATTAATTATTATTATTCATAAAACTATTGAAGAAAAATCATATTATTTTCATAATTTTTCAAATATATTATTAATTTCACGCTCCATATTAATAAAATCGGCGGCCAGGACCGACCATCGGTTGTAGTGCCAGCTAAGTAAGTAACTTATATTTACGTGAGAAAAGTATCTATCGTATTCAATTGTATGGTGTGATAAACTAAACTGCAAAGTTGAAATGCGTGTTTCTCAGAATTTAAGTTTTTTGAGTTCTGACAGTCTTGCAGCTAACGCAATTGTTATATGTACTACTGTGGGCAAAAAGTAGTAAGACTTTTTAATTTAAATTTCGCGCGGAAATCCATTCATCAAAATATTTTTTTTTAAGGTTGGTATGACTGCTGGTGAGATCTGTGCCAAATGTCACATCAAAATAATCATTAGTGTTTAGTATACGCTTGTCTTTCTGAAGTACAAAAAGTGCATTCGGCGATTTTCACAATGAGTGAAATTATTCAACAAAGAAGTTCCATTAAATTTTGTGTGCGGAATCAAATCAAATTTCTGGTGCCGAAACGTTCAGAATGTTGCAAAAGGCCTTCGGTGATAATTGTATGTCGCGAGCAAGTGTTTTTGATTGGTACAAATTGTTCAAAGATGGTCGAGAACGCGTTGACGACGAACCACGTCCAGGATGGCCATCAACATCAACTGATGATCAACACGTCAATAAAATCAAGGAATTGGTGCTCGAGAATCGAGAATCGACGATTAACAGTCAGAGACCTTACTGGCATCGTTGGAATATCGGAAGGATCAGTGAAAACCATTTTAAAACATCATTTGGGCCTAAGAAGAGTGAATGCACGATTGGTTCCAAAATCACTGCATTGGTTTTACGAGACCATTTTGCCAAAAATTCGACTGATATCGTTCCGCAACCACACTACCACCCTATTCGCCTGACTTAGCACCGTGTGACTTTTGGCTATTTTCTAAACTCAATAAACCGCTTCGTGGACACCGTTTTGAGTCAATTGAAGACATTAAACATGAATCGCTAAGCGCATTGAAGGCTATTCCGGAAATTGACTTTAACAACTGTTTCGAGAATTGGAAAAAACGTTGGCACAAGTGATTACTTTGAAGGGGACGAAATAGATTTGGAAGAATGAATAAAAAAATTTGAAATTATGAACAAAGTCTTACTAACTTTTGCCCACAGTAGTATACAGCCGTTGTCAACTAATTGGCATAGCTTATTTATTATGTACTTTGTGTTTATTTACCAGCGGTGGGGTAAAAGGTATGTACGTGGACCACTGTGTAGGATGGTTTTGGAAAGGAAAGGCTTGCAGATCGTTCGGGTTCGACATACAGTATTACCTTTCCTCTCACGCAAAAATATAACACATACAACATGAGTGACGTACAACTCAATGTCCGCTTCAGCGATCGCTATGTGACACTTTCGATGTCTTTGTGTCAACATTGGTACTTTTCGTGCTGTTCTCCCATACATTTTTTTTCCACGAAAAGCTTGATCTACGCCTGTGGGGCCATAACAGCACCAAATCCATGATATTTGCTGCGTCTAAAGTACATAATGCTTTATTTTGATACTTTTTTATGACTCCCAATAAATAAATGATGTGAGAAGCGTGCAAACATAACCTAAGCGATCTATGTACATTTACGGATCAGTAATTTTGTAAAATGTTTTTAATTGTCTTGGTCGGGCATTAGGTTTGCATCGATATTTTGTGAAGACCATTTGCCCATATTTATCGCTGACTTAGTTTACTAAAGCTCTAAATAGATGATCAGTTTGCCTCTCCCCCAGTTTTGGAGCCATACAACAGACATTTACATTATTTTTTTCCTTTACATACTTTAAATTTTTGAGTACATTACTGAGAATATTAAAGTTTCAAAATGTTTTCTCGCTGCTCGTGAAAAAAGGGCCTTAGTAAATTAAGGTAGCTTTATAGCCAACTAATGTTATAATGCAAAACCACATTTAAAATGCAATACAACACCAAATTCGCAATATACATACATATGTAACACGTGGAAAGGCTGTCAGTTCGCAAACTCATAATTTTATCCTGCTACAGAAACTAAAAAGCATATAAGATCAAAAACTGCGACACAAACTATAGTCCGCGGCAAGGGAAAGGAGCTGTATACGAGCAAGTAAATCTTCGATTCGGTCCGATCAAGAACAACATGGCGTATATACAATGCTGCGTAATCATATTGAGGAACAATATATTCAAACACAATAGCCGATGCTCTCTCTTACTCAACCAATCAAACCACTGAGTGATCTTGAAATTGTGAGTTGCATTTTGAAACTCGGCCAATAATTTAAAAGATTCTACAAATCCATCAAAGATATGCACACCTATCCCAGATTTCGTCGTAACATATACGAACACGTAATCCCATTTATAAATCCCCAAAAAAATATTATGCTGTAATCAAAAACGACTCCAAATGAAAGGTCGAAACGGATTTAATGAGGCAACATTTAAAATTATTCTAGAAGACAAATAATTTTAATTAGTGAATGCAGCTACAAATTCGTATCGGTTACGTCGGATTCTGTAAGAGGTTCTAATAGGTTCTACATAAATCAACCGACACGTGCCTGCATAATGATTTATAGTAAAACCATATCTCACTTTAATTTTTTTTTATTCATTTTTTCAACTGTGAGCAAAAAATTCTCACATATTTTACACAGTAGAAAATATTTGCAACAGTTAAAAAAATACTTTATTTTGTTAAGTTATAAAAAAACAAACTTCTTGAATTTCTACTTTACTCGGCGTCTTCATCTTCATCATCATTGGAGCTGATTCTGAAGTAACGCAGTTCATATGACTCCTTTTCGTTGGCAACAACGCGAATCCAATCACGCAAACTGTTCTTCTTCAAATACTTCTTGGTCAAGTACTTGAGGTATGCCTTGGAGAAGTGAACATCGGAGTTGACGTACAACTTCATCTTGACACGTTCAAAGGTGACATTGTTGCCCAAGTTGTTCACTTTGCCGTTGACCTTCAAGCGAGCCTTAATGTACTTTTCCTGCATGAATGAAAGAGAGTTGTGGAGAATGTGAATACGTTGTTTTGCTAAGTAAAAAATAATATTAAGCTTTGAGAGGTTGAACAAAAATGTCTCTTTCATTGTTAAGCCATAAAATAATAGAACAAATAAAATGACCAAAAATAGAAGAGAGCAATATTATTATGCCACAGAGTACACTGTCATCAGGGCGAGGTTAATCACTCCCTAACGACAAATCAGTCGTGGCTGTTGGTTGGATCATTGGAATAAGAGGAAAGGAGTAAATAAATGCAATCAATTACCTCAAGAGCATCGTCTACTTGATCTTCAATGTGCCCCGATTACTTTTCGTATGGACGTGCATTTAAAAATTGGCTGTAACTGAAGACTTCATTGAAAGTTTTTCTGCTTTTTTTCATCCGTACGGATGGTTATGAGAAACCTGCAGTGTTCTAAATTCAGAACGCTCTAGCAGGGCGCACCATGAGTTTTGGCCTGACCGCATACGGGTGTACGCGTCTCAGCCCAGGGCCCACCACTTGGCGGTAGACACAGCACGACTTGGCGAGTTCACAAACGGTTGCACCAATGGCCAGTCCGTGTTCTGGCGGTCAGAGGCTACCCCGTTGCGCAACGCCCAGAGCCCCTAGTTGAAAATGGGAATTCGCAGGGAATTCAATTAACGACGAAGCAGAATCAGAAGTTCGTGAAGAACCTTGCAAGTCTTGAGCAGGTGCATAATTTTAATAACAAGCAATTTAGTTATAATTTACCATCATCCAACGGATGTTCCGGGAAGCGGCGTGAAGGAAGAATATCTTGAGCGAGTACTTACGAAATCGACAACATCCATAATGTTGTCCTCAGCAATGTTGGTGCAATCAATGCCAAAACGCAGTGACACCTTCTTCTTTTTCAGACCTTTACCACGCAACAAAGTCTTCTTGCCAATCTTGCCAGTGGCAGCAGCAGCCGCAGCAGTTATAGACTTCTTTTGCGGCTTGGCAGCGGGCTTAGCAGCTGCAGCTTTGTGTGGCTTCTCAGCAGCGGGCGCAACGGCTTTAGCTGGTTCAGCAGCGGGAACGGCCACCTTCTTCACTGGAGCAGCTGTGGGTTTGGCAGCTGGGGCAGCAGCTTTCTTTCCATCCTTAGCAGGAGCAGCAGCCTTGGCATCCTTCTTTGGTGCAGCGGCAGCAGCGGGTGCTTTCTTGGCGCCATCCTTAGCTGGTGCAGGTTTAGCCGCAGCGGGCTTGGCGGTCGCCTTAACTTCCTTAGCGGCTTCAGGAGCCTTCTTCACATTTTTGGCAGCAGCGGCGGCTGGTTTGGCTTCAGCCTTTGGCTTCTCAACCTTGCCCTTAGCGGCCGCAGCAGCAGCGGGTTTCTTGTCGGCCGACTTAGCGGCAGTCGACTTGGAGTCACCTTTACTGGTCTTAGCCTGTAAAATAAAACGTGGTTATAGCATAGATAATATCAAATTGTTTAGTTTCTTAAATCTAACGTTCGAATATCAGAATATATATGTCCAATTGAAAATGCTTTGTTGTCCAGATTTTGAATCCACTTTATTTTTACACATCCCGCAAAGTTCAAACGTAATTTTACTTTAACTCAACTTTAAAGATATTGAGATACATTAATTCGAATTTATTTTAAAAAATTTTAATTTATTTCATATAAATTTCAAGAATTTTTTAAGACTTACAGTCGGTGCCATGTTTAATTGCAAAAACCACAGAGAAAAAGAACTTAGGAAATTGCTGTCAAACGTCAATACAGTTTCGAGACTCTACCTTAATTTTGAGCAACTTTCGAGTCTCGCCGTGAGTATGTTCGACAAAAAAGTACTATAACAACAGGAGTGAAATTTAAGCGTAATATGTCATTTCACATTATAAAAGAATTACCAGCAATTATTTAGACAATACCTTTACAAAATCTACTTTGCTTTTACATTATGTTTGGGCAATGTTATGCAGACGTTCAAATGATCGTCGGTCATGTCACTTTTTACGCTGTCATTTGGTTTTTTCAGCTCTGCGCCCAAAGTATGTTATGCAGACGGTCAAATAATAGGCGGTCATTAGTACGTTTCTGAATACTTTTTGTACTTTTTTGCACGTCGTAGTTATTCTTCAGTTCTTACATTCCAGTGCCATTCATGTTCTTGGAACTAAGGTAATCACAGCTCGACTATGTTGGCATTGGCAATAATTTCATGACAAATATTATAATATTTTATTTGCTATAACTATATAAACGTATATTTATATATATTTCCGAGAGTTTCGTGAAGCAAATTTAATGTACGAGTCGCTATTAAGCAGTTTTAATTGATTTTATGCATATATTTTCACCAAAAGTGTACTATTTTTCCCATAAAAGTGGTGGTCAATGCACATACAGAATATTATTGCAAACATTTCAATGCTGTGCGGTCAGTTGTCGATACATTTGATGATTTGGATGTTGAGTCTATTCGATCATGCAATACAGAGATTGTTTGCTAATATAGAGATCGTAGCACAATTGGCACTTATTAACACATAGGGAACATAGTACACAATATAAAAAAGCTATAAACTAAAGGCTTAGAGTTAAGCAAAGCCATTGCGTGTGTTGCAGAAGTTCGTAATGCGTTGGATGACTTGAAAGAATTAGAGAAATTAGAGAAATTTAATAAAGTTTTTCAAACGTAACACCGCTTACGAAACTCTTCGAGCTGTTCACAAAACTATATATATTGTAAATATTGATATTAGCGATAACTACATTATCTACATTATCAGTATTCAAGTTCTGTCCAACGACATCGCCGTGATAGTACAACGCTAATTTTCGTCATTTAAAATTATTTTAAGCAATAACAGTAGAAGTTTTTAAATTTGAACATTTTAAAAAATATGTAATTGTAAATTTCAATAAAGAATAAAAATACAGAGATTCGAACCTACCACTACCACTCCGCTACAGCGACTAATTTGATAATATTAATTGGATAATACTATTTCAGAAACTCAGTGTTTCTCAATTCTTTGATTTATTTATTATTTTTTAATAAAATTTTGTATATCACTAAGAATAATATTCCCCCTTCGGGTCTTAAAAAGCTTAAAAACTTAAGAAACAAGTTCTATATTCAATATAAAAAACTAATAGCATCGGGCATAATGCCTCAACGTTATGCTTACTTTACTTACTTTTAATGGCACAACAGCTCATGGAGGGCCTAGGCCGAGCTTTTCGCATCCACTCATGTTGTGCGTGTTATATTTGTACATGAATGGAAGGGACCTACCTACTGTTTAATGCCGAATCCGAACGGCGAAATGAAAAGCTTTTCATAGGCAATTTTTACTCTTGTAGGTTTGCCATTGCCTGCCAAGAGGTGGTGCCGTGTAGAAAAATTATTTTTTCTACTTTTTGATTTTGCCTGTGCCGAGATTCGAACCCCGGACACTCTGCGCAGCAGTCCAATGCACTACCACTACGCCACAGCGACCACGTTATGCCTTGGAATTTAATTGTCTTAATAAATTCTTATACAAACAATACATTTCACAATTTGAGAGTATCCTTAAATCCAATCCTAGCTCATTCTGGGGTTTTGTTCAATCTAAAAGATCCTGTTCTAATATTCCCAGTTCAATGTTTTTAGTGACAAAATCTCTATTAATACTTCGGATATCGTTATTCTTTTCGCTGATTATTTCTTTACTAATTTTGAGCCTGAGATTGTACTAAATGATACTAGCCATCTTAATAATGTAAATTCGTTGACTGATTTTGGCTTACTGATTTTAACACTTGATGATCTAGTTAATGGAATTTTGAATCTCAACAACTCTCTCAATTCGGACATTGACGGTCTTTCGCCTATTTTTATAAACTATATATTAATAAAAATACCGAAACAGGCAAAATCAAAAGTACTTTTTTTCTACAAATTGCCTATGAAGAGCTTTTCACTTCGCTGTTCGGCTTCGGCATAAAACTTCTAATCATACAGTTAGTTTGCCTCTTAGACTTATCTTTTATAAATTACTTTCTTCCGGCGTTTTTATTGATAAATGGAAGATTGAGAGTATAACTCCCATTTTTAAAAAGGGTAATAAATGTAATGTCTCTATTATAGACCTATTTCAAAATAGTCAAATATTTCCAAACTTTTTGAGAGTATAATTTTGTTGTTAATATTTAATAACTCCCAATCAACTGAATCCAATCCAGCAGTTTTTACTCGATATTGCATATCATCTACCTATATCAGCTGGAAATCAAGTTGATACTATCTATACTGACTTTTACAAAGCTTTCGACAAAGTTTCGCATGGTATCCTAATTTTCTAAGTTGTTTGAAAATGGGGTTTCAATCTGTTTTCTTGCAATGGTTAAAATCATATGTGAAAAAACGGATGAGCTATCTAAACCATTCTTTGCTTCTTCGGGAGTTCCACAGGGTAGCATATTAAGTCCGTTACTCTTCATTTTATTTATAAATGATGTCAGTAGCTGTTTCACTAGAGTGAACTTTCTTTCAAATACTGATCTCGTTAAAAAATATCATAAAATAAATAATCTAAATGGTATTCATATTCTTCAACAAGAACTCAATATTGATGAATGTAAATATCATATTGATAATCATACTTTGACCATTGTAAATAAAATTGTGGATCTTGGTATGTTATTTGATGCAGGCCTTACTCTTACTTGAATTACATTAGACCTAAGAGGTACTATGTCATGGCTTTTGTCCATCGTAATTGTTCAGAATTTTCTAATCCGTACACTTTCAAGTTGTTGGATGCCTCTTCTGTTCGGTTTTAACTTGACTAAGCATTCGTAATATGGAATCCATATTATTCCGTCCATTCGAGTTGGTTAGAATGTGTTCAAAAGATTTTTATAAAATTTGCCCTTCGATCTTTGAATTTCATTAAGACTTTACCTTCGTATGTTGCACGTTGCCAGCTTTTAAGTTTAAAGACCCTTGAAACTAGAAGAATTATACTCTCATTGATGTTTGTTTTTAATATCATTTGCAGTAATATTGATTGTTCACATCTGTTGGAGGTTATAAACTTCTACATCTCAGCCAGACTTCTGCGCCACTGCAATTTATTTAAAAATCAAATTATACGTTTTATGAACCCATTACTAGTGCTTTAATTAATTATAATAAAATCTCTGCAAATCTTTTGATTGAATTTTCTGTCTCCAAAAATTATTTCAAGAGATTTCTCATATTACCTAGTTTTATTTGAAGTTTATCTTAATATAGTAGTGGTCGCTGTGGCGTAGTGGTAGTGCGTTGGACTGCTGCGCAGAGTGTCCGGGGTTCGAATCTCGGCACAGGCAAAATCAAAAAGTAGAAAAAATAATTTTTCTACACGGCACCACCTCTTGGCAGGCAATGGCAAACCTACAAGACTAAAAATTGCTATGAAAAGCTTTTCACTTCGCCGTTCGGATTCGGCATTAAACTGTAGGTCCCTTCCATTCATGTACAAATATAACACGCACAACATGAGTGGATGCGAAAAGCTCGGCCTAGGCCCTCCATGGGCTGTTGTGCCATTAAAAGTAAAGTAAGTTATATGCTGACAACGCGTCTACGATGTGCAACATGATTCACATGCGCATCCGCTACGAAAGACACGTCTAACCGCTAACGCAGGAGTTTATTTTAGGTAGAATTAAGCTTAGAGTTAAGTTAAATATTTTAGAACTGACACTTCTATTTTGGGGCTCATTGTTTTAGGTAATAAAAACAACTTCTTAATAATTAATATTTAGTCTTTTTATTTACAGTTGAAAATAACCTAAACGAGCGGGCTTAAATTTTTTCGAGTGCCCCGACACTCGTTAATTTATATATACATATATATATATATATATGTTTAGCACATAATATAAAGCAAAAAAATGTACAGTTAGTAAAAAGAAAATTTATGTTGTAATTTTTTGAATAATAACTTATTGTTTTTGAAAAACTACATTTTTTTAGTACTACGAAAAAAATGTATTTACCTATTTACCAATAAAACAAAGTGTATAAATAAATATATAAAAAATTCCAATTCCACGCTTTCTCATTAATTCTCAAAAATATTAAATAATTAAACCTACACATGTATTTGTAGATACAGCATGCTTGCGCTCGTGTAAACAACCAGTTTTAGTACTATTACTATTTATAGTACTATTTTTCTCATCTATGTATGTATGTTCTAGTATAAAATACAACCGTGTTCAACTTCGTTATTGATTGTTGAAGCTAAAAACGAAATTTTCTTATTTATCACAAGTCACGGAGCAAGTCACATACACAAGGAGAAAAAACGGGCACGCAAATCGAAAAATTCTATTTTACTGAAAATTAAAGCGGAAAAAATGAAATTCGTTTACAAAGAAGAACATCCTTTCGAGAAGAGACGCGCTGAAGGCGATAAAATTCGCAAGAAGTATCCCGACCGAGTACCTGTAAGTTTAAAATTTTTGATTTTTCTAGAAGCGTAGATTTTTTTTATGCACAGAATTTTCTTTGTTACGGCAGTGATGAGACCATACGTTGGTCCAGTGCTGCATTAAAAGACTTGATTGAAGAAAAAAATTTATATTTTGGTTGGATAGGAAAAATATTTTGATTGCAATTACTGAAATTTAAATTGCGTAAAAAAATTATCTTGTGTTGAAAAAAAACTAAATTTTATCTATATTCTGCACTAAATAGTTTTTTGTGTGTATAAGTACATGGTTCAATACATACACGTATTTGTTTTGTTTTGCGTTGTTTCGTATATACAGTGTTGCCATTACAGAAATCGTTGTATTTAAAAGAGGGATGAAAAGTGGAATGTTTGAAAGAAAATGGCAGTTGGTTTTTATTATGCCATAATAAATGTTTAAAAAACATTTTTCATTAAAACATCAGATTGTTTTGTATGAAATGTAGTTGAAAAACAAAATTAAAAAATATTCTCAGTGTTTTGGAAGTTTTTATGCAAATATTATGATGTAACAAAAATTATACATATGATTGGTAAAATTTTCATTTCCACTCAGCTTTGTTCGGCGCGTTTTGTTTTAAAGAATTTTCTCTTTTCAACTTGATATTCTATTTTGTTTATTTAGCTTTAATAAGGTTATTCAAGGTCACAAATAAATTTATCTATTTTCAACTCTGAATGTATTTTTGTTTCAACATTGCTAATATATATAATTTTTGTGCGGTATTAAACCCATTTCTTAGAGAATTACCTTAACTTCATAATCATATTAAAAGTGAGCAACATTGTTAACTTATTTTTGTGGTGTTTTGATGATTTTTTAATCAAAATACACAGATATTATTTTGCTGTTCTATCGCTTTTTGCAAAAGCAATAACACGAACAACAACTGTGACGACCTCACATATTTAAGAGCCCCTTAGCCCTCTTGTTCTTTTTTTCACCCAAAACTTATTTATTTATTTCGTTGTGCGATTTTGTTTATTCACAATCGACGCAAAAATATGTTTTTAATTTTCTGATCTAATGCGCATATATATATTTTCGTCTATTTCACCTTATACTTCATTAAAAATGTATTCTATTACTTTAGTTTTGCTTTTGTTTACATTTTTTCACATTTTCTGTTTATTTTTTTTATCAAATAAATAAACAGGTATTAGTCATTCCAGTATTGCACAAATGCTTGTAACGATTTCAACATGAACTTTGCCAAAAGTTATAAGTTATTATTTAATAATGAATTAGGAATTAGTTTTAGATTTTTATTATTTATTTCCTTATCATCAAATTCTTCTGGTTATTATTGTGCTGAAATTATTTTATAACAGGTTTTTATTATTTTGCATTTTGATTTCGTTTTTTTCGTGTTGCTTTTGAAGTTTTTTTTATTTTTTATATTGGCAAAAGCTGATTTTACTTTGCCAAAAAAAAAAATCTGTTGGTTTTTTTTAGAATATCAGAAAACAATTTGTCTGGCTAGCTTGATCTGACGATATGATACATTCACACGTGAATGACGAACGATTTTAATTACCTAAATACATCTGGCGTTTAGATAGATAGATCACCACATAAGGTTAATTACATCCTGCTACTTTAAAATAGCTATCTATTGAATCCTTTTGCAGAGCTCAAAATTAACACTTCTTTGCTATTTTACTTTACTTTACTTTTGATGGCACAACAGCCCATGGAGGGCCTAGGCCGAGCTTTTCGCATCCACTTATGTTGTGCGTGTTATATTTGTACATGAATGGAAGGGACCTACAATTTAAAGCCGAATCCGAACGGCGAAGTGAAAAGCTTTTCATAGCAATTTTTACTCTTGTAGGCTTGCCATTGCCTTTTTTGATTTTGCTTGTGCCGAGATTCGAACCCCGGACACTGTGCGTAGCAGTCCAACGCACTACCACTACGCCACAGCGACCACTTTGCTATCTCCTTCACATATTTAAGAAAATTTATTGTTCTCAAGATTGAAAACTTATGATTCTTAATTGTTTACTTGGTGCATCTTAGTACTCTACAAGTTTCTAACTGTAAAACGGTAATGGATTTGACGTAGTTTTCTTTATTATCCAATTCTCTTTTGGTTTTGCCACTTTCTTTTCCACACTGCATCTTACACCACACAACAGAAATTTATGGTACGAGCTAGTCTGTACCCATTCGCTTTCGCGAAAACTTTAGTGGAGAAAAGGGCTTTCTGATTCATACGTAGGTATACTCTTTTCAACGCACATGCCAAACCAAAATATTCGATGTTTGTAATGTTTTCTACAGCTAATGCTGATTATCTTTCTACTTTTAAATTGTTTGATTGGTGATAATCAGAAATTTCGAGTACCACGTATTAGTCATCTTTATCATTCGATTCCTTATTTGATTTTTCAGTAGTTCTGCGAAAAAAAAATCTGGCGTCTAAGATTAATCTCAGACACCAATAATCGCAGACTTGTTTCAGCAACTAAACATTTAAAATTTATTTTTCATGGTAATTTTAAACACTTTTTGCACGCGAAAGAGATAAATTCTTAAAGTATTTGCGTTTACAAATATTTAAATTTCTCTCCTTTTTTGGTGCTATTTTTCCAAAAATCACCACTTGGTGTTGTAAATTCCGTTTTATAATTGAAAATTCCATGCTACTTCGTAAATGTGTTCTTTCTGTTAGGCGATAATAAAAAAAAAATTGTAACACATTTTCCTGAAATTTTTTTTTTTTTTGTATTATTATATTGTATACAACATATTTCATAATTTGCTGTGGCGCAGCGGTAGTGCGTTGGGCTGTTACGTTGAGTGTCCGGTTTCGAATCTCGGCTCAGACAAAATTAAAAACGGAGAAAAAAACCAATTTTCTACACAACACCGCCTCTTGGCAGGCAACGGTACATTTTCCTTATCCTTCCTATCCCTTTAATTGGCGCTGTATGCGGTCATAGTCGACATTGATAAAACTGAGGTTCGTTATGGTAAAGGCATAACACGTGCAACAATGGTTGTCTATCTCTTTATCGGTGTCCTGTGATTGCATTCCCTCTCTCATTCTCGCTCCTTCTTCCTTCCATCTATAAATCTTCCTTCCAATCAACCCAATGCTCTGCATTCATAGAGAGAGAGGGTACACCCTGCGTGTTGACTGTATAAAAAAAAAGATCTGTACAGTATACCATAACATTATTTTGTAGAAATTACTATTACTCATTTTCTACAGTGTGTTTAATATTTATAACCCCACCGATACGGTTTTTACCAAATTTCCCTTTTTTAATTTCGCTTTATTTTTTTTTCACTCGGCATTATGTCTTTGATCACACACAAAAAAAAAACACTTATTCTGTTGAACAACTTTTACATGGGCTGCGTTATAATAAATAAATAAACATGCAAAATTACGGTTTTTCGAGTTCAGGAACATTTAAATGAAAAACTAACGGTGCATAGATAAAATTTTGACAAAATTCATATCGTTATAAAGAAGACACTTGAAGCTAACTCAAACACAACTTTAATTTTTGTTAGAGCAACTGTCTCAGCGCTATGGTGAAAAATGTGCGGAACTTATGTGTAAGCTATAAATATGAAATGCACTGTATAAACTAAAGAATAGGCTCAAGAAACTGAAAATATTTGAGCCACATGCTAACCATATGCAGGTAGACATTGAAAAAAATCTCAGAAATATCATTACAAACTTGTATTCAGGTACCAAATTCTATTTGCGGGTGTTCCTTCTTCTTTGCGAAATGAAAAGTGTAGTTATAGGACGCTATAAATATGTTCAATGATATATTATTGTACTTATTATATATTGCAGGTTTTATATGATATAAATCATAAACACTGCAATACGATCGCTATGTATTTTTATTATTTTATCGCATTTCTACTGATGCTAAGCGTTCGCGAAAATTCATTCTCCTTATATCGTTAAGTGGTGACGGGGGAGGATCATCAATCAGCATAAAGGTAAATCCCCTTTCACCACATTGATATGCAATTATACGGGAATTCCCAACAACCCCCAATTTAGTGTTTTAGCCCCGTGTGGTCTTTGGCTACTAAAATGTTCTTTAGTTGATTGCGGTTGAATGCTGCCATCTTCTAGTTTCTCAACAGATCTACTTAAGAAATTTGATATGTTACGAAGTTTTTATAAGCTTAAGTTAAAAATAGATATGGATAAATAAATATCCATCTTGTAGTTTTTGTTGTATGATTACTTGCTACATAATTACTCTTCAGTATTAATTCAGAGTAGGGAGGCTGGGACAATTGTTGACAAATTAGGTCAGATCAATACCTACCTAAATATTCCGCAGCATTACATAAACGTTCGTGTAAACAACGTGATTCTGGCAAAACTAGAAGTTATTGTCATTCTTTGATAAGTTCAACACTCTTTGTTTAACTTTTATGCCACAATATTTATATACATATTAATAGTAAAATATCACGTAATTTTACGTAAATTCTTTTGGATTATTGTATCAGGTTCGCTATTAATTTCGTTAGTGCATGAACATTCATAGAAAAGCAATTAGTTCGATACTTTATATTTATGATACAATTTAATGAAAATTCAATTCCGTAGCCCTCAGAATAATAATTATTTTTCAATAGTTTGCTCTTAACTTTATTTATTGAATTTCCAAAAAACATAAAATATTCTTGATTCTTGATTTAAAAACGAAAACTTCAATTGTTATTTCTTTATTATTCAAAGCTTGTTTGCGAACAATTTTTTCATTTATATATTAAGGAGTGAGATCGAAAAAATCTTAACATATATAAAACTAAATAATTTTTAAACGGTTGATCTTAGAGTTTTGATTTTTTATTTATTTATTTGATAATATTTTACAAATTACAGAAGAAATTAACTTTTATAGTTCTAACCAATATTAAGCCAATAGTAAGCCTTCCATTAGAGATTTGATAGTTGTTTCAGACACCTTTTTGGAGCAGTTTGTCCATCTTCTTTTAAAATCTTCGATATTTTGGGACACCTTTTTTGCGCTCTTTAAGTTTCTTTTCACAAGAGCCCAATATCTCTCCACTGGTCTTAGCTCCGGACAATTTGGAGGATTGGCCTCTTTTGGTACAAAACTATGTTATTACTTTGGTACCACTTCAGAGCTTTCTTGCCGTAGTGACATGATGCCAAATCGGCCCAAAAATATGTGGACACATTGTGCTCTCTTATGAAAGGTAGAAGCCTTTTTTTTCAAACATTCTTTGATGTATATTTCTGTATTTATAGAGCCCACTGTAACAAATGACTTGCTTTTTTTGCCGCAACTGCATATAGCTTGCCATACCAGGAATTTTTTTTTTTAAGAAATTTTGTCTGCTTTTGGATTCTAAATTGCTCTTCGATATTTCCTCGAGCATCAGCAACATACAAATTTTGACCCGGAAGCTGCGTAAAATCTGCCAGTATATACGTTTCGTCGTCCATTATGCAACATGAATGTTTTTGCATGAAATTCGCTTTTAATTTCCGAGCCCTACTTTTGACGTCTAAATTTCTTGCAGCATTCCTGTCTGGAGTTTTTTGGACTTTGTATGCTTTCAAACCTGCATTGGCTCTAACTTTTCGCACTAAATAGTCAGAGCACTGTGCTAACCGGGCAGCTTTTCTAGCAGATGTGTTTGGGGATCATTTCAATATGCTTTCTATTTTCTTGGCTTTCCCAATATCATGTGGTCCTTGTTTTCTTCCCGAACCAGGTTTCCTATCTATGGTCAAATTCTCCTGAAACTGTTTAATAACATTGGAAACAGTTTCACGGCCAATTTTTTGTAGGACCAATTTGGATTTTTTTGAAAATCTTTAATCATTTTAAGACGTACTTCTTTTTCTTCACTCATTTTGATCAAACTCACAATAAATCAACATGTTTGTCATTAAAAATAATAACTGACATATTTTTCAAAGATAACTAGATCAAAGAAATTTTTAAATTTACACCCAAAAAAAATTAAAAATTATTAGGTAAAACATGTGTTTTACATGATTTTTGCAATCTCACTCCTTATATTAGAATGCATTAGTTACATATCGCTGCCTTAATTAGCTATAAACGCATTGTTTTTAAACTTTACAGGGAAGCCAAAAACGTTTTAAAGCCGTAAATTAAGCTAATCAAAAAACTAAAGGAACAATGGCAATTTTCATTGAAAAAACAAAATTTCAAAAGTAATATTTTTAAACGCTTTTGTTTGTTTCGAGAGTTTGTGATTTAGATATAAAATTTAATGGAAAATTTTTAGATGTTAGGCCTTTTTTTTAGAAATAAAATTTGAAATGTCCATAATGAAATCTCCTTAATTGTTAAACATAATTAAAGGTAAAAGCATATTGAATACAGTTTTTAAGTAGAGCAAATTTTAATTATTGCCAGAGGCGATTAAAAGTAAGACCATATTGAATCCAATTATTGTAGGTACTCTTTAAAAGCAAATGAGATAAATAATGAGCGACTGAATAAGTATTCTTAAATATTTGTTAATTAATAAATGGTATATTGTGTCATATAGAAATAATGATAAATCTTGGAAATGTTGACATTTCTTTTTTGAAATGCTTATTCACTGTTGAGTTAATGGTTGTGAAGCGACTCTAATCGTTCTTAACATATGTTTTATAATCACAAGATGCAAAGCATATCACCAGCTCTTTTGTCTAATGTTCATTGGAAATTTTTACGTGTACACAAAAAAAAAAAAATGTCAATGACAATCGGTCTTTGTAATATATGTATGTGCATATGAGGAAGAGTGTGACAAACACATGATGTGCGAGAACAAGAATGTTTTAAAAACAGCGTGTTGCGGCTTTATTTAATTTTATGAAATCTTTGAGTGATGGTAGGGCATTTACAAAAGGGCATTAAAAAAAATCGTAAGTTTTCAGTAAATGGCACCGAAATTTTCAGTAGAAAGCATAAGCCATCAAAAACACGATTTAAAAAAATGTAATTATCCTTAGCAATTATTATATACAGTGTCGGACAATAAAATAAGAAAACCTTGTTCTGCAACCAAGAACCTTAAAAAAATATTTCTCTAGGCATATGATAAATTTAAAAGGTATTTACTTTTATTCATTTATTCAAACAAAATCAATTCAGTTTAAAAAAAGAAATTTGAAAGTTATACATAAAATCACATTTCAAAAGGACAAACAAAATAAGAACTTTTTTACTTTTAATGGCACAACAGCCCATGTAGGGCCTAGGCCGAGCTTTTCGCATCCACTCATGTTGTGCGTGTTATATTTGTACATGAATGGAAGGAACCTACAGTTTAATGCCGAATCCGAACGGCGAAGTGAAAAGCTTTTCATAGCAATTTTTACTCTTGTAGGTATTTTGCCATTGCCTGCCAAGAGGTGGTGCCGTGTAGAAAAATAATTTTTTCTATTTTTTGATTTTGTCTGTGCCGAGATTCGAACCCCGACACTCTGCGTAGCAGTCCAATGCACTACCACTAGGCCACAGCGACCACAAAATAAGAACACTTCAATTAAAAAAAAAATAATTATAAAATATTGACTCCAATTGTTCACTAATGCTAATATTTTGTTGAATAGGCTTTGTTAATTAAAACCGCCTTTTTCCGTTTAGTATACATATTGTATATTTCAATCTTCTTCTTTTTCTTTTAATGGCACAACAGCCCATGGAAGGCTACTCATGTTGAGCTTGTTATATTTGAACATGAATGGAAGGGGCTTTCAATTTCATGCCGAATCCAAATGGTAATTTTTACTCTTGTAGGTTTGCCATTGCCTGCCAACAGGTGGTGTAGTGTAGCAAAACAGTTTGATTTTGCCTATGCTGAGATTTGAACCTCGGCCACTCTGCGTAGCAGGCCAACGCACTATCCATTACGCCACAGTGACCACTTTAAATATATATTTAAATCTAGTGAAAGTAAATCTATTCAAAGTACTCGTACTATTTTTAGATTAAATACTTTGGCCCTTCCGACGCCAAATTTTATATTTTTGTGTTTTGATAAGGGGTTGATACCAAAGCGAATGGCAACGGATAAGTTTTAAGATTTCCGTTTTTGTTCCATATTTTTGAAACGGTTACGGTTTTGGTATCAGGCGATAACTGTTATAAATCGGTTTACGCAAGTTAAAAAAACAACTAAAAAATTATCAAAGCAAACGTCTATTGTGGAATTACAAAAATATAAAGGTAATATGCTTTTTCTATTAAATTTAGTTTAATTAAATTTAATAAATGAGTGCAGTAATCAAGTAAATTAATATTAGTAGAGTAGAAGTATTAACAAAGTGTAAATAAAGAAATCGTAGAAAATTTTAGCAGAAATATTTGCATTTGATATATTTTTATTAATCCCTTAAAAACAAATATGATTTGTTAATATCAGTTTAAGTTCTTAAAATGGAATATTTCAAGATTCAAGATAAGATCATTAATAAATCAAAGGGTAAAGACTAATAAAAATAAAAAAATTGGGCAAACATGCATAAAGTAATAATGCGGAACTGTGTTTGATTTGTGGTGTGGTGTAAGCTATTTTCATGTTATTGGGGAGGAGCAATGATCAGTGGATTGTGCGTAACAAAATGTTAAAATAAAATCAAAATTTATTGGGTGTCTAACTGAAAATGAGAGATTCACAATTTAAGGCGTAACTTGTACTAAATCACATTTGACAATACTGTAACTACTTTAATGTTTTAGCTACGTCATGTAACTTTTGTTTTGATTCTGTATCAATTCGCCAATGTGTAAACAACATAACATTTTTGCGCCAAATAAACAGCATTTGCGGTAAGTTTTGTCTCTCTTCTTTAATTCGAAAAAAAAGTAGTGCTGAAAGCCATCGGAACTTGCAAAAACATTGGGAGTAACTCAAACATCAATTTCCATCCACCTAAAATCATTGAGGCTCATTCAAAAGGAAGGAAATTTGGGTGCCATACGACAAGAGAGCCGAGAGACGTCTAAAGATGATTTTACATGGCTGAAATGCTACTTTAGTGCTACAAAAATAAGTCGTTTTTGCATCGAATTTTTACTGGTGACAAAAATAGATTCCTAGACAACCCGAAGCGCAAGAAGTCTTACGTGAAGCTCGGCCAACCACAAACATCCACGCCGAAGCAAAATATTCATGGCGCCAAGGTAATGCTTTGTGGTGGTTGGTGGGATCAGAAGGGTGTCATCTATTATAAGATGCTAAAACCTGGCGAAACTATTTAGTGAGAGCTGTATCGAAAATAATTTATTTGTTTGGAGAGAGCACTGGCCGAAAAGCTTCTGGTCGCTTTCATTCTCTACCTTTGGTCGTGCGACCAGGCCCTAGATCGTAATGACAACGCGCCGGTTAAAAATTATTTAGGAAATAGTGGATGAGAAGACCTTTCAACTTGTGACTATCACTTATTTCGATCGATGCAGAATGCCCTTACTGGAATGCGCTTTACTTCAGTTGAAAGTATATAAATTGGATTGATGATTCGTTCAAAGATGGATTCCTTTTTGGCAAGGAATCCATGCCTGCAAAATGAAAAGATGTTATAGCTTTCGATAGACTCTACTTTGAATAAAATACTCATTTGATTTGTTAATGAAATAAAGCTATATACTATATATACCGGATATATATATATAAAAAAAACACTCACTTTCTATGTAATACTTTTATGTAATATTTATATATGTATAAGTTTAAGTTTTCTATTTTTCCAATATCGTAAAAAGTAACACGTAAAATTTTTGAAATAGTTCTAATTTTAAGCTAAATAAATTGATTAGAATCTATTGAAAGGATATATTTGTATTATCTTTCTTCATTACACAACTATCAAATTTCTCTTCTCTGGATTTTAATCGCAAATTTTGTATATGTTGATTTAATTTCAGTGATTTTAATAAAGAATATTATTTAATTTTCATTTCAGGTTATTGTTGAGAAAGCACCCAAGGCACGCATTGGAGATCTAGATAAGAAAAAGTATTTGGTACCATCTGATTTGACTGTTGGGCAATTCTATTTCTTGATTCGTAAGCGTATTCACTTGCGTCCAGAAGATGCGCTATTCTTTTTTGTCAATAATGTAATTCCACCAACATCAGCTACTATGGGTTCACTCTATCAGGTAAATACAAATAAAGAGATCTGGTGGAAGTCAAGCCGATTGTGGAGAATTTTTTATTTTACTATTTTTTTTTTTAATATTATTTGGCTAAAATTCTTTACTTGAAATTTCTTAACAAAAATTCACATTCCTGTTTTTGGCACCACCATACCCATACCCGACAAACAAACTTAAATACAATATATAAAACGTTTTTGAATTCCTTATGACAATTATTCATTTAATATTTCAGGAACATCATGAGGAGGACTACTTCTTATATGTAGCTTATTCAGATGAGAATGTTTATGGCAAGAATTAAGAAGCATTTACACAACAGGATGGAGTAGAAATATAATTGACAAATGATTTTGCGGCGAACACTTGTGAACTCTTGAATTATTTTCAAATAATTATGATTTTGCATTATTTGATGGAAATACAAACAGACGAAATAAAATTATATTATAAAAACAAATTAATTGATCTATAAATAATGCAAATATGTAGCTATAAATATTAGTTATAAATATTTTAAACAATCTATTAACTTTATATTTTAATGTTTTAGTATTTTTTTTTGTCAATTAGCCTTTTATTTTTTTCGCCATTCTTTTATTTAGGTACATCATAATGCCTTCATTTCACTTCTTTTTTTTATATAAATCGAAATTGATATGCACATAACTAAAAAATATCAAATCTGAAAACATTTTCAACTTACAGCAAATTTGAAATTAAATTTACTTAGACTCATTTTTGATTGTCCATACTTTTTTTTTGTATCAATGACATTTTATTTTGAAATAAAAATCATAATTATTATATGCCTATATTTATTATTTTACACAAACAGTGTTTAGTTAGTCTCATGGGAGCTTTAGCGTCAATGATCGTATTGTGAAGAAACTTTTTCATTGTAAAAAGTGAATATCCTTATTATAGTAGATATTATATTCGGAGAGTAGTGGTAAAATGTTTTGGGAATATAAGTTTGTTTAGAACCCATCTTACTGATTGCTACACAAACTGAATCATATTGGAATGTACGAGTCCACAATATATGATCGCCAATGTACAATGGACCTATTATATCCCTAGGTACGATACAGAACCCCACCACCATTATTTTCAAATCAATACTCATTTGTAAACTTCAGTTTACCCAGCTGATATAGTAGAGCAAATGGTTTCTTCGACTCAGATTGGTCTACTCTAACATATTCTATGAGTGGCGACAGAGTTTCATATTGAAAAAGTAAACACCCAAAAATTTAGTTTTTGATCCGAGCTTTCTAGAAGTAATAGCCTAAAACACTTTCGCACTTTTTCGTGCAATGTGTAGCCAAACATATTTTACTTAATGATTTTTCTATGCGGTTCTATTCTGATTTCTGAACATCAATATTTGTGTCGATTCATTTTAAAATTCTTGCTTTTCCTTCACTCAGTGTGTCAGTATGTACTGTAGATCCTGCCTTAGTTCTTCCGATAAAGAAGAAGAAAATGTTTCCATTTTAGCAGTTTTATATATTTTTTATTTCTATAACATAAACAATATTTTGTATAATGACTTGTATAAATAATATTGAGCTTTTTAATATAAAATATGATTCCACGTTTATTTCAGGTTGTTCTTGAGAGAGCACCCGAGTCACAGCTTAGAGATATGGACACAACCACATTTTTGGTACCATCTGATTTTACTATTGGACAATGCAACCACAAAGTTCGGAATCTCTTAAAGTTGCAACGATCAGACCCATTTTACTTTGTTATCAATAATACGATTCCACCAGGAGATGCTACATTGGGCGCACTCTACGAGGTACATACACATTGAATTAATAGTTTTTCTATTGGATTTCTATTTCATATAACAATTAATATATTATAGATACATCACGAGGAAGATTTCAACTTATATGTTAGTTATACGGATAGAAAAATTTTGGAACCTTAAAGTTTTGCGGCGATATCCTTTGTGCCTTTGTGAAAGAGAAGCAATTTGAGTTTGATGAATGTACAAAATATTAATAAAAAAAAGTAATGAGATAACAAACATAATTATAATTAAACAATGCAAAATGTAAAGCAGTTCAATTAAACACATATTTATAACAATACTACTATTGCTATTAGCGGCCCTTACATGGTCATTAATAATGACCAAACTAGTATTTCCATCGTTATATTGATGTCAGACTTATACGATCATAAAAAATGGCATTACTAAAAGTAACGACAGAAAAATCAGATATTTATAAATTAAATTCCAAGTAATGAAGGGATATTTTTTTGTGAATGTTACCTGACACGACAATTGAAAATGTCAAAATTTGTAAATAATATTATTATTGACAGTTTAAGGTCCGTTATTAGCTCCGTTGAAATAACCAATTTTTCTTTGTGGAATTCTACCAAATTGGTAACTTGTTTCTCAGTTTGGTAATTTTTGGCAACTTTTCTGCTAGTGAGACATAGTTTGAATTATTAGCTGTGTTTCTTTTGACACAAATATAAGATAACTAACGCAGTGACAAAAGAAACATGCATCCTTCCTTAATTTTTGTGAATAAAAAGTAAGTAAATGTGATGTAGTGGTAGTGCGTTGGACTGCTGCGCAGAGTGTCCGGGGTTCGAATCTCGGCACAGGCAAAATCAAAATGTAGAAAAAATAATTTTTCTGCACCGAAAAGATCGGCCGAGGCCCTCCATGGGTTGTTGTACCATTAAAAGTAAAGTAACATTTATCCCTTCGCCATTGATTCATTTGGTACCATTTGTTTTCCAACCGTAGATCCTCTAGATGTTCTTCACCATGTTAAGTGTCTTGGGATGTCATATATATCTAGGCCCTCAGATAATATTCCGAGTTGTATATTAAAAAATGTTTACTGTGGCGTAGTGGTACTTAGTGTGTTGGACTGTTACGCAGAGTGTCCCGGGTTTAAATCTCGGCACAGGCAAAATCAAATAGAAAAAGACAAATTTTTTTTACATGGCACCACCGCTTGGCAATCAATGGCAAACCTAGAAAAGTAAAAACGAAAAGCTTTTCACTTTGCCGTATGGATTCGGCATAAAACTGTAGGTCCCTTCCATTCATGTACATAAATAACACGCATGAGTGGATGCGAAAAGCTAGGCCTAGGCCATCCATGAGCTGTTGTGCTATTAAAAGTAGAAGACGTATATTAAAAAATTATGCTGAACTTTTACAAAAACCGCTCGCAAAAATCTTTGACAAATGTTTAAAGTCTGGTATCTTTAATAGTTCATCTTCATAAAAATCATGTTAAATCTCTCAAATATCTCAAATTATAGAGACCTAAATTATTTGAATTAATTGTTACTACCCAAATTGCTGTTACAACATTGATCAACACATCGATGTCTAATGAATGGATTTATAAATGACCAACAAACTGATGTTATATGTATATACTGATTTTAGCAAAGCATTTGATAATGTCATTCATGGTTTTATTGATAAAAAAGCTATGTTTGATTGGATTTATATGTTTGATTTCCGAAATCGTATCGCAGCATATCTTAAATAGTTTACGTTATGCTACGTTAAGTTGCTCTACGTATGCATAATCTAGCCCTAATGCATAACCAAATCATAATGGAAGTGAGGGAAAGTAAGCACGAACACAATTATCAAGCAATTTTCATATTATAAGGTATTTTAGACTATATTTTGACGAAAAAAATAGAGTCACGAGGTTAATACAAAAATGGAATGATATCTTTATTGTGGTTAGGACTTTGAAATTACTCCCCGTCGATTTGTTTTTCGTGGTCCGCCGAAAATTTGTCGTCATAAAATAGATTAGATATTTTACAAATTAATTCATTGTGAATGCAACTCAAAACGCCAAATCAAACATAACTAATTTTAACTCCACTGAACATACCCTTTAGATACGAAAACGAGCGAAAGTGCAGAAATGTCAAACAATTTTTGATTAAACATATTTCGGAGTGTTTTTGCATCAGTCGACGAAAAAATATACATTCGCAAGTAGTGCTTGTTGGTTTTAAAATAGACAAAATTACTCTTCAAGCTGGAATTCCTCTCGTATTAGTTTAATGTAATAAGTAAATTTTCAAACAAGTGCGAAAAACTATTAGTTAAAGCAAAAAGGTAAATGCAAGTCATGTCAATAATAAAAATAAAGGTAGAAATTAGTTTACATGCTAAAATAAACGTGTGTCGATTGTGAGTGTTTGTGGCCGCTGTCGGCGGCGACGAGCTAGAAATTGATTTTCCTGCAATTATCGTTTGTATTTTGATAATTTCTGTGTGATCAATATTGTATAAGTTTTCTTTGTTCTATTTTAATTTTACAATATTCACTCCACTTGTCTTTTCTCATTATTTTGCCTTTATCGAATCTCAAACAAATTGTGGCAATGTCAGTGCAATTTACATGCTTTGTTCTTTATTTTGAGAGCGAATTAATTTTCTATTGAGTTTTCCGCTATACCCCTCTGAAACCGAAAGGTTTTTAAGTAAAACGTTATACAAAAAGGACAAAATGCTGCCACACCGTGGTGACTCTGTTTGGGGCACAGGTGTACTTGTCCGAGGTTTGCACCTTTGCAAAAACTAAATTGGTTACGTATTCAATTGAACTGTGTGATTTCCAAAATTACACAAGAATAATAAATAAGCAGATCAGCTGATTTTAATACTTTAATTTATTTTCATATAAAATGTTAATGTACTTTTACTATAAAAAATATCACATCTGGCATCACTCCTGTATTAAAATATTCAAATAATTTATTTTCACTTTGTTTGCGTTTTTGCATTTACCGAAGCGGAGTATGTGGGATTTTTTCATTGGTGCTTGAGTATCGCATGATAATCTATTTATGTAGGGTACTTTTTATTTTGAAACATCTCTTTACTGTACGCACTATACTGCAACATACTTAATGTTCAAATAATCATTTTTGTTTCCAATTAAATATCTAGTTTATTAAATTTAAAATTTTTGCAATGACCTCAATAAGTACTCAAGGTTTCTACTTTATTTCTACTTCCCGAAATATAATGCATCACGAGTTTTTTGGTTTGTTTGTATTTTGTTTATTTGCTGTTAGTACACATTTTCTTTGGGGTGGTTTTGACGGCATTACAATTACCGGTCTAAAAATGCTTTTATAATATATACTTACAACTAATTTGTATTTAAAACATTATTAACAAAAGGGTGCGTGTTAATTACATATTTTATGTATCTAAAATTTCTCAGATACTGTTAAAATAATTGCAATGAAAAATTGATCTATTGCAAATTGTAAAGTTATCCAGGTTATCGTCTGTAATACATAACCTCAAAAGTTGTATCACCTAGTTTGCATAACCTCAATATTAAATCGGAACTATAATTAAATTCATGCATAGAATTGTGCATTGTTGATTGCAAAGGTTTTCACAAGAACTGGGGGTTTTAACAGTTGATCGTGATTGCATGTTTGTATTTATATATTTATGTTTTTATGAATACAATTTTAGTTTATTTTATTATTTTTATTTATTCACTCTATAGAACAAAATTCTTACCGACTATTCAACAGGGAAAGTAATATTCATATATAAGAAATCTTAATCTAATAAAATTCATTTTAGATGGATCTTAAAGTATCTTTAGAATTTACAAAGTCAATATCAAATTTTGATGACAAAGAATTCAATTCACTTAACACTCTATAAATCGGTGAGTTTAGGGCATAATTTGTATGACAAGTGCCTAAATAAAATACATTTAGAATAATTAATTGAAGAAGATCAATGCAATCAACTCGACCGATTAAAATATCAGAAAGAAATAGTAAAGAGATAATAATTTTTCTACGCTCTAAAGATTTCAAATCAATTAGTTTACAGCGGGCAGTATACGAGGGAATTGGATTCGTAAATTTCAATGAACACAAGGCAAAACGTAAAAGAGATTTCTGGATTCTTTCAAGACGTAAAATATGAGAGGCATTATAAGGATTTTAAATAAGGGCACCATATTCCAACCTTGAGCGAACTAATGATATACACCCCTGCTCAAATTAATAGTTACACTAAAAGACTTTTTGTTCGAATTGGTTTTTGCAACCATTATCGCGCAATTAAAGGTAAAATGAAGTGTTAATTAACGCAATATGGCAATGATATTGCTGGCAAAGTGAAACGTGTGATTTCCCTAATTATTGTGAATTGTTACTTACTTAGCTGGCTTTACAACCGATGGTCGGTCTTGGCCGCCTCTACAAAGCTTCGCCAGTCACTTGTGCTATGCGCGCGCTGGCGCCCGTTGATAAGGCCAAGTGCAGTCAGGTTGCCCTGCACCTGGTCTTTCCAACGGAGATTAGGAAATCCCCTTCTGCGTGTTTCTCAACCGTGGTTCGAATAAAACACCCTAGCCGGAGCGCTTTCTTCCATTCGCTCAACATGACTCAACATTGTGAATTGTTGCTTTGCGTGAAAAAGTCAAAAAACCTACAAGTTCACTAAAGTATTTTTGCTAAAAAAGGTTTTTTTTTTGAGTTCTTACAGTTCTTAATTTAACAGCGGTAAATTTTGCTTTAATTAACTTAAGAATAGTGAAATTTGATTAAATAATTGATAATTTAGATGGGTCGTAAGATAAAGATTAGTTTCGAACCTAAGAAAAGAATGAAAATCACTTCGTGACATTGGCCAATTGATGGGGAGAACCCATAATTTTGTTGGAAATGCGTTAAAGCGAAAACCCCAAAACCAGTCTCGAGGAAAGCCCAAAAAACGAACGCAAATCTCGATCGTCACATTGTGACGTATCTGTATAAAGGACCCAGTTAAGTCTTCAAAGGTAATAGCAGCCGAAATTGGAAACGTGGTGAGTTAACCTACCAGGACGAATAGCCAAAAAAGTTCCTTTGATGAGAAAAAACAATTTGAGCATGAGGTTAAATTTAGCAAGGAAACACAGAATCTGGATGAGGCCTGAGGGTGAGCAAAAGTGGAGAAATATTTCATGGAGCGAAGAAACGAAAATTAATCTGTTCGGAAACGATTCAGAAAGGAATGTACGCGGTCCAAAAGGCAAAGTTTTTCACGTTCGTTTCACGAAAAAACCGTGAAGCGTGGAGGTGGAAATATGGTTTGGGAATGTTTTTCTTGGTATGAAGTCGTTCCTATACACCAAATTACTAACCATTTGACAGCAGCCGAATACAAGGACATTGTGGAAAATACAATGCTACCCTATGCTATCTAATGCTTTGAATATCATAATGTCAAAGTTTTAGAGTGGGCAAGTCAAACCCCGGATCTTAATCCAATAGAAAATCTGTGGTGAAACTTAAAAAAGAAATTGGCGAAAAAAGCTGTCTCTAATAAAGAACAATTATGGGAGTATGTTCAGAAAATATGGTATGAGACACCCTGTCGGGATTTGTTTAATAGTATGCCAAGGAGAGTAACGAAGGTAATTCAAAATGGTGGTGGATACACAGGATATTAGTTAAATGATTCAAAATATCAAATCACTTTAAATTATCTTCTTTTTTTTTGTTAATACTACAAATGTAACTATTTTTTTGAACAGTGGAATAAGTGCCTTAAAATGTTTATTGATCTCAGATTCTTTGTTATACTTTATCTAGTAATGAAGTTTATTTTTCTTTATTTATTTATATTCACAGAATTACCATAATGTGCATTTTTGTTTTTTATAAAAATATTGAATAAAACCATTATTTGTTATGTTAAAGTTGAAAGTGTGCTGTGTACCAATTGTTTTGAGTAGGGGTGTACATATATAAACACTTTAATGTATACGGATCTGAGAAATTTGAACTATTTCGGCGAATAAAAGCTAATAACGAATAGGCCGTATGTATAAAATTGTTCAAATGATCTACAAAAGAGAATTTTGTATAAAAAATTACTCCAAGATTTTTGAAAATTTTTACCGGTTTGAGCTGTGAATCATCAAGAAAATACGATTTAACTAAGGGGAAGCTTGAGTTATTAAATGTGGAGACAGCGCATTTCTCAACGTTAGGAAACAAATGATTTTTCACACACCAGTTATGTACAGAATTTAAGTCTAATTACAATTTAATAGCATCCGATAGGTTAGTAACTCTAAGATACAATTTCATATCATCTACAAATAAAAGACACTTAAGGAGTGAGATAAAAAAAATCGTATAACTTTAAATTGTCCTAGCATTGAAATCCCTTATGCAAATAAAAAAATCTAAACAGTTTTGAAAAGAAAATTCAATTTCTGATAAAATGATCAAAACTAATTTGTTTGTTGTTTTTTTTACAGAATTCGGATAGTTTTTCCGGTATACCTGCCATTAGCGCCTTTACTGTCATTTCTGAGACTCTCTTGGCGGCAGCATTCCACTTATTTCTAAAATCTTCCAAGGATTTAGCTTCTTTGTTTGTTGCCATTAATGTTCTTTTCACTGTATAGGCCGAAGTTCTGGGAAATTTGGTGGGTTGGCGATTTTTGGTACCAATTTGATGTTTTAGACTTCGAACCATTTACGGGTTACTTTACTGTAGTGGCAGGAGGCTAGATCAGGCCAAAAGAAAGTAGACACTTTGTGCTTTCTAATGAAGGGCAGCAATCTCACCTGGAGGCACTCCTTCACATAAATTTCGGCGTTAACAGTGCCACTTGTTACGAAACTTTTACCCCTTAGCCCACAACTACAAATCGCTTGCCATACCAGAAACTTCTTCGGGAACTTGGACTTTTGTTTTGTCCTAAATCTTTCCTCAATTCCTCCTCGTTCCTTTGCGGTGTAAAACTCTTGACCAGGCAATTGAGAAAATTTAGACAACACGTATGTTTCATCGTCCATAACACAGCAATCGAATTTTAGGAAAAAAATCTGTCTTCAACTTTTTAGCTCTGCTCTGGGCTACCAAGTTCTTAGTAGCGTTCCTGTCTGGTACTGACTGCACTTTGTATGTTTTAAGGCCCGCATCTTTTTTAATTTTACGAACTAAAAACTCACTGCAACTCGCTTTTTCCTCCAATTTTTTATTAAACAACGCTGGATTCTTCTCTAAGAGAGCAACGACTTTCTTCGCCTTTTGTGGAGAGACGAAACCGCATTTCCTTCCAGAACCATATTTTCTAGCAACTTCACAAAAGTTACATGACGTAGCTAAAGCAAGTTAAGTCTGTATTAAATTTTTTAAGAATCATCGAGACAGTGTTTTGTGTAACTTTCGCTTTATTTGCAATGGTTTTCTGGCTAAACTGCGAATTTTCTCGAAATAATTCAGCAACTAAATCGCGTCTTTCCACTTCCGATGCCATGACTCAATTGAAAGTTCACAAGTCAAAAAACATGTGTATTTCATCAGAATTTCTCCAGCGCAAAGCCTACTGTTTGAATTTTTTCATTCAGATGAAGAGTTTCAAAGAAGTGGTCTTTCAAAGTTATCCGATTTTTTCGATCTCACGCCTTAGCATATAATTTAATTAGAAATATCAGTTATAAATAAAATAGAAAGTAATGGCCAAAGAATACTACCCTGCGGCACCCGAGAGGTAGCAAATAAAGGGTTTAGAAAGTGCATTATCAATATTAACAAAACAAACTCTATTATTTAGGTAAGATACAAACCAACTTAACATGGATGAATGAAAACCTAATTTTGCTAAACGTAATCAAAGGCTTTAAAAAAATTTGTGTATAGTGTATAAATCACATACATAAATTAAACTTTTTTTAATTCATGTGGTTTAATTTTGTTGACCTTTTTTAATGGTTTAAAGAAAGATTGACACAAGTACTTGTTTATAATTCAAATATCTATTCTTCCTCAGACTCATTACAGTTTGTGCGCAAATTGTTTGGTGTAAAACTTATTCTGTGGATATTATGACCAATGCGCGCCAGTGAACGTTTGTAATGCCTAGTAATAATCTATTATACTATGGTTTACAAAATATCAGAACGGAGTTACACTACCTAACTTTAGCTAGAAATCTCTAAAAAATGCTTGCATATTCCTTAGTTCGATGTTTATAAAATTCTTACACTTTTCTAACTGCTACTTAGAAAATAAAGCTTAAGAAACTCATCAGGCTATGAAGTGCATTAATTAAATCCTTAACAAATAATAATTGAAATTTATTCGTTCTTGTCCCGAACTTTTTAGTCCTGTACTCTCTACTGATAACTAAATTTAAAAAACTACCCATATTTATTATTAATTTTCTTGTACTACCTACATTTAAAAGTTTCCACACAGCTGTGTTTTTTCTCTCTTCAATTATTCACATTTATGGTAATCTGAAAAGAAGTTGAAGGTTATACAAACATAAAACTCATAGCAACTATAAGCAATGTTGCTATCCAATAATAGTTTCCCCCAACGAGAAAAGTGCTATCATAACATCAATTTGAATTTAAATTATAAATAATAAAGTAGGTTCAACAAACTACATATTTCCCAATTTGAAACTAAAAGTACAAAGTTCATTAGTTGTTATTTTCTTATCAATATTAAAATCAGATTTTTAATACGTAAGTAATATAGTACACGTACGAGTAGTAATGATAAGCATTCAAAACGCAAATACCTACATACTTGCTATAAATGTTTACATAAACTAAATAGAATATACATCTTTAGACTAAGGAAAGCTAAACTCCATTTACTTAACTACTAAATAGACACGATAATGATAAAGTGTAAACCCATAAAAGTCGAAAAGTTATTTGTTCTCGACCTTGTTCAATACTTGTTTATTAGAGCAAAGAACATAAAACTTTTTCTCTTTATTTCCTTATTTGTATTATATATTTATTTATATTGGGTGTATAACTTGAAAATGAGGGATTCACAATTGATGGAGTAATTTGTAGCAAATCACATCTGGCAACACGGTAACTACTTTCATGCTTTAGCTACGTCATGTAACTTTTGTTTTGATCATGTATCAATTTGCCAAAGTGTAAACAACATAACCTTTTGCATTACAAACATGTCAGCGCGCCAAATAAACAGCATTTACGGGAAGTTTTGTTTTCTGCTTTGATTCTAAAAAAATTGCTGCTGATGAAAGTCATCGATTGCTGTTTGACGTTTACGGTGAATATATTTCATTGATCAAAATATGCGAATTCGGGTTTCTACGCTTTTGACACGGATGACTAGAAATGCCTTGGCCAAGTGAAAAATTTTGAAGATGAAGAATTGGAGATGTTACTTGCCAAACGCAAAAGGAATTTGCAATAACATTGGGATTTACTCAAGCAGGAATTATCAAGCACCTAAACTCAATAGGATTCATTCAGAAGGAAGGAAATTGGGTGCCATACAACTTGAAGCCGCGAGACGTCGAAGGGCGATTTTGCATGTCTAAAATGCTTCTTCAGCGCTATAAAAATAATTTGTTTTTACATCGAATTATTACTTCTTTTTCTTTTAATGGCACAGCAGCCCTAGGCCCTAGGCCAAACTTTTCGCATCCACTCATGTTGTGCGTGTTATATTTGTACATGAATGAAAGGGATCTACAGTTTTATGCCGAATCCGAACGGTAAAGTAAAAATCTTTTCTTAGGCAATTTTTACTCTTGTAGGTTTGCCATTTGCCTGCCAAGAGGTGGTGACGTGTAGAAAAATAATTTTTTCTACTTTTTGATTTTGCTTGTGCCGAGATTTGGACCCCGAACACTCTGCGTAGTAGGCCAACGCATTACCAACTAAGCCACAGCGATCGAATTATTACTGGCAACGAAAAATGTAGTCATTACAACAACCCAAAGAAGCGCAAGAAGTGGTATGTGAAGCTCGGCCAACCAGGAACATAACACTGAAGCAGGGATCAGAATGGTATCATCTATTATGAGCTTCTAAAAGCTGAAACTATGACGGGAGTGCTGTTTCGAAAACAACTGATTCGTTTGAAGAGAGCAATGGCCGAAAAACGACCAGGCATGAGTCATTGCTAGACCGGTTAAAAATTATTTGGAAAATAGTGGATGGGAAGTTTTGGCTCATCCGCCATATTCAACCGGTTTTATAATTTAATTTTCTACTATTAATCTATTCCTTTTGTCGTGATTTGTTCGAAGGTGCTCGCCTACGAACTATCACTATACCAAGTATTAAGGTGAGAGGATAAAATGTTATTTAATTTGCATCGGTTTCCAAAAACTCAAGATCGCTAAAGTTCAACCGTTCACCACCATTCTTTATATCAAATTTTAATGATTTGAAATCTTTTTTTATACCTGTTTACATATTGATTTTGTTTGTTCAAAGAAAAGTCTGTCTACACATATTTTGTCATAACATAAGCTTTTATAGGCATGTCAGTGCTACACTATTTACATTCTACTGTGGGCAAAAAGTAGTAAGACTTTTTAATTTAAATTTCGCGCGGAAACCCATTCATCAAAATATTATTTTTTTAAGGTTGGTATGACTGTCGGTGACATCTGTGCCAAATGTCACATCAAAATAATCATTAGTGTTTAGTATACGCTTGTCTTTTCACAATGAGTGAAATTATTCAACAAAGAAGTTCCATTAAATTTTGTGTGCGGAATCAAATTTCTGGTGCCGAAACGTTCAGAATGTTGCAAAAGGCCTTCGGTGATAATTGTATGTCGCGAGCAAGTGTTTTTGATTGGTACAAATTGTTCAAAGATGGTCGAGAACGCGTTGACGACGAATCACGTCCAGGACGGCCATCAACATCAACTGATGATCAACACGTCAATAAAATCAAGGAATTGGTGCTCGAGAATCGACGATTAACAGTAGAGACCTTACTGGCATCGTTATATCGGAATATCGGAAGGATCAGTGAAAACCATTTTAAAACATCATTTGGGCCTAAGAAGAGTGAATTGGTTCCAAAATCACTGCATTGGTATTACGAGACCATTTTGCCAAAAATTCGACTGATATCGTTCCGCAACCACCCTACCACCTGACTTAGCACCGTGTGACTTTTGGCTATTTTCTAAACTCAAAAAACCGCTTCGTGGACCGTTTGACCGTTTTGAGTCAATTGAAGACATTAAACATGAATCGCTAAGCGCATTGAAGGCTATTCCGGAAATTGACTTTAACAACTGTTTCGAGAATTGGAAAAAACGTTGGCACAAGTGTATTGGGGCCGGGGGGGATTACTTTGAAGGGGACAAAATAGATTTGGAAGAATGAATAAAAAAATTTGAAATTATGAACAAAGTCTTACTACTTTTTGCCCACAGTAGTATGTACATATGAATGCTCATAGACCCTTCTTAACTCACTTTGGAAAAAAATTATATACACATATGTAGGTACAAATGAAATTTTCTGTATTTTTTATGAATACTGGAATCAATTTTATGTTTTTCATGTATATCATGAATAAATTAATAAAATATATACTATATACTTATACTTTGAAATTTGTGAAAAGTGAGTTACGAGGGGTCAACCTATGACTATCGATATATGCACATATTTAGGGTATTCACAAAGTGCCATATTCATTGCCGTATCCTCTCAATTGTCATTCTCTCATTTCGTATACATAAATAAAAAATGTTATGGCAGCATAAGGCACCTTGTGAATACCCCAATTGATATAAGTGTGTGTAAGTTGTACTAAGTACTATTTAATGAATTTACATTTGAAAATGTTATTTAATTTTTATCTTTTGTATTTATTTGTAGCTTCAACAATTTCATCAATCAAAATCACCATCACCCACTTACCTGCGTCTCTCTCACACTCTCTTCGCCAACTTTTCGCTTATTCACTATATTATCCATAAATGTCACAGCCTCAGAAAAAGGATACGCCGTCACATCACAATCGCAAACCACTGCAACAACAACAACAACAACAACAAAATGCCGACAACATAAACCTAAGTAACAAAAAACAAAAGTTAACAACAACGACCATAGCAAAAACATTGAGTCATGCTAAATCCAACGGTGGCATTCCGTCGTCGCGGATTACACCTCCAAAATTGCTGGCACCTACAACATCAACATCAGCGCCAACATTGCTACATAAAAAATCTCAAAATTCAAAATTGCAAACAGACAAAGAACGTGCCGAACGCGAAACACTTGTGTTATGGCGTAAGCCTATATTAACAATTAAATATTGCTCATTGGAGATGGTTGAATTATTGCAAACATCAAGCAAGAAGTTAGTACATATCAATATAAATTTATTGTTCTGACTTCATATTTACTCACACTATCCTTTTTTGGATTTTAGATTGTTACAACAACGTTCGCTTCTCGCTGCTATTCTAGTATTAGGGACTATTTTAAGTATTATTTATCATATTCCTGGTCCACATCAAATAGTCTTTAGCTTAATCCGTAATAATACATGGTTCTTTATATATTGGATTGGCCTGGGAGTGTGTTCGTCAGTGGGTTTGGGTACGGGTTTGCATACATTTATACTGTACCTGGGGCCGCATATAGCGAGCGTAACGTTGGCAGCATACGAATGTAATTCATTGAATTTTCCAAAGCCACCATATCCAGATGAGTAAGTAAAACATGAGTGAAATGAAGATAAAGTTAAAACTTACTTAATCTCAATTGTGCTTTTTTCCTACAGTATTATATGTCCCGATGAACCGTATGTTAAGCAAATGCCCAATATTTGGTCTATTATGAGTAAAGTGCGTCTGGAGGCATTTCTGTGGGGTGCAGGCACAGCGCTTGGTGAATTGCCGCCATATTTTATGGCGAAGGCAGCACGTCTATCCGGCTACGATCCCGAGGATGCAGAAGAGATGGTAGAATTTGAGGCGCTCAAAGCTAAACGGAATCAAAAGAATTTAAGTCTTATGGATAAAGGAAAATTATTTATGGAACGCGTTGTGGAGCGTGTTGGTTTCTTTGGAATTTTGGCATGCGCGAGCGTTAGTTTCAATTGCATTTTAATAACTAAATCTATTTGATTGATTGAATAAATCCATATTTCCTTTCATTTATATAGATTCCCAATCCACTTTTCGATTTGGCGGGCATTACCTGTGGTCATTTTATGGTGCCATTTTGGACCTTCTTTGGTGCCACACTCATCGGGAAAGCGATCATTAAAATGCATATACAAAAGATTTTCGTTATAATCGCTTTCAATGAGACGCTTATCGAGCGCGCCGTTGATATGCTAGCAAAAGTTCCAGTTTTGGGTAAGAAGCTGCAAGAGCCCTTCAAAGGCTTCCTCAACAACCAGAAGCAGCATTTGCATCGTAAAAGAAATGCACAGCCTGCAGAGTCGGGCAATTTACTTTCAAAAATGTTTGAAACGTTTGTTATTTGCATGGTGTGTTATTTCGTAATATCGATTGTAAATTCGCTGGCGCAGAGCTACCACAAGCGCATACACAAGAAGAATGCCAAAAAAGTAAAGAAGCTTGTAGCAAAGGACTAAGGAAAAAATTAAAAAAAAAACAGAAAATTGGAAAATTGGAAAACATTCTCGAATGTTCTGTCTTTTTTCACTATTTTAAAATTATGTTTTTCTAACTATTTGTCTGTGCTCTTGTGTTCTTTAATGTGTTTAGCAAAATTTATTTCAAAAAATGTAATAAATATGTAAATGTAAAATAATGAAAGAAATGGAATGTGAATTCAAGAGAAAATGCAAAACAAAAGAAATGTAAACAATTAGTAAAATTTAGTTTAAAAATTAATTTTTTGTTTTTTTTTCGAGTTTTATTTTAAGAAAAATGAAAAATTAAATTAATAAGCTTATCTAAAACACTAGTCCTAAATAATTATATACACTATTCTACATGTATGCAAAAAGTAAAACCAATACATCTGCACTAAATTACGGAAACTTGAGAATTTATGCTCCGAAACAATTTAAAAAACATTTACGTAAACTTATATACAAACGGAAATTTGTAAAATTAAGCTACATGAAATTGTTTCTGAGTTTTCAACTATAATTTTCTAGTTGTCTGTGGAGCAAAGATAAAAAGCGATGGTAGGACATAAACACAATTAAAATTGTAGCCTTTTTTTATACAGAACTGCTTTTCTTTTGTAAACAAATGGTTATTTTTCCACACAAAAAAGCAAAAGTTACATATTATTTAAAAGACTTTGAAAGAAAGATCAACCACAAAATGCACCAAGATAGTAAAACTTCTGTCTCCAGACATATTTGGCTAGAAAATCATAGTTTGAACTCGAAAACGATGACAATTCGAAATAATATTGCCCCGTGTAATTATTCATATTAAGTATATAAACTCTTTGTAAATATTTCAAATTCGTAATTGCACAGAATAAAGAAAGAGAATATAATTAGGCCAATATTAATTAATGTTAAGCGTTCCATAAACTTGTGCATACAATAGCAAATTCCAAAAAAAAAAAAACGCAAAAGACGAAAAGAAAATCACCATTTAAATATGAACTTTATAAATTTTAATAAAGTTGCAGAATTTAGTTTAATTAAAATTACTAAGCAACAACATAATGTTTTAATGCGCAATATGAGTTATTATGTCAATCAACTGGACCTCAATCATTAAACTTCAGACAGTTTAAATCGGATACTTTCTATTCTTAATTTCTTCTTGTTTGTATTTGGAGAAAATACGCAGTTGGTACCACAACCTATGGCAGTTCCAATAAAATTTCGTATATTGTTTATGTATAATACTTATTCGCGCTCTCACCCTTTGATAAGACCGCAACGGACCTTTGGTAATAGGTCCGTCTATTTTTATTTACTCTTTGTTGCCGATTAGGTCATAATTCGCAAATATTTAAATGGGGAAATTATGAAGGCTAATTATTTTATATGTTAAGAGTTGAGTTGAATCAACGAACAAAAGGTAAAGTAAGTAATTGTAATATATCTAATTTTTGTATAGTAAAGTCATTTAAATCCTAAGTAGAATTGAGTGATTTATTAAAAGGTTTCCTATTTGAACTAACAAATGCAGGCAGTTATTTGCTAGTGTATTTAAATATAAATATTTCGATTACAATGTTATACAACATAAATTCCAGAAGTGCATACCTGGTTCTTAGCAGCGTATGGTCTTGTAATGCATTTTAAGTGTATTTTTACATATGAAAGTACAACTTTATTTCTCAGTTGGATTGCTTGCTTTTGTTTTACAGGTAGAAATGTTTGCAACTATGAAGGCAATGTACTATATTGTATTATTGATAGCAGTAAAGATGGAACGCAACAAAGGATACTCGTATTGTTGTGCATTAAAAATATTGAATGAAAGTTTTTTAATAATAATGGAAAAAAAGAAACGAATTTCTCCGACTTATAAAGGGTGTTTTTTTAGAAGTGTGGTTTTCAATCTGGCAATACTTTTTTCGGAGTTGGTCTTTTTGACAGCTGTCACATGATTTATGCTCAGTTTGGTTTGCCATTTCATAATGAATAGACTTACTCCTGAACAACGTTTGCAAATCGTGCAAATTTATTACCAAAATAATTAATGGGTTCGCGCGACACATCGTGCGCTGAGCCAAATATTCGGTCGACATAATCGCCCAGCAGAGTCGATAATTCGAGCAACCATGGATCGGTTTCGCACCACGTTTACTCTAGTGGATAATGCGTATCCTCAGCGACGCAATACAGTGCGCACCGAAGACGCTAAGATTTTGCGGAAGGATCTTGGTTTGCGATCTTACAAAATCCAACTCGTGCAATAATTGAAGCCGAACGACCATCAAGCGCGTCGCACGTTCGATGAATGTGCCCAAAACGAGATGGCCAACGATCCCGATTTTCACAAGAAAATTTTGTTAAGCGATGAAGCTCAATATCATAATCCACAAGCCGTTGTTGAGGCGCCGTCACATCCTGAAAAGGTCACTGTTTGGTATGCTCTATGGGCAGAGGGAATCATTGGTCCATATTTCTTCGAAGATGAAGCCGGCCATAATGTTACAGTCAATGGGGAACGCTATAGAGCCATGATTAATGACTTTTTCGTGCCTAAATTGGAGGATGTTGATGTTGATGTGAACGACCTTTGGTTCCAACAAGACGGTGCTTCATGCCATACACAGGTTATGTGAAGTCGCTTGTCTACGCAGATTAGCCCGAGACGATTGACGCCTTGGAAGAGAATATTCGGCGCGTTATTGCTGACATACGGCCCCAATTGCTGCAAAAAGTGGTCGAAAATTGGGCCTCTCGGCTGGAATTTATTCGAACCAGCCGCGGCGGCCACTTGCCCGAAATCGTTTTTTAAAATATAATTGCAAATCCTTATCTTTATAAGCTAAATTCTTGGCCATAACATTAAATTATATGCGTTTTGTTCTTCTTGAAAACCACACTTCATAGCAATTTTTACTCTAGTAGGTTTGCCATTGCCTGCCAAGAGGTGAGGCCGAGTAGAAAAATTATTTTTTCTATTTTTTGATTTTGTCTGTGCCGAGATTCGAACCCGACAATCTGCGTAGCAGTCCAACGCACTACCACTACGCCACAGCGACCATGCTGGATCCTAGATATACGAAATCTTTGACGACTTCAAAAGTATAATTGTCAACAGTGACATTTTGTCCAAGATGCCGTGACTCTTTGTTTGTTGACACAAGGTATTTCGTTTTGTCCTCGTTCACCACTAGACCCACTCGACGAGACTCTCTTTCCAGGTTGGAGAATGCTGCACTGACTGCTCGAGCGTTTTTACCAATAATGTCAATATCATCAGAGTATGCTAGCAGCCTGACACTCTTGTAAAAGATAGTGCCAGAGACATCGATGTTCGCAGCTCGAATTATTTTCTCCAGCTTCAATATCCGAGGCTTTGTTTGAGGATTCATTTGGGAAATATTTTGACGTGCTGGGTTCCAAGCCCGACGCACAACCATTCATTCAAGACCATGGAGAATTAAGGTTTTAAGAAATTCGATCTCGTCGGCCGAAGATTCTGGTTTGCAATTATCGGCCACTAATTTGCCATATCGAAAACCAAATGATATAACAATTCATATTCTTCGTAAGTCATATTCTTTATATTCTTCATTCCTATTCTAATTCGGCATACAAAATTCATGAATGCCAGGATATTCCAGTCAAAGTTCGCTAGTATTACTTAGGTACCCAAGAGTAGACCTAATAATAATACACTAAATCACGAATTCATCGAAATATAAAGTTTTTCTACTTGATCTGTACAAAAATTCATGTGGTATAGTTTGCACTTCATGTACTTATTTTCTTATCCTTAAAACCTTTAACTTAAATCCTTAAAAAAGGACTTAAGATAATTTGTAAATTAAATTGGGCACACACGACGCACAACAGAAAAACAGTTTATGGGCTGTAAAAGTGAAATTTGGCATTAATTCACCGAAAGCAAACACCAATTCATCTTACATAGATACGAAAATAAGCAAACATTTTTTATCTTTAAATAACATAATACGCTTAAGGTTAAATTCGTTAAAATTTATTAAGGTCATTCTACCGTTAAACACCTTAGGCAACATACAAGTACATTTGTACATAGATATTTTTCGGTATTTGAACAGCCCGTCGTATGAGTAACATTTTTTGTTATTGCATAAAAACTAGTATGTCTGTAGCCATACATTCATATACATGTTAAGTAAGTAATATATATGTACTTGGTCGTATTATTTACGCCATCACTGTGCCAGCCAGCTATTTTAAATACTCTTTCTCTGTACAATCTGCAAAAAACATGCATATGGAAAAATTCTCTCAATAACAAACGAAAACAAAAAAAAAGAAAACGGTAAAAAAAACATCAGAAGAGTAACGAAAAAATATTTACGAAAAGAGCGACCCTCCTACAAATGTATAAAATACAACAATACAACACAGTAAAGTATCGTTAATAGTGGTTAATAGTTTCAATATGACTGGGATAAAATAAAAAGTTTTTAATATTTTAGACTTAAATATACTTACTACATAATTTAATAGTTAAAGCTAAATTTTATAATTTTCAATTGCTTGACTTAAAATTTACTATAAAGTGCAATCATTTACTTTTCCTCTATGTTTTAATTTACTTCAATCTGACTTCCTTGAGAGATACTATACATATAGTTTTCGTTCTGTTAGAGCGTTATCGAAATGATTGAGGAACATTTCTTTGTCATTTCATAGCTCTGCATATGTTACCCAATAAAACAAAGTTTCTATTGAACATTTTATCTTAAGATTTTATTTGCGTAGTCTTCCTTGAACTCTTTTGTTTAGTAGGAGAACAATGAACATAACTGAAAACTTATAAAGTCAAACAAATTTATGAAATAATAAAACAATTTCCGTAGAAAATTAAACAAAGTAAAACAATTCAGAAAATTAATACATTATGAACTTGTTTCTTAAGCAGCTGTCGTGCATACATAGTATACATAACTAAAATGATAATAATGAAATGAATAACTTCATGTTTTAACTGTGGCCAACAAAGACGTGTCGGTTGCCCTTTACCCAGCGTTTACTTTTGTAGTTTAAATGCTTATACCGTTTTTGCTGAGTCCCGCTGCAGTACTCCTGCTGTTCTACTCGACTCTATACTGTCGTTATAATAATAATAAAAACAAAAACACTTAAAAAACTTCGACTCATCAAAATCAACCCCCAAATGTGAAGCCTTTGCAATGAGGCGTCGCGGCAACTAACTAATAGTGGTGGGGGTCTGGAAACTCGTCGGACTTCGGTCTACTATCTTACTGCTGCACATTCCACTTGAACAAATGCTTCTTTATACTCACGAGCTCCAAACAATATCTAACGAATGAAAATGTCTCGCATGCCCCGCTGTTTTGGCATTTTTTATGATACCACCACCGCACAGCGCAGCTCAGCAGTACACATTCTAGACATACCATAGTACATACATAATACATACAAGTATGAAATATTCAGTACAAGTCTACATGCGTGAATATATGTGTAACATTGGAGACAACAAAGCGGTCGGGGTGGTTACTATGCTGGTGGTGGCGTTAGTGACGGTGATGGGGATTTTTGCACTTCATTCGTTCCTCGTTCTAAAACACTGAAGTAAATTCATAAGTGTATGTATGTATATGTATTTAGCAAAGAGTCATGCAACAGGCAGTCAGATAGACAACTTCAGTATGTTACCGCACATTAAGCAGGGCGTATCGTAGAGAAGCTAACAAATTTTTAGTTTTATATACGAAAGCTTCACAAAATAAAAAATAAAAAAAATAAAAAAAATAAGAAAAATTTTCAAATTGCAAAAAGTCGAAATATATTTAAAAGAATTATTAAATGGATTAAAGTCATAAATACAAAAATAAATTGGTATACATATTTGAGATGTGGTTTACAGAAACGGGAGTGAAATGAGAAAAAAAAACAAGTTTTTATTAACATAAATCTATATTGCAATTAATTTCATCAATTTATCAAAATTGTGTGTTGCATACATTTAGGCGACATATGTGCGAGTCTCGCTGATAACAGTGCAAACAATTACGCTGCAGGAAATGGATTTTCAAAATCGCAACAATAGCGGAAATAAGTTTGTCTGTCCCAGTGATAGACAGCTGGCATTGAGAGCAAAGTAATTATCGTTCGCCACCTCGCCCCTAAAAGATATGCTATGAAACTCTGTCTTTTGTTAGCTCGATTTCATTCATAGGCAATCATCCAGTGAAAGACAATTTAATTAACTTTTACAAAAATAAGCATGCTAGTGGGTATGTGTGCGTATGTGTGCGTGTGAGTGTGTATGATGTGTGTACATCGTATGCATTTGGATTTTGTTCCAAAAACAAAACAAGTCACTAATGAAATTTATAGCATGTGGTAATGAACGATATATTCAATACAAGTACTATGATACTCATAGATGTGCACGAAGCGCATAATTAAATCAAGTATCTAAAAGTCTATTACATACATACATACACATATTGTACATAATGAGAATATCAAAAATAACAACAACAAAATGAACAAACAATTTTGATGTACATATATAGTGATGTGTTGTGATGGTGACGCCATTGGAAGACGGCAAAGTTATTAAAAATAGATTAGATTTATGAATTTGATAAATGTATTTTTTATAACCACATAATGTGCGCTAATTAGTTTTTAATAAGTTCACATAAAACATTTGGAATAATTAGTAAAGAAAAATGACGGGCGATAGACTTATATTTTCGACATCTTCCTTAGATCCTATAGTTTGTATGTTACTAGTAAAGTTTTAAAAACAACAATAATTACCTTGAGCAGCATATGCTGCGTATGTTTGCATATAATCCATGGCCATACCATATATGCATTTCTTTTATTGTATGTATTACATACATAATTTCCCCCCAAAAAAAAGTGCAAACCACTCTAGACAGAGAGACTGCACCCAGCAGAAACTGTCACTTATAATTTAATTGGACGAATTCTTAAATAATTTTTTGAGAAACCTTGAGTCAGATAGATTTACGAATAAAATCCAGAGCTTGTGAAGAAAATGCCAGACAGAGATTTTCGTTAATGCTTTGTAAACTTTTAAACCTTGCATATAAGTGTAAGGATCAAGATATATGCCGATGGACATAAGTACTGAACTCCTTTGGATGTTCTGAAAATTATGAAAAATTATTTGGCAGCGAGATTTCAGGAAATAAGAACTCACGCAAGGAAAGAAATAGTAAGGGAGGAAAAGGACAGTAGGTCGTTTAAAAAGGCTCAGATCCAAGCTAAGACAATATAAGCTGCTAATTGGAAGTTTTAACACAATTGACCTGATTATCAATATTTAATGCTAAGTGCATAGACAAAAAGGAAAATAACTCCTTTAAGATTGAGTTAACATATGAAAAATATAGGTATAGAATCAGGCAGATCCGGACGATTTTAATATTAATACTTTTAAGTTACACTTTCTCCGCTTCATCGCTCTTATATCGTCATAAAATACATGACTCATTACAACTTACGAAGAAATCTTTCTTTGAACTAGCGTTGTGCGAATAATTTGCATTCGCATTTGCGAATAATTCACATAAGTTTCACAATTCGAATTCGGTTTCGCATTCGCATTCGCTTTTTTTTATGCGAATAATTTCTGTAAATATGTACAATATATTTTTATATGTTCGAAAAAAAGATAATAAAAGTTGGCATCATTAAAATTAAGTTGGTTTTTTTAATTTGTTGGGGTTTTTTTAAGGCAAAAACTATTCGCATTTGCTTTCGCAATCGCAACTTTGTGTTTTTGTTATTCCTATTCGCGTTCGTTTTTTCATTATTCGCACATCCCTATTTTGAATACTCATGCGTCACTTTTTTATTGTTGGGTTAACGTCTAAATATTTTTCTTGCCTTACCACATTTAAAGTAATTTTTATTAAATACTTACTTTACTTTACTTTTAATGGCACAACAGCCCATGGAGGGCCTAGGCCGAGCTTTTCGCATTCACTCATGTTGTGCGTGTTATATTTTTGTACATGAATGGAAGGGACCTACGGTTTTATGCCGAAACCGAACGGCGAAGTAAAAAGCTTTTCATAGGCAATGTTTACTCTTGTCGGTTAGCCATTGCCTGACAAGAGGTGGTGTGGTGCCATGTAGAGAAATTATTTTTTCTACGTTTTGATTTTGCATGTACCAAGATTTGAGACCTAGACACTCTGCGTAGCAGGCCAATGCACTACCAACGACACCACGGCGACCATGCCCCCTTCAATATTATCCAGATTCATGGCATCGAAAATCTTACGTCAATTTCTTGCACATAAGCTTTTTCTTCCTGAGTCAACGTCCATGTTTCAGCGCCAAATATTAGAATGATGCAGGCAAGCGTCCTTTAGAGTGTGAGTTTCGTCGCCAGAGAATAATAATTCAATTGAGCCCATAGAACCTTAATAGTCTAGTGAGTAGCGCACTAGACTATCATCCGTGAGGTTTCGGGTTCGAATCTCGTCTTGGTCTGGTGCTTAATTCTCATTCAAACCTTTTTACATTCCTACCGATATACTCGTAAGTTGAATTATAATTATTAGAAAGTGTACATGCACACCACTTGGCAGGCTATGGCAAAACCAACCAGTGGTAACAAATTGCCACCCCGTTGTTCGGAACCAGCGTTCAACTGCAGGTTCAACCATGTGGTATAACAAAGGGCTGTTTTGGCTTAATTGAGTTCTACTTTACCTAGGACAGCCACTCTAATAGGAAATAGTATAAGTACATAGTAAATGTAATGTAATTTGTTTATATTTTTTATATATGTTCACGCGGCTTAGTGTTTGTATGTCCGTTGCAATAACACTGTTCAGTGAAAATAAATGAATAATTCTTGTAATTTTACGGGTATAATTCTCGATTACATTTTCATATATTAGTAACTTATATAGATTATTGAATATTATTGATTATTGAAAACTTATATGATTATTGAAATTGAAAGAAGTACTACTAAGATCAGTGATTAGGAATCATGGCTGGTTCCGAAACGATCGTCCGATTTGCATGCACTATATTCCTAGTTGTTATTCGCTCTATGGAAAAAATGTTCATAAAAAATTCATATGTAGTAAAATAATCTCTCTAATTGATTAACTTGCCAAAATCCCGAAAAATAATTTTCCCAATTTAAAAATAGAAACAAAACAAAATTCAACAATATATATATGTAATACTATTCAAGTTTTTTCTACACGGCACCACCTCTTGTCAGGCAATGGCTAACCGACAAGAGTAAACATTGCCTATGAAAAGCTTTTCACTTCGCCGTTCGGATTCGGCATTAAACTGTAGGTCCCTTCCATTTATGTACAAATATAACACGCTCAACATGAGTGGATGCGAAAAGCTCGGCCTACGCCCTCCATGGGCTGCTGTGCCATTAAAAGTAAAGTAAAATTAAAGTTTTTGTTTTTGTTTTTTTTTTTTTGTTTGTTTAATATTGAAATTCTTAAAATCTTCATTTATTATTTACCCCAATTACGATATCGATGTATATTAATCCATAAAATATGATTCAATCTTAAAATTGGAACAAAGTTAACAAAGTACTTAGTACTATTAAATCTACCCAGGAAGTAACTTTGAAGTATTTTTCCGCCTAAAAGTATTCAATGCACGTAAACTAAATACCTACAAAATGAAGATAACCACAGTACAGAGTTTTATGAGTGGATGAAATAAAATTGGCAATGGTTTCTGTAAAGGTGCTGTTTGTTTCCCGGTCTAAAATAAGGCATTGAAAAAACAAAGATAGAAAGAAAGAAAGAAAGAAAAAGAAAAGATTTTGGCTGCATTTTGTTTGCAGCATTTAGATACAAGGAGACTAAAGAGAGTAAGCTGCAATAGAATCGTACATTTGCCCATTTCACTTTTTCTCTCTATACATCTTTTTTTTTCTCATACCTCCTCTTTGAGTATCTATAAGTTGAGGGGTTGAATAAAAAACTTCCGTTTTTTACTAGTGAAATACTATGTACTCATTTTCTTTTTATATATTTATACTTACTTTGTATCTACTTTGTAGCATTCTAATTTTTTTCTGTATTCAAACAAGGACAAAAGTGTTAAGCGCAAAATTTTCACTTATCACAATACCTATTATGTTTGTATCAGGTGTGTACATGCATACTCTTTATTCTACCATATGGAAGGCAATAACCCCGAACAATTTAATTGCTTTGGCTGCATTGGCAATGTACACGAGCACAAGTACAAGTTGGAGTGTGTTTATGAGGTTGTTAGTATCGTTTGCACTCTTGGCAGCAAGCAAACTACCTACCATTAAATACTACCTGAAATTATGCGAATTTAATTAAGTTAGCTGTATTTTTGAAGGGCATCATTTATTTGTTATACTACAAAGGGGTCGCTGTGGCGTAGTTGGTAGTGTGTTGGCCTGCTACGCAGAGTGTCCGGGGTTCAAATCTGGACGCAGGCAAAACCAAAAAGTAGAAAAAATGGTAGTAAAAATTGCCTCTGAAAAGCTTTTCACTTCGCCTTTCGGATTCGGCATTCTACTCATGTTTAAATATAACAAACACAACATAGGCCCTCCATGGGCGATTGTGCCATTCAAAGGAAAAAGAAAGTATGTATTATACATTGTCAGTATGCATGAATACCTTGGTCTGCCAATAGCAAGCAGTTGTACAATGTAAATTTACATATTTTAACGATAATTTGGTACGAGTATCGTTGGGTTTCATTCATGCATGCTAGACACATTTTTGAATTTCACTTGCGATGAACTTGGTAGTCTCAATTAACGACTGTATGTGTTAATGACATTTTATTATTTTAGTGACACATGCAACATTTAGATATAGTTTTCTGTTCAAAGATAAGGATTCATTACCAAACAGCTTTAGTTAAATATTAACATTTTTAATGATCGTGTAAGGAAAATTATTCCTTCAATACTTCGTGATAATGAGTAATGGGAAATTTCTGTCTTTTTTCTGTCAATACTTCTAATAATGTCAATTTTATGATCGTGTAAGTCTGGCATCAATATACAAAGGCCGCTATAGAAAGAACTAAGTTAAAAAGTATAATTAAATCTCTTAAGCAGACTAATTAATTAGTACCACAACCTTTTAATTCAACGGTCAAATAATAGCTCTTTCAGCGAGATTTTACTACTTTTTCTAAATACTTTACTCACCGGGAAACTTAATATCGACCATAGGGTTAAGAATAGCTACATAGCTTTCTGTACCTGTAAGATGTTGGGCAACAAATGATGTCCCCAATCTAGAGTGGCAGTATACCCAGCAATCCATCTTTTCGTACTTCTAGTCTGGAAACAGAAAAACATCATTCATAAAAATCTAACGACTTCTACAATTAGTGCAGTCCGACTAAAGGAGCTACATAGTTTACGGACATAGCTAAATTTTGTACTAGTTGTCGACTATAACAACCAACTTCACATACAGATTACTAGAAACCATGATAAAAATTCCGAAAAAGTTCGTTGTCGCTTTTCAAACTAGATCAATTTGAAAGCTCAATGGGATAAGAATAGAAGTGGAAATCTACCCCAATGAATCCAAAATAAATTACAGATTTGGTACAATTTTTTACTCCTGGCATATCAAACTTCCTAAATCTTTACGCCTCAATCAGTCAAACCTAAATGAAGAGCATAGAGCATATATATAAACATCTTGAAATTGGTTGGTCAATGTAGGGAAGAACTTGTGACTTGTTGACTGGAGCTGGGCATTGCTATATAATGAGAAAACGGACCAATTTATCAGATTTTGGTCAACTCTATAAACCGAGTATTGTTTTGATTGATTTATGTATTCACCCACTTCTTTGAATCACCAAACATAATATGGTACAGACTGTTCCATTGTGCCATAACAAGAAAAACTATGCCAAACTCTGGGTGGTCGCTGTAGCGTTGCGGTAGAGTGTTGGACTCTTACGTAGAGTGTTCGGGGTTCTAATTTCGACACAGGCAAAATCCAAAACTAGAAAAGAAAATTTTTCTACACGGCACCACCTCTTGACAAGCAATGGCAAACCTACAAAATTAAACTGTAGGTCCCTTCCATTCATGTATAAATATGACATGCACAACATGAGTGGATGCGAAAAGCTCGGCCTTGGCGCTACATCGACACTGATAAACTGAAGTTCATTGTGGTAAAGGCTTAACACTTGCCACAATGGCTGTCTATCTCTTTATCGGTGCCCTTCTGCATCCTCCCACCTATCAATCTTCCTTCCATTCAACACGATGCTCCGCATTCATAGGAGTACACCCTGTGTGTTGAATTTACCAATAAAAAAATATAGATTTACCAAAACTAAAGAGTTATACCCTAGATAGTCTACAATTTCTATGTCTACAACAGGTCGTGTCGTTGGAGCCACTGGCCATTGTCGTATCGGCTGGGGGTAGAGAGAAGTTTTGCAGTTTCCACTTAAACTTTTAAAATAACCTTAATTCGACCTCAAAGTGGGAATTATAGAGACTGCTCCCCTACCTAGTATGCCTTAAGGTGTGAACACAAACACTTGTGCATCTACAGAGCAGAACCATAAGAAGTAATTAAAACGGTTTTTAGGAGTTATTTGTAGTTTTCAGTAGCATAATTGGAAACACCTACTTACTTACCAATCGATCTATCTTATTCGTAGATTTAGATTTAATTTTCATATGAATAATAAAAGTAATAATTTGTTTCCTCATAAATGTTTTCTAATCTTCTTTTCTAATTTGATTTAACATTTAACGTATGTATAATTTTCACTTTATCATTCTCCAGATTAAGAGCCGGCTGGAGTAGTTCTAAAGTGACTGAACCATTGCGACCCGAAGAGCAGGCTGCCATTATTTCGGTAATACGACGGAATGAAGAAATCGAAGTAGCGGAGCGACAACGTGTCGGCCGACTAGTGGAGCGTGTCGAGAAGATTAAACAGCGAGCAGTGGAACGGGGCCCGAATTGTTGTCGTTTATGTGGTGACACATTTGGACTTTTACGGCCGACACGCATCATTTGTGAGGATTGTAAGAAAGCGGTTTGTGCCAAATGCAGCGTTGACATTAACATACGCTACCATACAAGCGAAAGGTCAAGAGAGGTGTGGCTGTGTCGCATTTGTTCCGAAACGAGGGAAATGTGGAAGAAATCGGGTGCTTGGTTTTTTAAAGGTCTTCCAAATTACGAGACTCCAAGCAGCACCAGCTCGACACCAACACATCAGACAGCAAGTGCTGCTGCTGCTATGTCCGAAATGATATTGACACAACGTACCGCACAAAGTTGCAGCAGCACACCCACGCGCAGTGTACGCGTGAAAAAGCTGACCATACGTGTTAACGACAGTAGTAGTTCTGATGATGATGAAGATGTTGGCGATGGTAGCGTTATTGTTGGTGGTGGTGGTGGTGTCGCTTCCAAATTTCATAATGCTGCATTAGCTCAAATCGTAGGTGGTGCAGATACGCAGCCACAATGTAAATTGCAACGTGAGGATAGCTTTCGTATGCGCACTTTCGGTTCGATTCGCAGTTTTATCGATGGAGGAGAACGAAAACTGTCAAATTCGTTCTTCGTCAATCGACAAATCTCGAAATCGGACAGCAGCCAACCCGATTTCGATACCCTATCGACAACATCGACTGTAATATCGGCCGCACGTCGCGAAAGTAATTGCAATTACACGCGACGCAGCTCGGTATCGTCTTCATGGTCAATCAGTGATAGTTCGTCTGGGAATTCGGGAACCGTTGTCAACAATGCAAACACGGCCGCCGCGCATAATCAAATGAATTTACATTGCCGCGAACTTTTGGGTTGGTTAGAGGTTGCCATTACATATCGTGAGAATTTTCATAGCCTCGACTGTACAATGGTGCGCGCACGTGATTTGCCAGCAATGGATGCTAGTGGCCTAACAGATCCATATTGTAAATTGAATATTATAACACCGGAGGGTAATACGAAATACTCGCGCTGGCTAAGAACTAAAACTGTACATAAAACACGGAACCCCGAGTTCAATGAGACGCAACAATTTGTGGGTGTTGAACCAGAAGAGTTGGGAAACTCATTACTCTATGTGGCCATATTCGATGATGATAAGTATGGGCACGACTTTTTGGGTGGCGCTAAAATCTGCCTTTCTACGGTGAGTTTATTTGATAAGTTTTGATCAGTACTATAAAGTTAGTTTGTTTTAACCAATCGAAGGTACACAACACCAATCAGTATCGCATTTCAGTACCTCTGGGTGCCGAAGATCAGTACAGCAACGAGGCAGAGGTATCACAGGAATGGCCACATGGCAAAATGCGTATATCGCTGTGTTACAATACCAAGAAGCGTGCACTAGTCGTTAATGTTAAGCAATTGTGTAACTTGATACCGATGGACAATAATGGCAGTTCCGATCCCTTTGTTAAGCTGTAAGTGTGTTCAAATTAGTAGAAGGATCTTATTGTACATACCTATACTTACAAATGATAGCAATATTTTATCTCTTTTTACTAGACAAATGAAACCCGATTCACATAAAAACAAAAAATATAAAACTTGCGTGAAATGGCGCACTCTCAATCCTATTTACAACGAGGAATTCTTTTTTGAAGCAAGCCCACACGATCTCAATAAACAATCATTGGTCATTACAGTCTGGGACAAAGATATTGGGAAAAGTAATGATTTTCTTGGTAGTCTCATAATTGGATACAATAGCAAAGGAGAACGACTGCAGCAATGGCTGGATTGCATACGTCTACCAGATCATTTCCATGAGAAGTGGCATTGTCTGTCGGGCGATCATCCGACACATTAGATTTATTAATTAAAAGCAAGCAACTATCAAAATTATTGCATTTAAGTATGTAATTAGAAAAGAAATAGAAATCTCAAAAAACTAAATCATTGCAAGTTTCAAATTTTTGCCAAATGAAAATAAAATCTCTGAGAATTTGTAAGCTAATTTCTTTTCATTAACATACACACATAACCGATTTATTTAAGTGTCCTTAAAAGGAGAAATATGTTACGCGAACCTTTACATTTATTTATAAACAACCAAAATCATAACATTATACATACATACGAGTACATACATAATCTTTTGTTTAGCAACATTTCATAAAATAAACTCATAATATATATTGCATAAATGTTTTGTCCTATTTCGATTTGACCTTTTTATCAAATGTTGCATACTTACAATGTAATTTCTGTAGCAGTGAATATGGTAAGGGACACTGTTACGTGTACGATTATATCGAACAGGCTATGACCCATCATAAAATAAAAATACTTCTTTATTTAAAGAATCGAAAAATAAAATTGGGTTGCTTTAAAGAAACAGTGAACAGGGTAAGTAAGCAATAAAAGTTTCTCTTGTTGAACGTGTTTAACGTGTAGCTTTCAAAGAGTGCAACCGAATCAATATAACGTTCCGGATTCGGATTTGTCAGGAGTTTCGGTTTCCTTCGGTATCAGTTTGGATTTTGAAAAGCTTGTCTATGATATTCGAATTCGAACTATTGGATTCCAAGGTTAAGAACAACAATCTATTATAAAAATATGATAACAAAGTACCTACCTACCTATCACATAAAAAAGTTTATACAGTACTTTTCTCTTAAAGCGAACTTCAAGGGACTGGGCAAAATGGCGAAAAAAATTTCATGGTTTATTAGAAATAAAGCGGGTACTTTTGAAATTAGTTCGTTTTAGGCGGAAGTTCATTTTAAACGGGTTCGTTTTAAGCGAAAAGTACTGTATATAATATAATATAAGTGATTGTAGTTAATATTTCCGAATTAAGAAAAGAGTAGTTTATTAATGGCATTGAACTTTTCGATGAAGTCACTTGTGTAAAAGGTTTAGTTATTTCGGTTGTTCTCACTTTCTGAAAAATGATACTTTTGGAGACACGTGGCTTCAAGAATATAGGTAGCGAAATGTAACATCAAAATAAAATATTTGATATTAAGTATTTTCCCTATGGAATTTTCTTAGTATCACATATTGAAAATATTCCCTATTTCGAGAACAATTTTTTCTCAGAGATTTATGTCTTACAATTTTTTACCTAATTTGTATTTTCTTCTTCTATTAATGGAAGAACAGCATATGGAGAGCCTAGGCTGAGCTTTTCGCATCCACTCATGTTGTGCGTGATATATCTTTGTACATGAATGGAAGAACCTACAGTTTTATGCGGAATCCGAAAGGCGAAGCTTTCCATAGGCAATTTTTACTCTTCTAGGTTTGCCATTGCCTGCCAAGAGGTGTTCCCGTCTACCCCTATGCAGTTACAGTTGCTTGTTAAGTAATCATTAAGTCACTCATCTCTTCATCATTTTGAGATTAATCTGCAAACGCGAAGATTTCTTACAGCCTTGCAGAGAAATTGATTTTTCTACTTTTTGATTTCGCCTGTGCCGAGATTTGAACCACGGACACTCTGCGTAGCAGGCCAATGCACTACCAACTACGCCACAGCGACCACTTAATCTGGATCACTCTTTCTAAAATTTGACCAATTGTTCACAATTTTCTGTACCAGTTTTTCCAAAAAAAAAGATTTTTATTACCGCTTAAATTGCATCATCCGATTATTGGGAAATAGATTATCTGGAGAACTTGAAAACATACATGAGTTTTCGAAAAAAGACCTAAGAAGATTTAACAAGAATACTGGGTAGTTTAAGATAGCGCTAAATACATCATAATGGTCTAATTTATCCTTGGAACCGTGAATGCTCGAACCTTTTTTTTTTTTATTGTTTCATTCAACACACAGGGTGTGTGTACCCCTATGAATGCGGAGCATTGTGTTGAATGGAAGAAAGATTAATAGGTGAGAGGAAGAAGGAGGGAGAATGAGAGAGTGAACGTGATCACACAGGACACCGATAAAGAGATAGGCAGCCAGTGTGGCAAGTGTTATGCCTTTACCACAATGAATTTCAGTTTATCAGTGTCGACTATAACCGTATGTAGCGCTAAAGGCCAAGCTTTTCGCATCCACACATGTTGTATAAGTGCATTATGCTTTGTACTAGTACTCCACTGAGCTAAGTAATTTTATGATAAGAACTAAGAACAGGATTTTACCTGCTTTTATTCCGAACGTTTCAACCTTCCATTAATTTTGTATGGAAATTTAAAAACGGGGTTTATATAAGAAATCGGTTTTTAAACCTATTATTAAAATAGATTTTAACGATATTTAAGTAGAGAAAACTCGAATTTTTTTTAAATTTTTATTCCGTTGTGCAGTGTTATTACTAGTATTTGCACAATTGAGAGGACCCAGCTAAAAGCTCAAATGCTTAAACAATATTTAATAATATAATTTTTATTGAACGTTAAATATGGAAAACAAACATTTTTAAATCAAACCGGGTAATAAGTTTGTATGGTAATATGTCTAAGATGGAGGATATGCGGCGCTGTAACGGAAGTCTATGTACCATGATTTCAGCAAGCTTTATCAATGGGAAAACTTTTGTTCCCATATTTGCAGCGAAGGTCCATGCAATAGAGATTTGCGCCAGAAAATGTAAACGCAGGTAAACAAACCGTGCCCACAATACCTTGTCTCGGACAGTCTAACAGCTCTAAACCGTACACCAGCACACCGAAAAGGTTATGAAAATCTTTTCCATCAGCTCTATTCAATAGGACCAAAGTTACATTGGTTTGGATTCCAGATCATGAAGGATTTGTTGAGAGTGAAAATGTGGACCAATAGTCTTTTGTGGATCCCGAACTTATTTGTGGTGTGCAATCGAGTCAGTGTGACAGGATTGTGAAATAGAATATAATTCTCAGGGACTATTAGACTATACTTAACGGTCTCCGGCAGTCTATAAGGTTTATATAACTAAATCACCATTAATGCTTCACTAACCTGTTAACTATTAGCGCCTTACGATTCCTGCCGATTATGCAATGTAGGCATTGAAACAGTCGCACATAACACATACGTGCGTGCCCGGCTACCCCCTTCGGTAGAAGAGGGTTAGTGTAGGTTAGTCCTACTATACACTAACCGAGGTATGCGGCATAAAACCTAACAAACTTCTTCGATTCAATAAGATTATTGATTTGTGCTAAATACTTATAAAACTCAGATCCACTCTAGCCATAGTTCATTATAGCCTAAGTGTTCAAAGTGTTTTCTAAAACTGAGCGAAAGGTAAAGTTGTATATTTGTAATCAATTCAGTCGCCATATTGTCTACTGTTTCAGTGCAACACGTTGCATAGTAAACTTTGACAGTTCACAGAAGAGATTTACGTCGAAAGCGGTTACGAAGACGTAAGACGAAATCCTATCCCAGTGTTCATCACTCACTGACTATTATATTTATTTCGAAATTATATTTTATGAGTTGAAATAAAACTTTCGGATTTTGAATCTATTTTTCAATTTTAAAATGATTACATATTTTTAGTTAAAAGTGATGATATCTGATTTTCAATTAACTATACTCAATTTAAAATGATGCTTTCTGATTTCATTGAAGACTCTGTTTGGAAGAAATACAATGAAGCACGTAAGAGTTGGTAACACTTAAAAATTAAATTAAGTCCGTAGGAGAGCTAATTTACTTACGAATATATATATACACTTTCTAGAATGGCACAAAGAAAATAAAAATACAAAAGTAACAAATTCTGTTAGTGTGATGTGCATAGAGCAAATTTTTATTTATTGATTGTAATGATTTTTTGTTCGACTGTAGGTTTTGTGTTTTTATCAAATGTGAAATATTGGAAATGTGTTGAACCCGTTTATCAAGGCTTTATATTCAAACTACTGGTTTCATTAAGTTCAATAAAACTACGCATGAAGCAAATTCTTAGTTTGCATTTTAATAAAAATGCGCTAAATTTAAAAAATATAATTTTTTGTGAAATTATTTGATAATAATTTACTAATGAAATTATTGACTGAAATGGTGCTTATGTGCAAAATCACAAAAATTTAATTAGTACGAATATTATTTGATACTGAGATTAATTTTGAGATATTAGCAGGTGTATTTTTATGTCTTTGTTTGCTGTTTTATAAATGAGTTAATAAGCTGCACTTCATATACGGCACATAGAAGTTATGTAAAAGTGTGCAGTTTCTTGTGAAGTTTTTTAAGCTACACGTAAAGCATCTTTTAATTTTAATCTTTCAAATATAACAAATTTTTTTTTAACAAACATATAATTACATATATATATCATAATACATTGAGATTACTGTTTTTGCTTAAAATACATACAAAGAAAATAACGAAAAAATAAAAATGCTGCAATTTTTGACTTGATTGATTTGGACAAAAAAAATGGATTCGAGATTCTTAATGCATGCCAAAAGCCAACAATAAACCCAACATGGTAGTGGAGACCATGACTTCCAAATAGGAATGTAAAGCTTTGGCATCACTTGATCCACTGGCGCGCACAGACGATTGCTCCGCCAACATTGGTGCTAACGGAGTACCAGTTGCGGGATTTTGTTGCAATTGTTGGGAAGTATGATCGGGTGCAGGAGCTGTATTCATGGGAGCCATCGGTGGTCCATTTGTATCTACAGCAGGAGCTCCCGATGGTGGTGGAGGTGGAGCTGGATAGCAAGCAACCTTTTCAACTTCAATCATTTTAGCACTATCAGCTGGATCGGTTTCGTTAATACGCACCGGCACGCATATAATACCACCAGCTGCAGGTTGTTCCGGCTGTGGTGGAGCTACTCCACCATCTGTTGTATTCGTCATGGTAGTCATTGGTACGGGTGGTACCAATGGAGCCATAGGAGCGAGTGGGGTATTAGAGTCGGCAACAGCACCGCCACCAACAGCAGGTGCAGCCGCAGCTCCAGCTGCTCCTGTGGTTATCACGGTAGTGTCCGATCCAGCTCCTGTTGTTGTAACTGATCCTGGGGGACCATTGTTGATTATGATGATTCTATCCGAATCAGAGCCGCCACCATTGTGAGAAGGTGCAGCTTCGACAACGCGTGTGTTTGTGGGTGTTAAAGCGTGACCCAATAGGGCACCACCAATAGCACCAGCTGCCAAGCCTGAACCTATTATGTTATAACAAAAAAAGTATAGTTAGTAAAATTTGTTTGCAATTTAGTGAAATATATGAAACATTTATAAAATTAAATCATTTAATTAAATAGAACATGATTGATCATAATGCTTAATTAAACGTTTAAGTGATCAGGATTTTAACGATTAATCAAACTTTGGAATGATTTTGATTAATTCAATATTTTTAATCAGAAGTATCTAAAATTTGCAAGAAACCTTTAAAATTCGCAAAACGAATCAAGCTTTTATAAAAAAAAAAACAAAAAGCTTCTCCAACAATACCCATTCCTCCCCAAACCCTTATTAAATATTTTCTAAAAGTGGGTGTACCTAAGTTACCTCAGTTACATAAATTATTAAAAGTATACTCCTAAATCCACTACCAATTTTAAATCCTCTTTTTCCAATACAAAAATTAAGTTCATTGTCCTATTGTAGCCTGTTTTTATAATTTGGAAATAAAACGTTCGTGTCTATTGTCATTGTTTAATGTTATATCATTAATGTCTTTTAGAATTAAGTAGATAAATTCATAGAAGTAATTAATATATATATCGCATGTTTTTCATGAGCCTGCCCTTTTTCAATTAAATTTAAATAAATTATGTATTAAATATGTTCAACGGAAACAAGACGAGGTACAAGCTTTTCACATATACAGTTAGAGACAATAAAATAGGGTCAGTTAGTTAAATATTTTACCTACATACATACATATCTTAAATAAGAGGGAAAACTAAAACAATTACGGAAAGATCAAAATCAAACGTTTGATAGAACCTGAAACTAGTCACGTTCAGTGCTGTCTTATTTAGTCACCAATACATCTATATAAATTATATTCTTGCACATAAAGCACCTATTAAGTAGTAAAATAAATTTTGTTGCGACGTAATGGCAAAAAATTCGAGAATATATGTATGTAGACAAAAAACTAACAAGACAAATCGCATAATATTTGACAAAGCATAAGGAAATTTTTTTTTAAACATTCATAGAATTGAACCAAGGTTTCGGACAGCACCAGAACGTTTAACCATAGATTTAGTAATATTATTATATAATTATTATAAACTAGTCATCATAATTATCATGTCAAGTTGCCCAGTCTGTATTTTTACACCCAGATAATAGAGAAAGCTTTAAAGACAAAGCAACTATTTAAAATCGCAATGCCAACGGTACAATCGCACGAAATGCAATTAAGCTCTAGAGTTCTAGATTAGTTTTCGGGCAGTAAACTGAACAATGCGACATGGTGTAGGTACTCAATCTTTTTACTTAACTTTTAAATTTAACTAAAAGTTTATCCAAATATGTATATAAAGGATAAATTAGCCCCTTAAATACAAAAAAAAATAAAGTAGAATTCTGTGAATACCAGAAAAACTGGCTGCCTCAAATTTACTGAATGCCAAAAAGTTGTGAGTTTTAATTTTTTTTCTATTTAATTTGTTGGATTTTAACGAATTGGTTTACTTAAATATTTACATCTAATTAAACAATGTGGCGCAAAAATTATCACCCGTTTTCCTAAGGCTATAACTTAGTGAATAATGTTTATTATTATTGTGGATCTTTGGTAAAAAAAAATATAAACCTAAATCAAGATAGGATCGAAAAATTAATTTTTTAATATTATTTTCCGAATTTGTGTAAATTTCATCTGTTAGAGTATATCCTATGCATGTATTTTAAAAGATTAACTTCCCTCATTTTTTTTTTGGGGAATTAACGTTAACGTCGTTTACTTTTTGGTTAACGCTTTTCGCGTTAATTTCTTGATTAACGATGCCCAGCTCTGATAATTTCTGTTCCTGCAACAACTTAAACTTGTTATGTTTTAGTAAAAATTTTAAGATTATTTTTAATGAATTTGTTACATACTCATACGTATGTATGTCGATATAGCCACATTAACCAAATTTACGAGATTTTTTAATTTTTTGTTCTTAATTGCTAAATTTTACCATTGTTAAATGCACACGTTTTTCGTCATGTTCGCCTAATTCAAGATTTGAGTTTTTTTTTAATTATTTTATTTACATTTTCTACATTTGAATGCATGAGATTTTCGGTTGGATTTTATGAATACACAAATAACCAGTTTTGCTTTGACAATAAACCTGCTGCAAAGCAACAAAAACCTCTGCTTAAATTAGTGCTCTCGAGCTTTGTGTATACAGACGTGAGGGCTTTTACAATAATTTATACAATAATTGTAGGTTTTTTCTTTGTTAAGTACGAGTATTAGGTAGTACACGTGACATGATATTTTGTACAGTGCACGATGATTATGTACTGAAAGCTTATAATGACTGGTATTTCAATACGAGTGATATTAAGTTATTTTATTTGATTTTAGCTAACACTACTATCAAATGACTAACCACTTAATGCAGAGATATGTTAAGGTTGATTGGAAGCCGAAGGCGATGGCACATACCTTTCACACTCTTCATTCTCATTTCGCTATTGGTTTTAGCCATTCGTGTAAACGAATATGGTATAATACGCAAAGCATTACTTTTATAATTTGAAGTGAAACTACATGCCTTTAAATCAAAACTAAACTAATTCATCAAGCAAAAAATGTATGAATGTACTCACCGAAACCTAAGCCTGATGATTGTTGTGGTGGCTGTGCATAGTAAGTTGCTCCAGCGGGTAAAGATGCACCAGCAGGAATGTAAGTAGCACCCGCAGGCACTCCGCCCGATGGATAATAACCACCACCAGCTGGCATTTGTCCATATCCTCCAGGTGCATGTCCAGCCGATGGATAGTAAGTGGCTCCTGCTGGAATCGATCCAGCTGAATGGTAAGTGGCCCCTGCTGGTACTTGACCTGCCGAAGGATAATATGTGCCTCCTGCTGGCATAGATCCTGGAGCATGATAGCTTTGCTGCCCCGGATAAGAGCTCTGGAGACCATGTGTATTTGTTGCTGTGATTGGTTGATGTACATTCGTGCCGGAAGCCCCATAGCTTGGAGGAGCAGCATTGTTGGGCCGATATGCAGGCGCTGCTTCATGCATATTTGTATGTGCGCCGCCAGCAGGATTTGAAGCGGAGTATGCTGGTGGTGGACCCTGCTGTTTCGGTACATTCCAACCAATAGGTGCAGGATTTTGGGCATTTCCACCAGTGGCACCACCAGTTGCTGGACGATTCGGTTGTGAATTGTAATTGGGATAGCTAAGTTTAGCTGCATCAGCATGTGAATTGGTTCCCGTGTTGGAATATGTTGGTTTAGTTACGTGCGTATTACTCGAAGGAGTACGACTGCTGCCGCCCGATGATTTACGGTTGTTGCTATAGGTGCGTTTGGCATCACTCAGACCAATGCTGTGGGTAATCAATAGCAACGTCAATGCTGTGGCTACTACGCCATTGAGTTTCTCACTCTGCTGACGTCCAAGCATTTTTGTGTTTTCACTGCAATTGCCTTCAGTATTTGGTATTCGTCTTCAACTAAAAATCTGTGTCGTTTGTAAATAAATAATTTAATTAAATTAGCTAATTGCCAAAATCTACAAGATATTTCCAGATTTATCTTGCGCTTTGTTCACTAAAGGTTCCGCCTGATTCGTTACTGTTACTGGTTTCGTGTCTGTTTCGATTTTCTGAATCATACGAAATTAACATTTATTCTTTTGACGTATTTGTAGTGGTCAATTAAATTAATAATATCCCCAGAGTTGCATTAAATGATATTAGATTTTATCAGTAATCAGTAATAGTGTGGGTGCACAGCATACAGTATATCTCTTTTGAGATATTCTGACGTCTTCTAAGACAATACGCTCGCTCAATAAATTTTGACTATAATTTTGTTTATGATATTTTCTCTCTTAACCCATTTTTGTCTGATGTACACAATTAAGTAAATAAAAAAAAATAACATTATGTGGTTTTTTTTATTTGCAAAATTAGCTTCCAAAATTTTGTATGATTTTATAAAGTATTTAAGACATTAAATTTGAAATCTTAGGAACATTAAATAGAACAGTTTTTTAATTTGAATAGTTTTGTTTTAAATTTAACTTGTTTTAATTGTTTATTTGGAAATTTAATTTGAAGTGAAAAATCAATTTCTTTATGCTATCGCTTGAATCCACACCGGTAGACTTTTCAACTAAATCATCAAATAAATTTTGAAACTGGAAATTTCATCGCCATTATTTACTTACTTTACTTTTAATGGCACAACAGCCCATGGAGGGCCTAGGCCGAGCTTTTTCTCATTCACTCATGTTGTGCGTGTTATATTTGTACATGAATGGAAGGGACCTACAGTTTAATGCCGAATCCGAACGGCGAAGTGAAAAGCTTTTCATAGCAATTTTTACTCTTGCAGGTTTGCCATTGCCTGCCAAGAGGTGGTGCCCGTGTAGAAAAATTATTTATTTTCTACTTTTATTTTTCTATGTTTCGTTTTTAAACGAAACATGCCGACGAAAAAGTCGTCGTTGATCCTTTGGTCTGGCAGTAGCCCTTTTGCATAAAGGAAAGTGCGAAAAATGAGGATTTACAGATATTTTTTGTTACAGGCTTTGGTAATTTATTAAGTGTATTTACCATGAAAAGACAATTTAAATATAAAATATTATAGATTACATCCAGGATTGAAAATATTATCTGCGTGAGAGTTTTTTACAAAAAAAAGTAACATAGTGTGTTGCAATATGTATAAAGAATTGAAGTTTTCAGGTTATCGTTCAACTTGAAAGATCGCCTGCAACGCAGATATGCCCTATATTTAATAGACAAATATGATGTAAGACCACAAGGTGAAACTGCTTCTACAAACAGTTCTTCTTCAATATAAGTTACTGCACAAGTTAGTGATGCGAGCACTTCTTTATCAGTACTAGGTAAAGATATATGACGAGGAGTTATATCAAATCGGAAAATGAGGGGTTCCTAGAATACTCAAAAAAGCCAAATCAGAAACTTCTTTTCAATACGATGCTGCTTTTAAGTATATGGGAAGACGAAAAAAATTGCATGATGTTCTGCAAACTTTTTTATTTCTTGCCATAACTACATACCTACCGATATGTGAAATTCTGATAGTCAAAAATAATTTTGTTGTTGTTAATTTAGTAAGTGAAAAAGGTACAACACTAAAAAAGCTAATTGCAGAAAATTTAGAAAAACATCACCATCCGTGCGTTGATAACATCCTGAATTTATGTGTCGTTGTTGTAATAAAAGCCGTCACAAAAGTGTCAAATTTTATAACAAAATGCCGAGCCATAGTTATTCATTTTAGTCATAGCTCTCAAGAAACAGAAAAGCTTAAAAAAATGAGAAAGCAAATGAGCGTTGCTGGACTTAAACTTAAACAAGACGTTAGTACTAGGTGAAATTTTGACCTTATAATGATGGAGCAGATATATTTAGTAAAAGATAATAACTTCCACTTCCTTACCAAATGCTCCAGAGTTTTTAACTGTTCTAGAGTGGGAATTACTATCCGAGAGTATAAATATTTTGTAGCCAGTAGAGACTATGACTGTAGATCTATCAGCTGAAAAATATCCGACCGTGTCAACGGTAGTACCCCTGATAAGGTGACTCCAATTCACCGTGCGGTCCCACTAACTAAAAACTATCGAAAGAGTTAGCTTAAAAACGCAATTTTGGATGTAATTTGTAGAAGGCTAGGGCAATTACAGTCAGAAAAAACATGTCCCAAAGCCACATTTTTAGGCATAAGGTTTAAGAAACTGTTGGTAATGAAAACAATGCAAATAATGCCCAAAAATGGCTAACGGAAGAATCTACATATACATCATTCATATCTCAACAAAATAAAAGTAATCCAGAAAAAATTCCAGTGAGAGAAGTTCAGAGTGATGACAGCAAGATCTCTATGTGGGCTGTACTCGACATACTGATCATTGGATCAGTATGTATCTACGTCAAGATATCGTAGAACTTTCCCCAAAGCCAAATAAATTATTGGAGCAGTAATAAGTCGGTGTTTCCAGAGCTTTATCAACTCGCACACAAATATTTTTCTCAAATTACAGAAGAAATAGACTGACTAAGAGAGGAAAAAAAAAAAAAAATGTATATCAAGTTATCAACGAAGAAGATTGGGAATGTTTAGCATAAGTACCCACTTCTATTTTTCCAAATGGTAGGAAATAAATTTCGAATCTGTTAAATTTATTAAATTATACTATTTATGCAAATTTAGAAGAAATAAGACTGATTTAGAAAATTTTACATTTGTACTAAGATATGCAAAATATGCTCTTTAAATTTGTTAATTCGGAAAGATAACTTTTTGTTCTAAGGCATCTTAAAAAATATGTATTAGTAACAAAAGTAAAGAAGTGAAGAAACTAAAACTTTGGGCTATTGTTGGGTCATTTAAAATGCATCTCTGTCAAAATGTTAGAATTCTCTGTCTAATCACAAAACTCACGTAGCGATTACACTGAACGTATCCCATTGAAGTTAGGTGTCACTGAATTGCCCCCAATACTGAACGTATCCCTTTGAATTCGAACATTTTCTTGTTGGCTAGCCGTATCTGGAAACTTCCTTAGTGCAGCGAAAAACATTTTAAGTTGTTTTGTATTGTTAATTAAAAAGTAAAACGCTAGTAAACTCGATAGCAAAATGGCTTCCATTAGTTTATTAAATCCAAAAGCTGAATTTGCACGTGCTGCGCAGGCTTTGTCCATAAATATTAGCGCTGCAAAAGGTTTGCAAGATGTGATGCGTACCAATTTGGGGCCCAAAGGAACAATGAAAATGTGAGTTAAAAAATAAAATATATATTTGGAATTTTTCAATTTGCTTGCTGAAATATGTAAAAAATTCATTAATATATCACCATTATGATTGGAAAAGCGTTTGTGACAGCGACAGCAGCTGCACAGAAATCGAAGCCAGAATATATTAAAGTGAGGTTAAACTCTATGCGATTCGTCATCGTGTGCTGCGGCAACGCTGTTTGAGAAAATTATATTGCTGTATAAATTAATAAAATAAATATCTTGAGTTTTAGCGTTTTTCAAACTAAAAGATTAATCTTGTTTTACAGGCTGGTTTCCGGTGCTGGTGACATCAAAATCACCAAAGATGGGAATGTACTATTACATGAAATGCAAATTCAGCATCCCACGGCATCGATGATTGCCAGAGCAAGCACTGCTCAGGATGATTCCACTGGTGATGGAACAACTTGCACCGTTTTGCTTATCGGTGAATTGCTCAAGCAAGCAGATATCTTTCTATGCGAAGGTTTGCATCCACGCATTGTAACGGAAGGCTTCGAGAAAGCACGCGATAAAGCCTTAGCTGTGTTGGAAACCATGAAGATTCCAATTACGATCAACAAGAAGAGTCTAATGGATGTCGCTAGGACCAGCTTGAAAACGAAGGTGCATCCCGTTTTGGCTGATCTGTTGACTGAAGTGTGCGTTGATGGTGTTCTGGCTATACGTCATGATGAGAAGCTTGTTGATTTACATATGGTAGAGCTGATGGAAATGCAGCACAAAACCGATACAGATACATCCTTGATCCGTGGCATTGTAATGGATCACGGCACACGTCATCCCGATATGCCAAAGCGTCTGGAGAAGGTATATATTTTGACGTGCAATGTTTCGCTGGAATATGAAAAGTCGGAGGTGAACTCTGGTTTCTTCTATAAGAATGCTGAGGAGCGCGAAAAATTTGTGCGCGCTGAGCGTGAGTTCATCGATCAACGTGTACAGAAAATCATCGAACTGAAGCGTAAACTGTGCGATGGCACCGACAAAACATTCGCTGTTATCAATCAGAAGGGCATTGATCCAATGTCATTAGACGCTTTGGCCAAGGAAGGCATCATGGCTTTGCGTCGCGCTAAACGTAGGAATATGGAACGTTTGGCTTTAGCTTGCGGAGGCTCTGCCATGAATTCTTTTGACGATTTGGAAGAATCAAATTTGGGCTATGCTGGTGTTGTATACGAGCATGTACTGGGCGAGAATAAGTATACATTTGTGGAAGAATGTAAGAATCCACAATCTGTCACCATTCTTATTAAGGGTCCTAACAAGCACACAATTGTGCAGATTAAAGATGCCATTCGCGATGGTTTGCGCGCCATCAACAATGCCATAAATGACAAGTGTGTAGTGCCTGGCGCTGGCGCATTTGAGGTGCGTGCATACAACGAACTCATGAAGTTTAAGGATACCGTCAAAGGTAAAGTACGTTTGGGTATTCAAGCCTTTGCTGAGGCTTTGCTTGTTATTCCAAAGACGTTGGCTATTAACAGCGGATACGATGCCCAAGACACTATTGTCAAGTTAACTGAAGAGGATCGTCTTAATCCAGATCCAGTGGGCTTGGATTTATCTAGTGGCGAACCAATGAAACCAGTCGATATGGGTGTCTACGATAATTATATTGTCAAGAAGCAAATTCTCAACTCCTGTTCGGTTATTGCAAGTAATCTCCTACTAGTGGATGAAGTAATGCGTGCCGGCATGACAAGTCTCAAGGGTTAAAAACCAGCACCGTTTCCAGCAACAGTGAAGATTGACACATACCCGCTTCTCTAATATTCAAAATATACCTTTCTTTAATAATCATTCATAATTACACTCTGTATTAATATTCACTTAGGGCTTAGAATGTGTTGCAATTTTGTAATGGCTTGCATTTGTAATATTTTATTTAAATTTATTTAACTGCACTTAATACTTTATTGTATTTTTATAACTTTGTGAAACTAATTTAATACATATTTTGTATTACAAAAAAAAAAAAAACAAATTCTTCTGAAATTAATAAATGACCTCAGGTCTCCAGTGTGACACAATAATTTAAGAAATTTGTTTTAATATCAAGTTTACTTTTTTCAGTTATCTCCTACGTACATATATAATAAAAATGAATTGGTTATTTTTGGTGAGCGCATCACTTAAGTACGGCTGGACTGATTTGTCTCATCTCTTTTAAATGCTTGGTTATTGACCGAAAATTGGAATAATTGCCTGGAAAATTTAGGTAAAACTAAATTCCACGGGTTTTTAGTAATTCTTTTTTTTTTTTGGTTCTGGAATTTTGGGAAAGTAGACAAATTTGGAAAACCATAAAATTGGATATTAAAATAAAATAAGATTACTCATCATCTGACAATAAATGGCGCTACGTGTGCAAATTTCATTTGAAAAATTTATTCAGTTGTCCATTTTCAATTGAATCATGATTCTGCGGCAAGTTAATCGCAATCGTTTCATGAAGTGCAACAAATTATCTTAAACAGATTTACCCACGAAATACAGTCAGTTTTAAAGTGACAAACAAAGCGTTTCAGTAACAACAAAGTGAATCAATTGTCAATTTTCAGTAGAATTATATGTAATTCTTCGCATCGCACATTGTGCCCCGATAAATCACATTGCAATGCCACCAATAAGGACCAATTTAGGAACTATTATTCTTCTTTTAATGGCACGACAGTACATGGAGGGTCTAGGCCCAGCTTTTAGCTATTCTCATCCACTCATGTTGTTTTTGTTATATTTTTACATAAATAGCAAGGGAACCACAGTTTTACGCCGAAAGACGAATTGAACGTCTTTCCTTAGGCAATTCTTACTCTTGTAGGTTTGCATTGCCTGCCAAGAGGTGGTGACGCGTAGAAAAATGTTGTCTTCTGCTTATTTTTTTTAAATTTTATTTTTATTTTGCCTGTGCCGAGATTTGAACCACGGACACTTTGTTTAGCAGGCCAGCGCACTACAAGCTACGCCGCAGCGACAAAAATTTCTCATATTCTTAAGACCTGTTGGCGTACAAAACTTATCGCCAACGGATCTGACTGGCAATTATAAATTTAACATCTTACTAAATGATCGAGATATTTGGGGTCAAGTATTTATTGTAGATCATTGCAGAGTAAACCGATGTGTTTATTGCTTCCTAGAAGCAATAAAAGAGATGAAGAAAGACGCGAGTTCAATGATATCGAAATGTTGCGGGACAGGAACGAGGTTCGAAAATTCTTTGAATGAATAAGATGCCTGGCTGATGGTTTGAAGACCGGGGCCTCTTCCTGAAGAACAAGTAATATTTCAACAGGATGGCGACCCCAAGCTTACGTCCAAAATTGTTAAAAAAAATACTATCTGTGCAAAATTTCGAGGTGATGCAGTGGTCCGCTCAAAGTCCTGACCTCAACCCGATTGAGACCTTGTTGTCAATCGTGAAAAGACAGTTGGGACAATATCAAGGAGACCCAGCCAATATAGACGAATTATGGCGGCGTGTGCAACACGAATGGCAAACTATTCCCGCTGAAATTATTCAAAAGTTAGTGGAAAGTATGCCAAACCGTATGAAAAATGTCATATGTAATAGAGGTCTATGGACTAACTATTAAAAACATACTCTATTCGTACAGTTCCTGAAAGGTGCAAAATTGAGTTCATAGAAGTTGTTTTTGTTTTATTCGCTTATTTCCCAGAATTTGTTCTTTTTTGTTTTGTGTTATTATTAATTTTGCTTTTGTTTTGCTATTAAAAATAAAATTGGAAAAAAATTTTGCGAATTGCTTTATTGTTGTTATTCTTATGCATTTGGAAGTATACGGAGTACAAACATGTACTCATTTGTGCACCTCACTGTATTTGAAGGTACCTGTGTGTATTTGTTGCCTTTTCAACCTTATGGGAATGGGGGATTATGAGCTATAATATAATATTTAAAATTCTTAAAGAAAGGTGTCATATAAATATTAGCTCTGGTAAGATTGATTAACAAAAATATTGTACCGAAATATATAATCAATTATTGCAATAGTTTTCCAATATTAGATATCTACAATAAGTGTGAAATAAAGTATTCTCTATCCTAATTAAAATACTTTAATTTGTAGTTATTCTACACGTCTTGAAAAGTTACGTTTTACATACAAAAATAACTAAAACTAGTATGGCGCCTGAGTGCTGTTACATATTTTGGGTTTCTAAAGCCTAAATTTGGCATTGTAGTTGAGAAAAAAGTTCAGCATTGAAAGCTTCTGAAATTTTTCCTTTTGAGCCCTTCTTCGAACGAGTACCTCCCTTTGAGCGTTTATTGTGCTTGACAGACCTGCGATCACGTGAATGAGTTAGCATATGTCTAATCATGTGATCGTTGCGGGAGAAATTTTTCTTGCATATTGAACAAGTGTGTTTATGTTTGTTCGTTCCATGTTTCCACTGAATGTGCCTTGTTAGATCAGGCTTACGGGCGTATGACTTCGTACAAAGTGTGCATTTAAAGTTTTTACCTTCATCTTCGTGGTTCTTCATGTGAATTATTAGTAAGTCGTCTGAGGCATAATACTTTCCGCATTTTGAACACCTATAAATTAACTCCAATCTATGCTTATTGTTGAAATGCTGCCGGAAATAGCAGTTCCCAGTTGTTATTTTTGGACAGATCTTGCATTTAATACGGCCATCTGGCATTCTTTCTCCTTCAGACATCGATATCGGTGAGTTAAATCTTGTTGGTTTAGATGAGACAGATAAAGATGATAGTAGTTGTCGTTACTTGAGAGGTGTGGAGCTCCTATTTTGATTGGAATATGGTAGCTTTAGAAGTGGCTGTACTGATGGCAAATGAACCTTCGAAGAATTTTCGGCTTTCGTCAATTTTGCTGTCTCTAGTAAATGTTCGACACCACCATTTTGTACCGATTGTTGTTGATGTAGTTGTGTTTGAATTGGTGACGGTATTGCGGAATAATTAATCAGAGGTCTTTCTGCCCGTTTCTCCGTTCACTCTGAAGTAATCGGGGTCGTACTTCGTTTTTAACTCGTTTATTGGCTGCCGATGTTACCTGTTTACTACTTTTCGCATTGCAGCGCCGAATTGGTTTAGTATTCAGATCTTTATCTGAATGATGAAATATCGAAATATGCAAAGTGAAAGTGTCGGGCTCTCCACTGGATTTGACTACATTTCTGTACAATATTGTTTTGTAGTGTTGCTTCAAGTTTTTAAAAGTATACCACTTATTGCACGCTGTACAACAATAATTTCTGGGCTGGAGCGCCTTTTTTGGCATACAATTCACATTCGCTGCCCTAGGCGTAGTTGCTGTGGCAGGCAATACTGAAGATGGTGACGGGTCTGCAAATTCACGAAATGGCACCAGTAATTGTTGACCATGCGAACTTGTGGTTGTTGATGGAAATTCCGCTGGAGTAGGCGGCTTCACTTGCCCTTTATCTTGTCCTGTAAAATTTATTGTTTGTGGTTCGAAAGGGTTGTTGGTATTCATATTATTCGCGGTTTTTTGTTGGTGATCTTGAATTTTCGCTTAGTGTTAATTACTGATTTTCCAGCTTCTGTGGAATCTGCAGCAGCACCATTGGTACCGGTTGCTAAAGACATTGCTGTTGTTGTTCCATTGGCAGTAGTGTTTTCTATTGCAGCGGTATTGCCACAAGGGTTTTCAATTCTTATGGCATGCATCTTCAGCCGCTTACAGTGCCAGTTGAGACTTGAGAATTCCCATTTGGAGTTTTTGGAGGCTTTCACATGTTTCAAATAGTACAGATTTTATATTTTTTAGAGTATGTTTATGTTTTCAAACTGTGTTTTTTCACTTTTTATTACTGTGTCTGTGGAATAATTTACATATATTTTTTTCTTTTTCTTTTGTTCAATTAATTTATTAATAAAAAATAATTTTAAGAGTTTTTAATTTTTGAAATTAGTTTACGCGTTAGTTTATGCATAGTTTACATAAACAGCAATTTTAGTTTTTATAAATGTTTTCACAAGACAAATTGGTATGTCAAAAAATTCTTGAAAAAGGAATCTGGAAAGGAAACCAATAAACACTACACAAGCACTTTGCTGTACTAGAAGTACACAACTAAATCATACATGCAGTTCAAATTTTACATTCATCTATCACTGAATGTGCTATGAGAGCAGTGGTGTAGCCAGGTCGGGTGACACCCGGGGCGGCCCTAAATGGTGTCACCCTATAACACCACTCCATCCCTCTTCTTTTGAAATAATTATACTATGTGTAGGTATGTACGATTATTTTTTATTTAAAAGTAAGTAGATAATACAGGGATTCATAATGATGAGTGAACTTAAATTAATATATACTTAATTTAAGTCACAAAATAGTTAAAACCTCTACGAGTATGAGACTAATAAGGAAAATTTTTATTTACTGCATGTTCTTCTTAAAGACCTTGAAAGATATTTGTTTACTTAGAACTTTTTTTTTAAATGACTATTTAATTGCTGTTGTAGGAAATTGATGTAGTATGTATGTGAGTACATATCTAAAGTACCAAATTTACATTGCAATATATGAAGCTTTAAAAAACTATTTTAAAAATTTTGCATATTTTCGCAGCAAATTCTGAAATAACATTGCCGAAATCTAGTTTGCTAGAAAATTCGTTTTCTATTGATAAAATATCTAGGTCGCATATCCTAGATTGACACATAGTTGAGCGTAAATATGATATAATAAGATTTAACTTTGAAAAACTTCTTTCACATGAAGCCACAGAGACCCAAACTGTTAAGAACATTTGAAGAGCTAAAGATACGTTTAAAACAGACTCTATAAAGTCCCATTCCACAATAGAAGTTAGAATATCAAGCGTGGTCCATTTACTTGCGATTTTAAATTCAATGTTTGCTGCCTTGATTTGTCTACGAAGTCTTTGTACTTCTACTTTAAGTTCTTCTTCTACAACTTTATCGTAGTGCGACGCCAACTTTTTTGCATTTATATTCAGTTCTTCAGTTCATCAGCCGGCGCATAAGGTACAAGAAAAGAATGCCGCGTGAAACGGAACACGTGCAAAACAGCAAGTCATTTGTTTTCACAATTTGAAAGATATCGGCTATATCATTAGTTCGCCATAGTTCGAGACTTTAATTCTCTCGTGAAACGATCGATTCTCTTGTTTTCTTCTTTAGCAGTTAAACCAATATCTCGTTCCTTTTCACGCGGCATTCTTTTCTTGTACCTTATGCGCCGGCTGATGCTTATGTCGAGCTTTGAGGAAATAATACTAGCCTTCTTAAATGCACCTTCCACTAAACATTCCCGCTTTTCTTGTAAAAAGAGAATTAGGGCATTCGATTAAGCTATTACTTTATCGATAGTTAGTCCTGGAGTTTGCAAATATTTTTGTGTAGCATCCACTTCCTCCAACACATCGTTTAAAAAACAAATGAAAACAAATGAAAGTATAATTTTAGACATTTACACCTGCTTAGGTAATTACTTTACTTTTAATGGCACAACAGCCCATGGAGGGCCTAGGCCGAACTTTTCGCATCCACTCATATTGTGCGTGTTATATTTGTACATGAATGGAAGGGACCTACAGTTTAATGCCGAATCCGAACGGCGAAGTGAAAAGCTTTTCATAGCAATTTTTACTCTTGTAGGTTTGCTATTGCCTGCCAAGAGGTGGTGCCGTGTAGAAAAATTTTTTATTTTGCCTGTGCCGAGATTCGAACCCCGGACACTCTGCGTAGCAGTCCAACGCATTACCACTACGCCACAGCTTAGGTAATTACTTATAATATTTTTTACCCCAAAAATGGTGACACCCTAGGCCAGATTCAGAGAGGGTTGAGCGCATTCCTCATGTGGATCTAAAACACTAAGTAGGATAACTGATTTTTTTTTAAATATCAGAGGGTTAAATTCAAAACTAAACAACCTACATATATCCTAAAAGTTTTACTTGTAATGCGCACATTTTGTCTTTCACTGAAACTTGGCTTAAACCATCTGCGTATATATATGTATGAATCTGAAATTCTTTGTAATAACTTTCCAGTTTTTAGAAAAGATCGCGATCATAAGCATGGCGGCATCTGGCATCTGAGGATTACCCAACAGATTATTCTGATGACATTGAATTCTTATGCATAAGGATCGATGAACAATATTTATTTATTACATGTTTGTATATACCGCCTAATTCAACAGATAACTTAAGCATGCTCCTTTCTTAGCAACAATTTGCTCTAAAATGACAATTCGTTGATTGTGCTTGGTGATTTTAATATGCCGAGTGATACTTAGGACTTTTTTAAGAAGTTTGGAATCGTTATCCTTGCTTTGCTATAGAACATAATAATAACTTTTTGGATACACTTTCTGAACTAAGTTCGTAACAGATTAATAACATTGTTAATAAGAACGGAAATTGATTGGATTTTGTCTATGTAGATGATGACTCAAAAATGTGTATGTCTAGCTCCGAACTCTACGCTTCAGATGGGGATGCTCATTATCCAACCTAAGCATTATAAGCTAAAGATTGATATGAGAACTGTTAAATTAAAACACTGTTTTCAAAGAACTAACTATAATAAACGCATTTATATTCTTTCTGTTACCTCTTGGCCGTTGCATTGACAGCTGTGTATCTCTATTTAATAACACTTTATATAAACCATTTGAGCAACTTGCACCTAAAGTTAAACTTCTTTTATGAATGCTGGGTCCATCTGGTTCACAAAGGAATCAAAAATCTTTAAAAACTCGGAAGTCGCGAGGTTTCAAAACTTATAAAAGAACGGGCAGAATTATGGATTACTGGAAGTATTCCCGTCTACGTCATGAATATATAAAGCTGAATGATGATTTAAATTGTATAAAAATCATAATTCACCACAACCCAAAATCATTTTATGACTTTGTAGATTTGAAACGTAAGACCACCGTTTTTATTCCGTCTCCATGTGTCTTGAGGTCTAGTCTTGTATCTAGAGATGACATTGAAATTGCAGACTTATTTGCTGATTTTTTCAAATCTACATATTCCATGTTTAGCCATTGCCATTTTACCCCTTCGCTATTCGATCCTTTAATACTATTTGTTTTCCAACCATAGATCCTCTAGATGTTCTTCACTATCTTAAGTCTTTTAAGATCTTTTCCTAGGCCTTAAGTACAATGCCTGAGTGCTTGAGGAACTGTCCTGCACTCGCAGGTCAGGTTCTCGGCCTTCTTCACATTCATCCATCCATCCAAGTCTCTTAAGCTGTCATTTACATCTGGGCGCGATAATATTCCAAGTTGTATATAAAAAAAAAATGGTGGCATTCGTCAGTAAAATAAATCTGAAAGAAAAATAAAATAATCTTTACTTTACTTACTTTTAAAGGCACAACAGCCCATGGAGGGCCTAGCCTAACTTTTCGCATCCACTCATGATGTGCGTGTTATATTTCTACATTAATGGAATATATCACTAACAGAAAACAAAAGGTGATTCCGGAATTCCTCAATTGAGCCATCTGAGACCTTTATTATTTCTACTGTTTATTAATGATTTGCCGTCGGTTATTCGAAATTGCAAAATTAGAATGTATGCTGATGATGTAAAGTTGTTCTTATCTTACCACTCTATAATCCAACAAAAACTTGTGCAATACGATTTTGATCATTTTTCAAAATGGTGCAGATTCAACTTAATGGTACTTAATATTGATAAATGTAAGTTGATGACATTTACGAGGAGGCAACCTACATATGTCTGCCAAATACTCATTACAGGGCCACACTCTGAATTATGTATTGTTATATTATGATTTCGATGTGATCATAGACTTCAAATTAAATTTTAACTTTCATCTAAACTCGTGTATAAACAAAGCTAAAAGTTATTTAGGGTTTGTTAAACGTAAGTCAAAAAGATTTAACTACCCTTATACAACAAAACTCTTATTCACTTTACTTGTTAGACCCATCCTTGTGTGAGATGTATACAAGTCTAGAATCCTCAATATAATTGCTACATATGTATGTAACACTGAGTCGGTTCAAAAACAATTTCTTATTTTGCACTTATGAGTTTTTGTTGGAATCCTCTTTCGAATCTTCCGCCGTATGAACATCGATTGAAACTTATTAATCTACCGACATTAATAACTTATTTACTAAAGGAAATAAACTTTACTATATCCTGTAGAAACTCACGTTATTTTATTAAACTTAGCATATGCGAAACAAACTATAATGGAAGTGATCCTTTTCGTGGAATATTTAGAGATTATAGTGAGCATTGTAATTTATTCAGCTTTTTTGATTCTCTGGAACACATCAAAACAAGCTAACTTATTATACTAAACCGATAAGAATCATTTCAAGCTTCTTAAGCAAATAATTTGGAATTTTCTGAAAAATGCCCTAAGAAGTAGTGGTGTAGTGGTAGTGCGTTGGACTGCTACGCAGAGTGTCCGGGGTTCGAATCTCGGCACAGGCAAAATCAAAAAGTAGAAAAAATAATTTTTCTACACGGCACCCACCACCACCTCTTGGCAGGCAATGGCAAACCTACAAGAGTAAAAATTGCTATGAAAAGCTTTTCACTTCGCCGTTCGGATTAGGCATTAAACTGTAGGTCCATTCCTCTCATGTACAAATATAACACGCACAACATGAGTGGATGCGAAAAGCTCGGCCTAGGCCCTCCACGGGCTGTTGTGCCATTAAAAGTAAAGTAAGTAAAAGCCCTAAGAAGTACATACCATATCGATTTACTATAATAACTCATTAATAAAACCAAATGGTCATACTTTGGATGTGTTTTCTTTATTTCATCCCATTTAGATTACGATTTTTTTGTTTGTTTTTGTTGTTTTAATTTTCAATACAATATTATTTAGCAGTTTTTGTTTTAGAAAATATAAAAATTCATTTATGCGCGTCTTCAACAGTTAAAGAGAACATTTTTTAATGAACCATCTCACATAGAAAGATCGATGGGTCGAATGGATCAAACTATCAAATTATTCGAATTTAGGATAGAAATGTTTCATTTGGATATGGTGTCGGTAGGTCCAATATTGACATAATTGTTGTTAATTTTAAAGAATAATTTTAATACAAATTTCCCACAGGAACTACACATAATTGAAAAAGGATTACACAGTTGAAATGTTGAAAATGTTGTTGAATGTACTTTCTTTGCTGAAATTAATTTTAAATAATTTGCATATTTGCAATATGTAGGAAAAACGAGCGTTTTCGCATGTTGAAATAGTTAATTAGTAGAAGATTTTTTTTTAAATAAAAGACTCGCTTCTCTTTCTGTGTTACTGTTCCTATGTGATTGTGTGCATTGGACATAAAATAAATTATTTAATCACATGAATGCCATAATAATTAATTAGTTTTTGCTATTATCGTTAAATTTTAATATTATATGTATACATTTAAATAAGAATTTTAGTTATGTTTGCTTTCCGTTTTGTTTTTTTTTTACTAGAAGTTTCCATTTTCAACTTCGCATACTCAAGTGTTAAAGCTCTCTCTACCCCTTTCGCCACTTGGCTTGTTTTCGCAGTTATCGGTCAAGACAGGCAGGCAGACAGACTTCCCTACAAGTTAACTGACGATCACCTTATTTCTTTTTTCGATCATTCTCATCTGTGATCTTGTTCTTCAAATGATCCTTGTAATCCAAAATGTTGCCTTTCCATTTGGTAACAGTTTCCTTCTCGCACACCCAAATTTCTTCGGCTACCTGTAAAAACAGACGTCAAACAAGTATTTAGGATAATCTTATGTTTTTTCAAAATATTTTGTACACACCTGATTGATCAGACGGAAATCGTGACTAACCAACACCATGCCACCATCGAAATCATTGATAGCATCAGCCAGAGCATCAATTGTCTCCATATCCAAATGATTTGTAGGTTCGTCCAGCAATAGCAAATGTGGCACTTGCCAAGCCAACCAGGCGAACACAACACGGCAACGTTGACCGTCGGATAGTTGCCGAATGGGACAGACTTGCTGTCTACCTGTGAGACCATAACGGCCAATGATCTTACGCATCTCTTCCTTTTCTTTGACGTCTGGGAAGGCACGCATCATATAGTCCAATGGGCTAACATCCAAATCAAGCAATTCATGCAAATGCTGATGATAGCGAGCTATGCGTAAATGTGAGTTTTTACGTATCATGCCAGTGGTGGGAACCAAATCACCATAAAGCAGCTTGAGAAGCGTCGATTTGCCCGCACCATTAGGTCCTACCAACGCCAATCGTGTATCCAAATCAATACCGAATTCAAGATTCTTATAAATCCAAGGAGTTGTATCGTTGTAGCGGAAATTGACATTCTATAAATACAAAATAAAAATTAATTATTAACAAAAATGTTCCTCTTCGAGACGTAGCTTTGCCGGCTCTAGTAATAATACATGTAATACTTAAAGTAAGTAAAGTAAAAAGTTGCCAGCCGACTCACCTGCACCATAATAACCGGCGGTGGCACTGTACCACATGATGGGAAATAGAAATTCAAAATTTTATCATCGGTGACTTTTTCCGTTAAGCCTTGTGCGACCATTTTGGCTAATGTTTTCTCTTTTGACTGAGCTTGACGGGCCAATTTTGCCGAACCGTGACCGAAACGGGCAATGTAGTTTTTCATATGTGCGATTTGATCCTGTTCCCAATTGTATTGCTTCATTTGATTCTCCAGCAATTCCATGCGAGTGCGGCAGAATGCTTCATAGTTACCGGTATAGTATTTGAGGCGTTTCTTGGTCAGGTGTATGATGTTGGTACAGACGCCGTTAAGGAAATCTTGTGAGTGGGAAATAAGCACTAAAATGCGTTTATATGTTTTCAGTTCCTCCTCGAGCCATACGCATGCATCCAAATCCAAATGGTTTGTGGGCTCATCGAGCAGCAGCAAATGCGGCTTGACGAAAAGGGCACGCGCAAGTGCAATACGCATGCGCCAACCACCTGTTATTAAAGAATAAAAAGAGAAATGGAATAAAATTTACAACCGAAAAGAGCATGAATTACAATCATCCACCTGAAAAGTCTTTAGCCTGCTTCGCCTGCATTGCCTTGTCGAAACCCAAACCGTGTAGAATCCGCGCTGCCTTAGCCTCAGCTTGATCAGCAGACATGTCATCCAAACGCTCATAAATATCCATCAATTCTTCTTGCGCATCATCATCCTCACTCATGGCCAACTGCTCGGCAAGCTTCTCCAGCTTAATACGCTCCTCATCCACTTCCATGACGCACTGCAGCGCACTCTTCGAGCTAGCAGGAATTTCACGCGTCAAATGGAAAATATCAATATGATCCGGTATGGGCACCTCGCGTTTACCCAGCACAGCCAACAGAGATGATTTCCCGCAACCATTTAGACCAATCAAGCCATAACGACGTCCACAATTCAACTCGAGCATAGTGTCCTGCAACAGCTCCGAACCGAAAAACGTTATCGAGAAGTTTTCAATCTTGATGTCACGTGACCGTGCATGCGACGCCAGCGATCCGGTGCATGAACGTGCCTCGGCACTAATGCGTGCCTCCTCCTCCAATTTAGCGCACAGTTTCTCCTCTTCGGTCATTTCACGTTCGGAGTGACCGTTAGTACCGTTCGTAGAGGGCTTCTTCGAGGACGATACAGATTGGATCTTCTTATTACGTGCATCCTTTTTGCGTTGAGCATCGCGTTTCTTGGCATCGGAAGGCATTTTTCTAACGTTTAATTGTTGTTGTCCTTCTTCTTTGTTAATAGAGATCACTCTAAAAAGAGACAGAATAACGAAATGAATTGAGAGAAATTTCTGGGTTAAGCCATAATTCTTCCCAAACAATTTAAAATAATTGATCCAACATAATAATCAAACAAAAAAGTTTTTCAAAATTCTAAAATAGAAAATAAAAGAATATCGAATTTTAATAATGTCTTCGAGGTCAAAGCTCTTAAAGCTTTCAATATTTAATGAAATATTAATCCACGTTTTAATAAATAAAAACTTAATTACTACGTCATATTTCTTCCGCGATTTAACTCTATTTCCTTCCTTCCTCACACACCCTTTTAATAATTTCTCAATCAGTCCACAAAATAACCATATACATGGCATCAATGTTTTCTCTTGCCTAATGATGACTGACGCACACTTTTGGCACATGTGCAATTCGAAGTAACAAAAGAAAAAGTCAGAAAATTTAACAACGATTTTTATAAACCAGAAGAATGACAAAGGAAAGTTAGCACGAAATGATTATCAACATTTGCTTAGCAGTGTATTTTCTTCTTACGCGTAACAAAATAAATTTTAATGTGCTAAATTATACATTTCTTTGTTTTACAGCTTAAGTTTTTTGTTCCGTTTTTAGCACTTTTTCTGTTTCGGAAGAAAAAAAATATATATGTGCCGTGCCGTCCGTGAAAATTCAATAACGACGACACCACATATCGCGTGTGCATGTAAGATTTTTTCATTTCATAATTGTTTCTCCTAGTCGTATATAAATTATAAGTTTCCTAGATATTTTTAATACGTACCCCGATTTCAATTGCAGATATTTTATGCAATTTTATGTATAGAAAATTTTGGTTGCTTTCTTTTACGTTTTATGGCAGTAAAACCTTCACGTGTTAAAAAAATGCCTCCACACAGCAACCAAATTGAAATGAAGTGAATGTATGGCAAATTATATTGCGCCGTGTTTAATTGGCACTTGCTTGGTTTGCAGGGATGCCAATCAAAATCTTAAATTACACGAACTGAAGCAAAAAATTCCCCCATTTCTCTATTAATGAAAACGGGAACTTCAATAGTAAAAGAGTCACTTAACTTGACCAACAAAAAACATTCGAGCTACGGTACTATCATGGGTACTGAGCATGTCCATTCCATATACAAAAACCCATTCCCTAGAAATTAAGGTGAAATATCTCGCATAGTGTAATAAATAACTAATGTATAGTGGACCTTACACGGTTAATAATAATGACTTTTTACAGATTGTGTATGGAAAAATATCCCTTCATTACTTGGAATGATGAGTGATGGGAAATATTGACGGAATTCAGAAATTTCTTATTTTTTCGGTCAATACTTGTAAATAAATGTTATTTTTAATGATCGTGAGATCATCATCAATTGCATCAATATAATGATGGAAATAATGGCAATACTAATATTGTCAGTATTAACTGTATAAGGGCCGCTTGTCATATATTTTAAATTTCTAGCAAAAAAAAAGGAATTCTGCGATTTCCCATGTAATTTTTGATTCGCCGCAACACGGGGAAATCCTCTCGAGAGTTGGCACCCTGATGGTATGTACTAGTTAAGTGTTGAGAAGTAACTCATATTGTTAACTTTCCGCAAGAGCGTCGTAACCGACATGTTATACATTTTCTTTTTATTGCTTTTCTTTATATTTTGACCAAACATTATATTTATCCCAAAAGTTCAAAATAAGCCAATTATCTTATTCGTAAAATCTGAATCAATCCAGAAAAGTCGAATTAGAACAAAATATTTAAAGGTAAATATTACTCACAAAACTGTTGAGTACTCGAAAATTTTGCTTTCGTTTTATAAAGTCAAAATGGTTAAAATCGGCATTTTAAACTTTGAATTGAGATTTTTAAAACCCTAACTTAACGAACCAGTATAATCAGAGTACAAAATTACATTTTATTTTGGGCTTTAGATGAAATTATAGAACAAAAGATGTTTTTTTTTTAAATTTTGAATAGAAATGAATATTTAAATTAATTTTACTAATTACAAACTTTATTTAATGATTTAATGTTGCATACTATGTGCAGTATACATATATTTAATGAAATATTTGTCAAATATATGGATTAGTAAACCAGCAAACAAATATTAAAAACATTACGAAGTATTTCTAGAATTAGAACAACAATTACGATGCAAAATATTTGATTAGCATTTATCAGCATTGTCACATATACAATTTAAAACAAAACGATGTGCCTCATTCAATGATTTAAATTCCAGAGCGAACTCCTTCAACGTAAGTCCTAAATCATGTGGTCTCCGTTCACACCATAAAGCTACAATATGCCCCAAAACGAATTTCATTTGTAGAGGCACATATGCCCCTGGACTGTTGCAACTACTACTGTTAACAGCAGTTGGTGAATTGATGGCGCCTTCGTCGACATTTTCAAAATTACCCAACTGATAGTAATATTCGATGAGTTTAATGTGTGATGGTGATTGGCGCGCTGGTGGCAAATTCAAAACGATCAATAATAATAAGCGTAATATTTCTATACGTCGCAACATCTCCTCATACAAGTCATGCTGTTTACGTTCGTAAATGTTATCGACAATATCGTCCAATTGCTGTAATGCTGTAAGAAAGTCACGCTTTTGCAAGCAAGCATGTGCCGACACCTCTAATTCATATATACGATGAGCTGGCGATGCAAAACTACTTGTGCCTTCATAGTGTGGTTGCAGCGGTGACATTTCTCGAATTATTGCTGCTTTGAGAACAGCATCATCTGCGCTTCTTTCCAATGCATGACAGTAACACCGCAGAGCACCTTCTTTGTATTCACCTCGATTGGAACGTAATTGCAATGATTCTGTTGTGGCATTTGCCGATAGAAAGGCGCGAGCTGCTTTCAAGTAGGCTTGACATTCATTCACTGTATTTCCTGCGGACATCTCACACTTGGCTACACCCAAATGGCACATGGCAGCATATTGATAAATCCCAGCTTCCTCGAACCTCAGTGCCAGGCGTGAAAAGTCTTCCAACACTTCCGAAACATTTGGTGCAAACCGTCTGCAAGTTTAGCAAATAAATGATGTCTTTATTAATATTGAAGACTTACTTAAATACAATCCGATCAAATTTTTTTAATTTATTTGATGCCTTCAAATATTGTTCAATTAAATTTTGTGGATAATTCTCCATTTCTTATGCTTTCAATACTATTTCGTTCATATTTATATGGTAATTCCGAACATACATCCTATAAACAATATTTCGGTTGTGTTCACTTATCAGAGTATTTTGTTTTACAATACAGTAGTGGCATTTTAAATAATTTAGTACTGCCACTTAAAAATTGTAAGGGAAGAATTTTTCTGCCTAGAGGAGGATTTTCCATTTCAAGGGAGGAATTTTACAAAATATGGAATGGTACACACATTTCACATCAGCATATCGTTTTCTTAGGAAACTCCCAGGTAACTTTTTCCATAGTCTTATCAGAAATGTGAAAACATGCAATGTGCTTAAATTTATTTTAAAATCAGCTTAATAAATAATATTTTTTTTTCATTGTAGCTTGGTACCAAAAAAAGATTATTATTGTGCGTGGCTACAAAGCCAACAATTTTATAACAACACAGCCGAAATACTCTTTATGCATTCGGAATTACTATATATGAATATGAAAGGAATAGTATTGAAAGCATAAGAAATGGAGAATTATGCACAAAATTTAATTGAACAGTAGTTAATTTTTAATTTAAAAAATAATAATTAAAAAATGTGGAAATGGAATGGAAAAATGGAATGGAGTTATTGAATTTTGATAGTAGCCCTGCAAAATTATTTCGGTAGACAGGAGATTGCGATTTAAACGGAGTGGGAATACCTCGATCGGACAGCATTGGGAACTAGGAATCGAAATTTCTTCAATACTTGTCGATATAATCGACAATTTTAACGATAACTGTCGATATTTCAAAAACCATTCTTCAGCTATATTTATTAAAAAGAAGAAAAAACGCTTAATGAGTAGGTAGTATCCAATTGGCATCAAAGTTCTTCAGCACCTTAATTAATTATTTATGTATGTCTTTCCTTTATCTCAATAAATTATTCTAACTAACTTTACTATAATAGTACTACAGGAAATATATAGGTCAGTACTTATAGATAGCCCGTGATTCAGAACCTTAAAGTCAATAAAAAATTCGTTCCCAGAGAGCCAAAATTAACAAAAGTACGGTAATGGAAAAAACAATAGTTGGATTCATGTAATCTCGTAAATGCCTCTTAAACCTTGTAAACTGTATAAACAGTTAAAAAACTATAAATTTTAATAAGTTTATACGCTTTTAAACCTATGAAGCATGAGGCACGAGTTTATATGAGACAATTTAATATATCTTGCCGGAAACAAATTGTTACATTGTGAAAACGAACACGCACACAAACTTCACAAATACTTGCATTTCCAAGTTGGCTTTTGTAAATGTAAACTTTTCCAAACAGAAAGACATTTTAAGGGAATGTTTTTTAATTACTCTCTCAAAAACTGTGCAAGTTCGAAAAACTCAAACTTTTTCACTAAACTCTCACACATTTGCTACTACCCCAACGGGGAAAAAGCTTTCCAAATGCGCTTCTTCGCCTACACTGAAGCGTTCCCTGTTTATATGTAGTACAGTTCATGTACTTTTTACTATTTATTGCATGTCGTAGGAAGTAAGCGCTGACATCAAGCTTTCTGGAAGTGCTAAAATTTGCATTCCTAAAGAGCCCAAACAGCTGGGTAGCAGCTGGTTTTCAAAATTTTCGAATATAATACGAATTCTCTACTTGCAGACGCAAGTTATACTTGCACGTATAAATGCGATTTACTTTCAAAAATTCAAATAGAATAAATTGTAAAGTATCAATTTGGGAACAGATATCACTGTCAAACGTTTCAATATACATACATACTTATTTACATTTTCTATAGCCAAAATCATAAATCATTTATGGAATATTCCAATAAAAATCCCAAAAAAAAGAAATTAAATATTTGCTAGCTTATTATCGATAGGCGCCAAAATTTGCTAAAGCGGATGGACAACATAAAAACAATTAATAAATTTAGCATATGCTTATAATCAGAGCTGGGTAAAAAAGCGTCAATAGTCAATTAACGACGTAACAATTAATTTATATGTTAATTTCGAAAACCATTAACGTTTTGATTAACGTCCGTTAAATTTCTACAGTTAACTCAAGCCCGTAACTGTAACTAGGAATATGGTGCAGACAGTCAAGGAAACTAAGATCTCGATGAAGAAAAGGACCGATATTTCGTGCAGCATAAGATGCAATATCGAGATGCTGATGATTTTTTTAAGTTGTCACCGACGAAAAAAAAATAATAAGAACAACTGTTCATTTAAAAGCACCATCCACGATATAGTTGACGACTGGCTGAAGAGAACTACACGAAATCGTTGACAGATGCTGTTTTTTCGAGTGACAAAGTAATCGTGAACTTGTTTATGAATTTACAGTGCGATGTAACGTTTGTTCTTTATAACTGCCGTAACACTTTTGTTTAAGAGTCTTAGGAGAAAAAGAAAACATTGTTTACAAAAAAGTTAACTTTAATTTCCGTTGATTTTATTTTCAGAATTAACGAAATAAAGTTAACTTTTTGGTTTCCGTTTTTCGCGTTAACGTTGTTAATTTCTTGAGTAAGGATCCCCAGCGCTGCTTGTAACAACAAATCCATCTATCGACACATGTTCCTAATAAGGAATTTCCGCAAGAATACCTTGAACCTTTCATATATGGATAGGATATGAAGAAGAAAAACAACTTGCTTAATTTACAACACTGTCTGCGAAGTGTATATTTTAGCATTGAACGTACCACATGGAAGTGCTGCTGTTCGATTGTCGGAAGCTACTCCCACTTTTCGAGTAAACTTTAAGTCAATACGTAGCCGCGGACGGAATAAAAACGGGAAAGTTTTTTAATTTCTTTATTTTAAATTTTTGTGTAAATTTCTGAAAGAAATAATAACAATCTCTATTGCACATAATGTGAATAAGCTCATGCATAACGTGTATTGAAAAGTTTATTTAAATTTGGGTATAATAATATTCCAATTGGAAAAATTATGAAAAGTGGAGATTGAGAAAATAGAAAGATATATTTGGTGTATGAAAAGCGTAAAGCGCGTAAACGGAAAGTAGAATCAAAGTGTAGTGGGCGACGAAAGTGCGTAGACAGTGCGAGAGTGCAACTGAAAAAACGAATTGGTAGCGCTGCACTTTACGGCGAATGCTGAAGACAAAGAAGAAAACGAGATAATTCAATAGAAAAACAAGCAAATATACGACTACACCCAAAAAAGTGCTGCCAACAGAAAAGGCAGGCAGTAGCAGCAGCAGCAGCAGCAGCGGCGATACCAAAAGTTTGTGTGTGTAGGAGTAGTAAGAAAAAGAGTAGTTGCTGTGGTTTCGTTGTTTAGTACACTGCTGCCGCCTACGCATTCTTGGGAACTGTATGGTGCTGCAAGCGGATAAAAGTTAATATAATAATAGTGCAGTTGTAAATGAAATTGTAATAAATTCGAAGAAATTTAAAAAATTAAAATATCAAAAAGAACGAAATATGTATGTAAATGCATCCAGCCCACAAATGCTGAATTTGCTTGAAATAATTTAAGTTCTTATTGATTTCAATTGAAATCATCGTGTCCGTTCAGTGTGGTAGTGGCAGTTTTCGTTCACATCGAACGCTGCTGTGTTAGCCGTTCTTCGTTTACGAGTTGTTGTTTTTTGTTGGAATATGGATTGCAGTCTTGCAGACCAAAATTCTGTGAATTATCTTGACGAATCTGTAAGTATGACGAAATTTGTGATTATTTTTATTTTCTGCTTTCTACTTTTTAATAATTAATATACGAGCGAGTATATCACAAAGCATATGTATGTATATGCATGCGCCTCTGCACAGTCTCCATATATACACATATGCATGCATACATACATCCATATAAATAAATATGTATATTTTATTAACTCAAATGTATACACAAACAATGTGCAGTGAGTTAATTTCTTATTATATTTTTGTTGGGTTTCTTATGATCTCTTTATGTTGTTGTACATCATTTACGATTTGACTGCCTGTCTCAGCTTTTTATACCGTAAATTTGTATTAAAAGTAAAAAAAAAAGCCAAAAGTTTCATATTGTATGTACCCATAGCAAACCCATACCTCGTTATAAGGCCATGATTTTGAGCAGAATTTTTGTTTATTGAAACATTTGACGCCTCTCTGTGAATAGTGAGGACGAAATGACAATATCGATAGGTTATGGAAATATCGTAGTTGAAATTGAAAAACCGTTTATATCGTATACGACAAAGTATGGTATTATTAAAATATATTTGCAAATATGAATATAAACGGTTCTTAGTCATCTTATTAGGGTTGTTAACTCTATTGGAATGAATGGTACTAATCCATTCATGTACAAATATAACACGCACAACATGAGTGGATGGGAAATGCTCGGCCTAGGTCCTCCATGGGCTGTTGTGCCATTAAAAGTAAAGTAAAGTATCTCTCTTGGAATTAGCGGAATGCCCCGTAATTCTTCGTGTTTCTTCAAATATTTCACTCATTTTCAAATCATGTAACTCTTTACGCTAGCGATGAATTAAACAATTGTGTTTACCCAAAATGTGGCGTGAAATGCCAAACATGTGTTCGTTTTACATAATCGGACTAGTGTTGCCAGATTTTTTGAATACTAGATGTACAAGTATGAAACCGGAAATAACATCTCTGTGTCGCTAGGTAAAACTATACGCTCTGTCAAAGCAAATCATTGGCGTCATTTCTTCGCATTTAGTTCTGTCAACAATATTCAGTTCAATAACAATAAAGTTTCATACAACAACATATTTTTTTTTTTGCTCGTAAAAATGTCGAATTTTGTGCCTACAAACTACGATATGCCGACATCATTGATTTTCTGAAATCTGCTTTGGAATCTCATTGAATGCTTGTGGAAAGCGCGCTCTAGGCAAAACACAGTGCAACGAGTGGTTCAATAAGTTTTTAAGTAGCGATTTCAATGTGAGAAACGAAGAACGTGGAAGACCACCGAAAAAGTTTGAAGATGTCGAATTACAAGCTATACTCGATGATAGTTAAACGCATGAAAAACTTGCAGAACAATTAAATGTGACCCAACAATACATTTCTCAACGTTTAAAAGCCATGGGATTTATTTTGAAGGTAGGAAGATGGCTGCCGCGTGAATTGACTGAAAGACAGCAAGAAAATCGAAAAACCACCTGTGAAATGTTGCTCGCCATTTACAAATGAAAGTCATATCTTCATCGAATTGTTACTGGCGATGAAAAATGGATCTATTTCGCGAATCCCAAAAGTAAACGATCATAAGTTAAGCCCGGTACACCGGCCAAATCGACAGCAAAGCGAAATCGCATCGGAAAGAAGACAATGCTTTGTGGTTTCTGGAATCAGCGATCTGGGATTTGGTTTGACCTTCTGAAACCAGGTGAAACAGTCACTGGTCAACGCTACCAACAACAATTTGCCGATTTGAACCGTGCTTTACGCCAAAAAAACGTCCAGAATATCAAGCTAGGCAACACAAAGTAATTTTTCTTGATGACAATGCACCATCGCATCGAATAAAACATACTCGGGAATTGGTAAATTCGTACAGCTGGGAATTCCTCCCCCATGCGGCTTATTCACCAGACTTGGCTCCATCTGATTACCACTTATTTTCATCAATCGGGCTCGCACTTGCGGAGCAGCACTTTTGTACGAAAATGTGAAAAAATGGCTCGATGACTGGTGTGACTCAAAAAACGAACAGTTATTTTGTCGAAGCATTCACAAATTGCCAGAGAGATGGGATAAATATGTAGCTAGCAATGGCCATTGTTTTGAAAATTGAATGTACAACAATTTTTCTGAAATAAACTTTTAGTTAAAAAAAAAAAATCCCGGTTTTATAGTTGTACACCTGGAATTGTTTCCATCATCTTGTAACAAAAAACTGCGGATACTTTTTATTTGACCTAATAGTATGTAGTACTTCTCATTATTGGCTGATCTAGGAGTTAGATGTGACGGAGCTGGTTTCGCAAAAACGATCTAAAGCAAAGCTCAAATTAAATATCAGATTAAAATGGAAAAAATTCATGTGAGGGGCGCCAGTTTCAATTATGTGTATTTAAGTTTCAAAAATTTCTCGCAGTTTCTAGCTATATCCCGTATTTTAATCAGTACTATATTTTAAGATGCCAATGTTATTATCAAATAAATTTTGTTTATTAGATTTTGAGAAAATTTATATTATTTAAAATATGTACTTCTTAAAAATCTATTTTTTGAATTTAGTTTTTGCAAAATATCTTAGTCACGACTAATCAAAATATAGCACATAAACGATGGAATAAAGTAATGGTTATCTAAGTTACCCTGTTGCGTTAATCCAGCTACAGGTCATTGGTATTCTACGGATGGTCAACTGATTGCCACTCCACCTAGTTATGATCATGATACTGATTTTGCATAAGTTCGAAAAGTGCGAGTGGTGGCCGCAGCATGAGTGCTGCAGAGAAATATAAACATAAAAAACGCAAGTTGGAAAAATAAGAGAAAAATATGAGTCATACGTATAAAGTGATGAGGATTTCAATCATTTGATACACTTTCTTATGATCAAAGAACTGAAATATTGTGAATCTGTGCGGCAAATGCTTGTCGTCACCGAATCTGTTAAGATTAAATCAAGTAAATGTATTAAGAAATGCAAGGCAAATTTTGGCGATATTTATGTTAAACCAGAGAATGGTCCTAAATCCATCTCTGCAACAAGAACTAATTTTTACAACTATCTGCTACAATATTATACTTTTTGTTTATTTTTAGGTTTACATGACATTTTAAAAGCAAATGAATTTAATAAAATGTTATCATTTTAAAACTCACTTATTCTGGCATACTATCAAATAAACAAACTTCCCGGCTTAGGACATAGTCTTTCCTTTAATTACAATTACAAACGGCAGAAGGTATCTGAGCGTTTGTACACAAATCAAATAATAAAAATTTTTTACCTTATAACGAGGTATGGGTTTACTATGGGTATAAAATAGAAACACTTTGCGACATATATTCTTTCCAAGAAGTACCGAGCATTTGTCAATAAAAGAAAATATTTATTATTCATTCAAATTTATGTATCGCCTTCCGAAATATTACTACTGTGGGCAAAAAGTAGTAAGACTTTTTAATTTAAATTTCGCGCGGAAACCCATTCATCAAAATATTATTTTTTTAAGGTTGGTATGACTGTTGGTGACATCTGTGCCAAATGTCACATCAAAATAATCATTAGTGTTTAGTATACGCTTGTCTTTCTGAAGTACAAAAAGTGCATTCGGCGATTTTCACAATGAGTGAAATTATTCAACAAAGAAGTTCCATTAAATTTTGTGTACGGAATCAAATTTCTGGTGCCGAAACGTTCAGAATGTTGCAAAAGGCCTTCGGTGATAATTGTATGTCGCGAGCAAGTGTTTTTGATTGATACAAATTGTTCAAAGATGGTCGAGAACGCGTTGACGACGAACCACGTCCAGGACGGCCATCAACATCAACTGATGATCAACACGTCAATAAAATCAAGGAATTGGTGCTCGAGAATCGAGAATCGACGATTAACAGTCAGAGACCTTACTGGCATCGTTGGAATATCGGAAGGATCAGTGAAAACCATTTTAAAACATCATTTGGGCCTAAGAAGAGTGAATGCACGATTGGTTCCAAAATCACTGCATTGGTTTTACGAGACCATTTTGGCAAAAATTCGACTGATATCGGTCCGCAACCACCCTACCACCCTATTCGCCTGACTTAGCACCAGCACGTGTGACTTTTGGCTATTTTCTAAACTCAAAAAACCGCTTCGTGGACCGTTTGACCGTTTTGAGTCAATTGAAGACATTAAACATGAATCGCTAAGCGCATTGAAGGCTATTCCGGAAATTGACTTTAACAACTGTTTCGAGAATTGGAAAAAACGTTGGCACAAGTGTATTGGGTCCGGGGGGGATTACTTTGAAGGGGACGAAATAGATTTGGAAGAATGAATAAAAAAATTTTAAATTATGAACAAAGTTCTACTACTTTTTGCCCACAGTAGTATATATTATGTCTTGCAAATATGCATATTTAACTACGAAATATTAATAACTAAAAATAAGTAATCATGTCCCCTTTAAATTGGAATGACCCTTATACTATTTCGTCATTAAGAGCCAAATTTAAATGAAATTGAATGTAGAATGTAAATTAATGTAAATCTTCATTTCTTCACCGCCATGGGGAAAGTTATCCATTATAATGGAAAATAAACGGCAACTATTATAAATATTTAAATTTGATTGTATAATTACCAGAACCAAGTAATTTGCACATATGAAATTGTAATCCTACCTACAACCGTTCTCATTTAAGAAACAAATAGAATTTGTTTTTGAACAGTTAAGAGACAATTTTTTCAAAACGTACTGCTATTAGTTAAACTCCTATTGTAAGAAATGCGTCAGGCCTTTTTATTTGAGGTAGACATTCATAGCATAAATGCTAAATATTTATAAGGACTAACATTTGACATTGTTATTTTCAAGGTTACTTGGGCAATAGGATTGAGTCATCTTACTTTAGATAATTATCATTTTTTTTTTGTAGTCTTTATCCTAAATTTTAAAACCCATGGTGGTAATACAATATTAATACAATTTTATATAGTCTTCGTGGAGAAATTACGTATTTTTTTGTAATTACTTTCTTTTCCGTGTACCTATGGTAATCTCAAGTAAATGTGTACATTTAGAGCTTGTAAATTACCTGCCCTTTGTTTTTTTTCATAAAGGTAAAGGAAGTAGTTACCTCTTAATTGTGAAGAACATTTACAATACAATTGAATGGCCCGTGTATTCAGTGATGTTAACTTTTTTTTTTATGAAACTACTATAAGAGCTGCAAAAAATTACTGTAGATTACTCCAGTTTTATAAAATGAACTGAATGTACAGTGTCGGACAATTAAATAAGAACACCTTGTTCTGAAACCAAAAACATTAAAAAAATATTTCTCTAGGCTTATGATAAATTTAAAAGGTATTTACTTTTATTCATTTATTCCATAAGTTTAATTTTTTGTTAAAACAAAAACAAAATCAGTTCAGTGTGAAAAAAGAAATTTAAAAGTTATACATAAAACCACATTTCAAAAGGACAAAAAATTAAAAACACTTCAAGTTTCTAATATTTTGTGGAATAGCCTTTGTTAATTAAAACCACCTTACGCCTTCTAGGCATTGATTCCACCAGAGACGCGCAAGTAGCCTGGGGTATGGAATACCACGCTCTTTGAATGCTTTGCCACAATTCGTCTTTGTTTTTAGCTCTGGTACTGCCAATCTTCTCTTTGACAGTATTCCACAAGTTCTCGTTTGGATTAAGGTCAGGAGATTGTGAAGGCCAGGTCATAACGGGAATTCCATTATGGGAAAACTAATCTCGCGCAAGGATTGAGGTGTGCTTTGAGTCGTTATCCTGTTGAATTTTCCATTTCAGGGGCATTTTCCATTCAGCATAAGGAAGCATCACTTCCTGAAGGATGTTTACGTAAAGAAATTTGTCCATCGTTTCTTTTATCTAGTACAGAGGGTCCACACCATACCAAGAGAAGCATACCCATACCATAATGCTTACACCTCCGTGCTTAAGCGTCTTCCTAGTATATTTTGGGTTCCATTCTGCATATTTCGGGCGTCTAACCCAACGTTTGCCATCACTTCCAACAAGATTCACCTTGCTTTCGTCTGTCCATAATACGTTAGAACTTTTTTTTTCATTAATTGAACTATCCCACTCAATGTGCGCTTAAGCGATCTCTATGGGACACTTTTGATGTCTTTGTGTCAACATTGGTTCTTTTCGTGCTGTTCTCCTATACATTTTTTTTCCACGAAAAGTCTCCTTACTGATCGAGCACAAATTTGAACCCCTGGTAGGATCTGCTAATAGTTTTAGCTATTTGGCGGATGCTTTGTCCGTAATTTCGCAGTTTTTCACCAAATCACGCTCCTCCTTGCTGCAGTGTTTTGCTCGACCCATTTTGCTGTGACATTACGGAATAGTTTATATTTTATTTGTTGAATTAGCCTAAATGCTACCATATAAATGTTTTCTTTTTAAAATAAAAATTTTTTCGTCTGCTGTTCTTATTGCATTGTCCGCCTTGGAATGCTTCGCTTGAACTTTTTTGTTTGGGAATCCCCAAAAAATATTTAAATGTAGTGTTGCCACCTAGAAATTTATAAAGTATATTCCATAGCATTTTCTTCTCTATAAAATTTTTTGCCATAAGCAGTCCGATAAAAAAATTCAATGGAAGTTTTATAGTGCAATGTTGTTTATAGTGATTGTCCGACACTCTATGTAGAAAAAATATTAAAAAACAATTTTTTGTATTAAAATTTTTTTTTTAAATTTCATTTAAATTCTCTTTTGACAAACAAGTTGTAATGCTGTTGGCGAAAATTTTTGAAAGCAATGAGATTCTTTAATCAATAAATATATGAAATAAATATTAGCCAGTTCGAAAAAATAGTTCTACAGTGTCAAATAATATTACCTTGCCACCATAATATTACCACCCGAGGTAGCTGGTTAAGTATTAGGATTATGCCTACCATTATAAATGTATATAGGGTAGCAAATTGAAAACCATCATGAAATGCTGAAATGCAATTATTTGGAGAAAACTGATACATTTTTTAACTGAAACAGAGATTTAAGAAAAATAAATTTTAATAATTCTATTCATTGCTTATTTTGAATATATTCTTGCAGACCTTTTGAGCCTCGAAATTTCTTTAGAATACCGTAATTACTGTAGAGTTAACATCATTGCATGCATTTGACATTACTCGCACGCGGGTACATTTCAGTACAATTATTTGTCTGCTCGTGGTCTGCTTAATGCATTAAATTTGTTTTTGTTTGTCGTTCTCGCTATTCAATTCTCTCTACAGTATTCGATGCTTCTCTCTTTTTCTTGTTTTCATCAAATTGTTGATTCAGCGTTGCATTTTTATAAGAATATGCAAATTTATTAATTTTAGTAGTCTAATTCTATTCAGTGAAAATGGGTATTTAATTAACAGAGTGGAGTCATTTCAGTGTGGTCGCTGCGACGTAGTGGTTGTACGTGGGACTGCTAACCAGAGTGTCCGGGGTTCGAATCTCGGCAAAGGCAAAATCAAAAGTAGAAAAAAAAATTTGTTTACACGGCACCACCTCTTGGCAGGCAATATCAAACCTACAAGAGTAAAAATTTCCAATGAAAAGCTTTTTACTTGGCCGTTCGGATTAGGCATAAAACTGTAGGTCCCTTCCATTCATGTACAAATATAACACGCACAACATGAGTGGATGCGAAAAGCTCGGCCTAGGCCGTCCATGGGATGTTGTGCCATTAAAAGAAAGAAAGAAATGTTTTAGTCTCAAAACCAAAAACAAAAACGTGTGCAATTTTGACACTACAAGTTTAGTGACTGAAGTGACTTTACCCTGTTAAGTTCGCCTTGTAGTCAACATGTGAAATCTAGTCTGTAGGTATAAGCATTTATATTTCCGGTCACAATAGATCATCTTACATAATAGGTCGCAGTGTACAAAATAATGTAGAAATAATCTATTTTTTGGTTATTCAAGTCATCAAATATTATTTCTCAAAAAATTTTGTATTTTCAAGGGCAGTAAAGCCGCTCTTGTTATTCTTGGTGTAAAAAGGAACATTGACATAGCAACTGGAAAATATTGAATTTGCCCTAATGTAGTTAATCGTGCTAGTTATAACCGGATCTTCAATTCTATAATGCCAGATTCCATATGAAAGAGGTTAGTGGATTACTTGGGGGATATTGGTATTTCACAAAAATTACATAGTTCCAACTAAATACTTCAAGCAGATATTCTTGCTACTGATAAAGTTGCAATTAGCATAATTACAAGAAAGCTTGATCCTCAAGCAAAGCTATCCTTATGGACAACCAAGCGGCAATTAAAACACGATCATAAGATCCAAAACATATAAAGAAACTTCAACATACCTGAGGAAATAATATCATATAAGGTGTACTTATGTAGTTTGCCCGAATAAAGGAATATTAAAGAGAACGATAAAGCAGATAAAATAGCTAAGATAGGACAATCCTTATATATTGAAAATTAACTGGTGTCGATAAAGATAACCAAAGAAATTAATTTTGCACCCGAAAAAAATTAAACAATCAACGGGTCTTGGCAAAGAAGAAAAAACACACAAATTTGTTTTTAACAAGAGTACTCACAGGGATTTGCGACATTGGAGCAATAGCCTCTAGGATTGGGTTTGCAATATATGAAAATAAAAATCATATATATTGTTTCTGCTGTAAATGATCTTCGGATTAGTCGATTTCTTAGAAAGAAGACTATTTGGAGAACTAAAGGTATTGGCGGAAATCAGCTAACAAACCTAAGAAGGTGTTCAAGAGCATTATCGGGTCGTAGACTGGTGGAGGGGTCGAGAATAAAGTACTACGTATGAAAATATTAGATATAATGGGGTTTAATGCATTCTAACTTTATGAAGAAAATAATCGGAAATAGTTATGTAAAAACATTCTTAGGAGAAAAACTGTTCGGAAAAATGAGAGAAACTAGCGAAGAATATGCAATATGCATAATAAAGTTTATTAAGAACACTAGCGCTTCCTAGGAGGTGTGGAGAGTTTGCGAATAAAGTTCCACGTACATGAGTTTTTATTAGGTATAATGGACGAAACTGTTGGCCCCTTTCCCTTAAATAATCCTCATTTCATTAACTATTTACCGCAGTTTTACTTTTTGCAAGAAATATAATCGAGTGTTAGTTTTATCAATCTTACTTCGTTTAACTTATTGCAAATTCGAAAAGGGTAAATCGATAGATTTAAACAATGCTTAAAAAAAGTTGTAAGTGTGCTTTTATGTAGCATAAAATCAACAATTAGTTAAAAACCGCGGGAACAGATGAAGTTGTCTGGCCTCATTCCGTCGTCACTGCTCGAATGCAACTCTGCTATTGACGTATTTTAGCATGCTGTTTTTATTGTGTGTGCCTTTTTTATTTTATATCATGTGTTATTTTATATCTTTTTTATTTCGTTCTTGTTGCTTTTGCCATATGAATTCAGCACGACCAAAATAAAGGGTGATTTTTTAAGAGCTTGGTTTTTGAAAATCAAATGAACTCGGAAATTTTACAAAAGTGAATGAAACTTTTATTTGGATCGATAAATCAATTCCTGCCATTTACTTTTTACAGATAATTTAACTTAATTGTTGCCCGCGACTACGCTTAGAGTGGTACATCCTGATGGTCCAATCTTGGCACACTTTTTCACAAATTTCGGCCGGAATTTCACCAATGACGCATTCAATGTAGGCTTCCAAAGCAGAAATCGTGTTTGGCTTGTCCCTATAGGCAAGAGACTTAACAAACCCCCCAAAAAAAAAGTCTAACGGGTCAAATCACACAATCTTGGTTGCCAATTGACTGCACCAAAACGTGAGATTAACTGCTCACCAAATTAGCTTCTCAATTGATGCATGGTTTCACGTGCAGTGTGGCATGTGGCACCGTCCTGTTGGAACCACATGTCGGCCAAGTCCAATTCTAGCATTTTCGGCAAAACAAAAAACGTGTTATCATCGAACGGTATCTTTCTCCATTGACCGTAACGTTGCGGCCTTCATCGTCTTTGAACAAGAACGGCCCAGTAATGCCGCCAGCCCATAAACCGCACCAAATAGTGCATTTTTCGTGCTGCATTGGTAGCTGCTGAATTGCCTCTGGCTGGTCTTCACTCCAAATACGGCAATTCTGCTTATTCACCACGTATCCATTGAGCCAAAAATGAGCTGAAGCCAATTTTGCGATAAAAACTGATCGAATTTTGATAATAAATTTCAATAATTTGCAAACGTTGTTCAGGCGTAAGTCTATTCATGATGAAATAGCAAACCAAACTGAGCATTTATTACTTTGACACATACCAAAAATCATGCGTGAATTGCCCGAAATATTAACGTCAAAAACTAAGTATCAAAAAATCACCCTTTACATACTCGTCGTACAAATTCTTATTACTTCACATTTTGCTCCCTTTCATTGCTGTTGTTGTTGTAGGCTGTTTTTATGTTAGCTGTATTCTGTTCCTTCCTTTTTGACAATTTTTTCATTGAACTTAGCACAGCAGTTCGCTGTTATAGTATAATGAAAATGCTCATCATGGGGTTCTTCTTCTCTTCCATAAATATTTGTATGAATGTATGTTGTTGGCCGTCGTTGTCGCTGTCGTTGTCGTTGTCATTCTCATTCGTGCTTCACAATTTCCCAGTCGATATTTTGAGTAGTAGTGAATGTCGTGCAGTGAGTGTGAGTAAACGTGAATCGAGTGAGCTGCAAAGAAATAAGCGACGGAAAAACGAGCAATTTTCTCAAAATATTAATTTTTTAACTTTGCTTTTGAACAAAGAATATCCATTAATTTAAATATAAATAAATGTAAAGCAATAAAAAAGTGCCTTCATTTTTATATTGTACGTATAATATACATAAATAGATTATATCAAATGAATATGAGTTTAATTTAATACAAATGAAATTACACTCAAAAAATAAATAAACAAAAGAAAAAAAACTTTCTGGAAAAATCAATGCAAAAACTCTAAACTTCATTGTAAGTATTAGTATTGTTTTATAATTAAATACAAAATATAGAACACATAGCAATAATTTATTTAATATTGAGTTGAAAAATGTGCGTTTTAAGCAATTATAAATTTTAATTTTCTGTTTCTTTTTTTTTTCTTTCGTAGGTACATACATTTTATATTAAAATTAAATTTTCGTTCTTTGTGCTTTATAAATTGATGTTGTTGTTGTGAATTGAGTATGTGTGCGTGTAAATATGTACAATGCACCATCATCATAATTTTTATTTATTTTTGTTTTCCCGAAAAAATTCTCATTAACTTGCTTGCGCACGTTCGTCAAATATTTGCGCTGAACTCTTTTTAATTTCTTTTAATTACAATTTTCACCCTTTCCGCTCTCTTTATTCAAGAATGTATGCATGCGGATTTATCTATGTGTGCTTGTTGGTTTGCATTTGTGTGTTTGTGGAATGTGCGTGCTTTTTATTGGGCTCTGCCTACGGTGTTAGCCACCGTTTCTCCCTCTCTTTCTCTGCACTACTTGAACTCCCTTTTAATTTCGTTCTTTTAAATTTAATGTCGTTCATTTCCGTTTTGAAAATAAGAAAATATTCTAAATTCCTTTATCGCCGTCATATTTCGAAATATATTCACATATTCAGTATTTATTTTGTTCCACGTCTATTTATGACCCAGCATATTAAGTAAATTTTATACATGAAGTACAACATAAATGATAAATTTTTTACTAATATCTTTTCTTTTGATGTGCGTATACCAAAAACTTAATTAATTTTATTTCTCGTACGAGTAAAACGGATATTAAGCGAATTGAAGTTATTCTATGTATATTATTCTTACAGTAGTTTCAACAAGAAAGCAATCGGCTTAAGTCAATGAAAAAATGAAGGTATTTTAAAAAAAAGTCCACAGCATCTTGAAATGATGAATTATTCATTGCGCAAATATATTAATATAACGTCCAGTCGCCACCATTCTTTGTAATTTCATTACAACGGAAATGCATGCTATCGACTAATTTTTCAGCATATGACTGTGTTAAACCTTGCCATATTACCCTACCTGGAAGCCGTTTCAAATGATTTATTGAACGTATCCTTTTTCCCCCATAGTTTTAGCTTCATAATAGCCCAAACATTTTCGACCGGATTCGCATCTGACGACTGTGAGGGCCAATCCAATGAAGTTATGCCGTTTTCCTCTTTCCAACTGCTACACAAGCGTTTGCGATGTTTTGGGTCGTTGTCCTCTTGAAGAACCCAATCTCGGCTTCCTGCCCCAAACCACATATCCGTTGATGGCAGAAGTCCACGACGGTATATCGTGGTCATGAAGTTGGCATCCAAATTCCACGTGAACATGATTAATTTGCCATATCCTTGTTTTGTGAAGCATCTCCAAACATGAACCTTTCCTGTATGTATCACTGATCGCTGGAGCATCTTACCAACTTTAGTGGACCAAGCCCGCTTAATAGTGTTTGTCATCCAAAAGGAGGATTCGTTTATAAACACCACTTGGCGCCAATCGTCATCCACATGTTCAGTTGCTCACTCTTGACGTTTTTTTATTTGCTCAGTTAGTAAGGGTTTTACCGTCGTTGCTCGAAATTGGATCTGAAACTCCCTCAAACGGTTTCTTATTGTATTCAGCGAGATATTTATGCCCTTTCGAGCCAATTTTTGTTTAGCTGCTTTCAAGGATATGGCTGGATTAGCTTCGAAAATCCTCTTTATAACCAAGTCCTCCTGTTTCGAGGTAGCTCTGCAAATGCTGCGATTTGGCAAGTCGTCCACATTTTTGCTGCACCAAAAAGTATTGGTTCCAATGCTGGACAAACGCCTTCGACTTTTTTAATTACTTCGAAGCACTCAAGTGGGACATCTTGGGACCTTTTGGATGGGAACAAAGAAAGACTGCTTCAAAACGTTTCGCGTATACGGAACTCATTTCTTAAATATGCTCTTGAGACGAAAGCGTATAATGGACTGTTTCTACAATTACATTGCGAAATTTACAATGATATCATGTTTTTTGAAAATCAAAGCCTACTTGATATTCAAATTATTTCATGCGAAAAAGCCGATTGCTTTCTTCTTGAAAGTACTGTACAATAGCTTTGAATCAGATAAATAAGATATTAATGCATCCATCTATTTAATCAACGGAAAGTTCAAGTGGAATTATTCCCCTCTTCTTTATGTCAGCCTTACGTCCAGTTGAAGGACCAAAAAATAAAAGTTGATTCTTAAAATCAGAAAATGAAAATATGTCAAACTTATTTTATGTATTTAGAAGCGAAAAGATCAAAGAGCGAGTAATTTTTAATAGCAATGAATTGAATATTTGCTTGTAAAGAGGGATCAAGCTCTGGGGCTGCAGAAAAGCAAGAAAGCAAACATTCGGAGAAGCAAGCATTCGGTGACCAAGCATTTGGAACTATTTTCAAATATCTCGATTCAGAGGGGGGAGCGTCATTCGTACACTAAGCAAGATCAGTGGTGGTAAATATCTTCAGTTTTAGAGAAGAATGGTTTTTCAGATGACTGCCATTAACTATCCACGTCTTATACCAAAATTGAACAGGATTTTTTCCACTGTTAAGGTATAACTAGAAACTTGTTGTTTAGCTTTCATAGCTATTTGTAGGCGTATATGGTAAGAGGTAAAGTAAGTGGAACCAAGGGAAAATAAGATCAGCCTTTAGAATAGACTTATGAATAATTTCTGCTTCTAGTTACAATACAAGTAAGTGCCATTAAATACATACAATATCAGTGAAGAAATTTTTAAGTTTATTTTCAGGTCTTTGAACTATTTAATCTATAATTTTATTTTTGGAATAAAATTTAAATTAAAATTTTATGCATATCAAGTTGTATTACCTTCAATTTAATTACGTCATGTGGAAATTTATTTATGTGATATACTGTATGTATAGGCAGCCCAGTCTTTGTATAGGATCGAATTACGGATCATTTATGTATGTATAATGGATTACACTAATGTTCTGTGGTGCCGAAACACCGATGCCAATCTATATATGTATGTAGACATTTTATAATAAAAACTGCCTATTTGGTGCCAATTAGCTTCTATAAATATTTTAGACCATATTTGTGTACAATTAATGACTTTCAGCAGCAGGTTTTTTCAGATTATAGATATAATTTGATCTTTGAAATTGCTTTTTGTATTCTCAAAACCATGAATTGTACATGAGTGGTCGTCGTACCTTACATTAGTAGAAAGAGACTGGAATATTTATCTGTTTTCCAATAGATTGGGTTATTTACCTATTAATTTATGGTAAGGGCTACCTACTTGCTACCTAATAATAATCCCTACACTCTTGGTCAACTGTGACAGTTTCAGATAATTGCTTTTTAATTAAAGTTGTTATCTTTATATTTCTGTGCAACCACATTCTTGACATCATAATAAAAAATAGTGTAACAATATATTTATTGGTATATTTTAAGGTAATTTTGTATGTACATATGTATTCAACAAGTGTATGCCTATATGACCCTGTATTTGTTTAACGATGCGCATGTGCGCACTTCAAAACTCACTCACACTCATCCCTTATAAATATTCTTCAAGCTGCATGCTTCTTTCTTTTCTTTTTTTCATTTCTTTTCTTTTTCTGCTTTAATTTTTTTAGGTTTTAAATTTCCTTCCAATTGTAAATTGCAGCCGGTCTCCGCTACGCTGCTAGGCTTACCATATTGGTGCTTTATCTTGATCCCATCATCATCGTCATCGTCATCATCATCGTGAATGTATTATCCACTTTGATGTGTTGGCTGCTTGCCTCAGCTTCAGTTTCAATATCAGCTGAACCGCTCTTCAGTGCGGGGCAGGTGCAAATTTTTAGTTAGTGGTAACCTCATCCAAACTGTATGCATATCTATGTACACAATATTTGCTTCTTTTAATATAAACACAAAATGGGGAAACAGCTTAAAAAAAAATTCTGCTTTTCTTTAATTTCGGACACGAGTCTAAAGTGTTATGCACGCGCACGTTCCCTGGTCTCATTAAATGATGCTGTTCCGCTCTGCTCACTGACTGACTAGCAGCACCCCTTCATTATATTTTTTTCTTCTTTAGCTTTGTTTCATTAAGGAAACTGATACTGGAATCTTTATTATTGGAGCAGCAGCAGCAGCTACAGATTTATTGAACAGATGTTATGCTTTTTACAGTTGCGGGGTTGTTTTATTGGATTTTTGTACAGTAACTAGTTAGTAATTTTTGTTTATTATACATTTGGTTTGACCTTAGGATATTTTAGTTATAAATTGAACAGAATATATATATATATATATTATATGAATGTTCTACACTAATATGGAATTATGAAAATTCCCGCAATTTGAGCTCGAATTAAGCTTGATCCATTCTGTCACATATAGTTTATGTATTTACATTTATTATTATATTCATCATCCCTAATGAATACCATCTCTAATGATAGCCCTGGTAGTAGCCCTGATAGTTTGCCAAAAACAAAGATCAAGTTACTTGGTTCTATCTTCTTTTGATATTTCGAGCAAAAATTATATTGCGGTATGAGTTATCCATTTTTTTGTGAATCTCTTTTCTAAGAGCTTCAATTTGAAAAATAAAGAAGCAAGTAACTTAACCAATTGCCTTAAAATATTGAAAATATGTTTCAACAAAACCAAGTAACATAGGTAAAATATTTAAAAAAATGTAAATGTTTCGCGACATAGTCTGCTGTGCCAAATACCGTTATTGTTTGTAAATATTATGGGAAGTTTTTTCCTCAGCCTCGGTTTCTTTGCCGAATCAAATCGAGGAAATAATAATTATTCAATGTCTTTGCTTGGTTAAACTTTAGATTTAATGGAAAAAATTTAAGGGTTTATTCAACAAAACCAAAACTTAACTTGTTAAGTTGTTTGATTTCCTTTTGGCAATACATAAAAATCAAATAAAAAAGTAATTATTATTTTTTTGTTCGTTTTTCGAAGGCCAATGTGATTTTGATAACAGTGACAATGAAAGTGAAATACCTGATTTCAGCCCAGCATCATCATATGATGATTGAAAGATACTTGGTTTTGAATAAACAAAAAATTAAGTTGTAAAGAAATAAATATTATATGTGTATTGAAGTTACTTGATAAATGCTTAATTTTGTAAAATCAATGAAATCTACTTTATTATGAAAAGAATGAAAAGACATAATCGTAACAAATACTTACTCTGTATCTTCAGTTTTTATTTAATTGCTCAAAAAACATATATAACTTATAACGCAAAACTTTAATTTCCCACGATTTTCAAAAAACTAGTTGTAAAGTCATATCCAAACATCACAGTAGCTCGAATCCCTCCGTTTTGGGGTCAACAACTCTAAAAGTGCCCAACCAACACAACTCTTGTTCCGTCATTTCAGAGTTAAATTAAATCCTCAAAACAGCGCAATTACCTTTCCCTGAAACATTGCCCAATAATGGACCCCCACTGCCATTTGAAAGTCTTCTTGGGTTTGTGCTAAACGTACTTCCACAAATTTGCAGCGCTCTCTAACGTCTTATTCAGTATAGAAATATTGTTTGAAATCAGATCAAAACGAACGGTATAATTCGCCTGCAGTGAACTTAGTACCGAAGCATACTTAGGAGTCATATATATTTTTTTAACCAGAAAGTCATACCTCCTGCAATACAATTTTAAATAGATTAGACCCGTAGAAAACATAGTCATCAAAACTGACGCCGACGTTTTGTTGTAATTTCCCTTAATCGAATACTTTTCTCAGAAACTTTTGAAATATAAGTATATATTTTCCAGTTTAGATAGACTGCACTGTTACACAAGCAAAACTACTTTGAAGTTTTATATCCCGTTCCTAATTTAAACCAACCATTCGTTGTGTAGTATTTGTATCGCATTATGGCGATCGAACTTGTGAAGACGACCTTGTTGGGTTGTTTGCTTACGAAATACAATCACCATGAATGGTTAAAACGAAAAAGTATTGGCTTTCGAAATATAAAGGGTGTTTTTTCTAGAAGTGTGGTTTTCAACCTGGCAATTTTTCGGAGTTGGTCTTTTTGACAGTTGTCACTTGATTTATACTCAGTTTGGTTTGCCATTTCATGATGAATACGCCTGAACAATGTTTGCAAATTATTGAAAATTATTATCAAAGTTCATGCGCTGTGAAAAAAGTGTTTCGCAAGCTACGTCCATTTAGAGACGAGACTCATTTTTAGCTCAATGGAAACGTGGTGAATAAGCAGAATTGCCGTATTTGGAGTGAAGACCAGCCGGAGGCAATTCAGCAGCTATCAATGCATCCCAAAAAATTCACTTTTTGGTGCGGTTTATGGGCAGGCGGCATCATTGGGCCGTACTTCTTCAAAGACGATGAAGGCCGTAACGTTATGGTCAATGGAGAAAGGTACCGTTCGATTATAACACTTTTTTACAATTGGACTCGGCCGAGATGTGGTTCCAACAGCCACGCGAAACCATGCATAAATTGAGAGGCGAATTTGGTGAGCAGTTAATCTCACGTTTTGGTGCAGTCAATTGGCAACCAAGATTGTGTGATTTGACCCCGTTAGACTATTTTTTGTGGGGGTATGTTAAGTCTCTTGTCTATAGAGACAAGCCCAACACGATTACTGCTTTGGAAGCCAACATTGAACCTGTCATTGGTGAGATTCCGGCCGAAATGTGTGAAAAATGTCCCAGAATTGGACCTTCAGAATGGACCACTTGAAGCGTACCCGCGGGCAACATTTAAGTGAAATTATCTTTAAAAAGTAAATGGCAGGAATTGATTTATCATCCAAATAAAAATTTCATTCACTTTTGTAAAATTACTGTGTTTTTTTTTCATTTTCAAAAACGAATCTCTTACAAAAATCATCCTTTACATTAATGACAAATGTTGTTGCTCTCAAATGTTTCGACCGTCCATGTTGCATTATAATCGGGTACATTGTCATTCATAATTATCTCCTCCAACACGGCCGGGTTGGTTTAATTCGTGCAAATGACCTTATTGTCGTCATTCGTTATCGCAACGGCCAGAGAAGAAGCTGATTGACTATGTTGGCCTTTGAAGTGCTGAAGTTAGTTAGATTATAAGTAAGGTTTAATAAATAAACCTATAATTTCGTCAGGGAAAATGAGAATTATGGCACGACAGCAAGTATCCAAAGCAGACTCAACGGACAAATGTTCGTTTTCTCTACCAGCGGGAGGTCTTAGAAGTTACTTTGGATTCTAAGCTGAATTGAAGGCTGAACACGGAACATTTGCGAAGAAAGTGAGTTGATGTCTGCCAACGAATGCTTGGTAGAAAAGTGCGTTGTACAAAGTGGTTGTACGCTGTAAAGAACAGCGTGTAGGAACTACAGGAGTTATTCAGTCATACCACATCTGATGTCAAAAGTTGTGGCAACCATAAGCGTATTAAAGCAAAGGGAAGCTGAAAATACCTTCATGGTTTAAGTTCAGCCAAAAATGGATTTTAAAAGATATCTTGTGACAGCTAAGCAAAGGATAAGCAAAACTTTTTTGTCATTAAAATTTATGAACAAAAACCGAAATGATAGTCTCAGGACGAGATGACGGTAATTATTCATGGTGTGAGCTATCGTCCAAAATGACAATCCCGTATAACTTAGCTGGCTCTACAATCGATAATCGGTCTTGGCCGTCGAAAACCTTAGGGAAACCATAAACGAGCTAATAAACTTCTTAAAACTATCGGGATGGATGTAATTTTCAATCATGACCGAAAAATTCATCCTCTAAATTCATCCATAATTCAGTAAAATTTTTAATAGATAATTGGGCCCGATTGTTCTCTTCCAAGTTGAGCTGCACACACACGGCTAGTTAGAATTATGAAAGGCTTGGCTATTTAAAGTACCTATCTACCTACCACTGAGTATTTGTGTTTGTCAGTTACTGCTGCTTCTATTTAATCTTGGTGTAAGCAACAGAAACGTGACATCTTCTTTTCCGCTCTAAATCGTAGAAAATTATATTTGCGTGATTGTTTTTGGCATTTTTTGTGTGTGTGCATTTTTAATTTATTTACATTTTTTCTTTTGTTGTTTGCAGTTAATCTATTAAAACGATGTCAGTCTATAATTTTAATCTATTTGAAAAACGCAAATGTTCGTGCTAACGATTTTTGCGAATAAATTCTCACATAAAGGAAAATTAAAATATTATCATGGTTTGTTAACTGACGTCACTTTGCACTTTAGTACTAATTTAATAATTACTACAAGCAATTGCTACACATTTTTAACTTAATTATATAATTGAGGGCATGTTCTTCACCCTCACTCTTCAAATCCACACTGCAAACAAAGAACTAATGGCATGTATTATGTATGTGGGTCTGTGAGTTTTGTGTGTGATATGTAAATTTTTCTAAGAAAATTGGTAGTTGGAGTTTATAACAAAATAGCATTACAATATTAAAACGATTGTAAATGAAATCATTGTAAAAGGAAATTACCTTTTTGCATAGTGTTTCAAAGTACATAGTTGCAATTTCCATAATATTCGTACAATTTAACAATTTAAATAAAAGTTAAAATAGTAATTCTCGAATATGAGATCGAGATCGATCTTTGATTTGGAAATTTCCTACTTTTGATAACTAGTATATTAAATAACGGAAAGAATCGATCACTCTCGATCACTATCTGTTCGCAGAGTTTCATCGAGCAGCTTTAAGATAAGACTAATTTTAAATATTTATTTGCGTAAGAAATACTCGGTCGGTAACATTTTCATTGCCTGTGTCTGGTGTTGATCTACAGCCGAGCTTTGGCTGTTCCGACAAGTATACATAATACATTTTTGCTTGCTTGCCCAAGAGTTTGACACATGTATGTAGAGGATGCAGATGTCGTCTGCGTCCTTAACATTTTCAACGTGATCAGTATATAGACGCCGCTACTGTAAAGGCTACTTCTCTATGGAGTTAGCAGTTTTTACCGCAGTACGATGATATGCTTCTTTGCAGTCAATGCAATTATACAAGATGTCATCTATAACAATACTGGGTTACAATTAATAAGTGTATACAACTGGAATTTTCATCATTCTTGTGTTATTTTACGTAATCGAGAGTGTATCTGATTTAATTTTGGAGTGGTCTAGATTTCATTTAATTATTTATTTTACGATGTCAAATAATCGGTCAGCTAGCTATTATAACATTGCCAGCTAGGCAAACGCAATTATGAGATTATGCGGCAACTTCGCATTGCTTCTTCTTTAGTTTCATGTGCTGTTAAACGGTTTAGGGAAGCTGGGCCATGAATGTGATCGTCCAGGAAGAGGCAGAAATCTCACTGTCAAGACTCCCATGAATCGTAAAATCGTTCTAAAGCGGATGCAACGTAATTCAAATGTTTCCATGAGAAAATTTGATCACGAAACTAACATCAATCGCAAATTAGTTAGACTCATTGGAAGAAACGAACTCAATGCTTTTGGAATGTCCAAAAGGGCCAATTATTTATGAATGAAAACCAGCGCGTACGACTTAAAGTAGTCGCCTACTATAACGTCGGACCGCAGGAATTGGATGGGAAGAATAGTCTTCACAGATGAAAAGCAGTTTACTGTTGAAGAAGCGCATAATCGTCAAAATTACAGAAGCTGGTCAACAGAGGCTCCTGGGTGGAATTTGCGCCAAGTGTGTTTTGCAAATAGCAAGACATCATTGATTTTTGTGGAACAAGGAGTCAAAATCAATCAAGAAGTGTATCGTCGTGAAATTGTGGAGGCTGTGGTACTCCGCTAGGCCCGACAGCACTTTAGCGATAATGATTGGACGTTCCAGCAAGACTGCGCCAGCTTACAGAGGCAAAACAACTCACGAATGGACACCATATTCGCCCAATCTCAATCCGATGGATGGCAGCGAAATGCAGGGTCTGTGCTAAACGCCATAAACATTTGCATTCCCTGAAACAGTCGTTGCGTCGTGAATGGCACCGAATATCGGTGGAGGAGCTGCAGCCCAAATCCAAAAATGTTTCCAAGGGTTTTAAGATTTATTTACGTGTCAAGAGGGGCCACTTCGAAACCGGCTGAATAGAGTAAAATCATGCACTATGTTATCTTTTTCTCCGTTTTTAATTACAATACTTTTTTTATGTCCAAAACTGTTGTATACATTTTTAATTGGCACCCTGTAAAGAAAAGAATCAGCGAAAATATATACGCTTATCTTTTGAAAACCTGTCTGCTGTTGTATATTTCATTAATATTAGATTTTCTAGTAACTGAACAATTGGCGAGAAAAATGTCATGTCTTTAGTTTATTTTCTAGAAAATACTTTTCGATCTAAAAGTCTGGCTTTCAATTATAAACAATTATAAGTGGATACGATACACAGTAGTAGTATTTGCCTGATATTTCTGTGTCAGACTCATCACTGCAGACCTAATAACTAGGCAATATAACTTATCTGAACAATATAAGTCATGTGAATGACATAATGACTTTAATAGATATTGCTGAGGTCGCAATGAGGTAAATCAATACCTTTAAGGAAAGAAAAAATGGACAAAAAATTGAGTGATCTATTTCATCAGCATATCTACTTACTTCAAATACAAATAATAATATTCGAATGCTTATAACCTAGTTTTGAAGAATAGTTGGCAAACGGCTGTAATACAGTATAGCCTAATGTAATAAATCACTAAATTAGTAATTCCATTTTGATTATTAAAATTGAACTTTGTCTTATTTTTATTCTTTTTCATTTATCTTTTGCGTATAAGTAACCTCAACCTTATTTTGAAGTTCTTTATATATGGAATTTAATAATTTATTATAACAATTTATTTGAATTGTTTTCGTGAAGGTCTGTTGCGGGTGAATAATACCGTATTTTTGCTTATATATGGAAAAAAACAAATTAAAAAAAATACTGTCAATATAAAAATAAGAGCAACAACGAAACTAAACGAAAACATTGAAGCTATTTTTAATTGTTATTGTCAGCCTGTTGGAGAGTTCATATTTACGATTTCGTTATAAGTAAGTAATCGGGCGATAAGCGTAATACATAAACAACATCCATGCGAGTAGAGTCAGACAGTCAGACAGTCAGACTTGAGGGAGAAGCTAAGCGAGTTCAAGCTTCATTCACAGTACACTTGAGTAGCTCGAATAATTATGGTTTTGCGTAAAGGTCACTGACTGAATAATTAATAAGAACGACGGGAAAAAACACACACAAAAAATAAATAAATAAAATAAGAGAAGAATCAAAACAAATATATAAAAAACAAGACAACAAAACAAACTTAATATGTGTGTTTTCTCTGAAGACTGAACTTGTAACGTATTGTTGACAAAGACTATTACAACAATTGTAATAACAATAACAAGCATTGACCTTGAATGAGAGGAAATTAGGCTGGTGGCTGGTGGCTGTTGGCTGTTGGCTGGTGGCTTTACACTTGCATTCGTAGATTTGTAAGCTTGATTGAATTCATATTTCCATATACTATTCGAATAAAGACACTGTTTCATATTTCAAAGAGTTTAATTTCTGCTCTATGTACTTCCAGATTAGAAACCTCACCAATCTAGCTGCTGGTGGTAGCCCCCTTAAGTGTGAGAATCTAACAACAACAGCAACGACGACTACACCAACAACAACGGCAACAGTGGTGAAATTACGTAAATATAGCGAACGTTGCTTGACAACGCCCGAAACAACGAAATCGCACACATATCGCATATCCATGGCAAATTTGGAAGAGACACAAGAATCGGAACTCGATGTGATACTGGGCGAATTAAGTTTGCTCGAAGCGCAGATTAATTGCGGTGATGCGGCATTTCTGCCAGGTAGCGGAGTGCCTCCGGTTGGCGGATGTGTACCAACATCAGCTTCCACAGCTGCAGCACCATCACCATTACCATCATCGGCATTAACTGCACTCCCTACACGTACACATTCACGCACAAATTCAACAATTTCAGGTGCCACAACACTTTCACTTTCCGGCTCATCAGAGACCCACTCGACGATATCCTCCTCGTCTGGTGTTTCGGAGAATGGCAGTGGCGTTGGTGGCGGCATAGCTGGCAATAGTGTTGGGTCACGTGAACCACGCACCGAATCTCCGGACAATGATTCCGCATTCAGTGATACGGTTTCGCTGCTATCGAGCGAATCATCAGCCTCGAGTAGCGTCAGTTCCGCGCATCATCACCATAAGCAGCTGCAGTTGCAGCAACAGCAGCAGCTGCAATATATGCAACAGCAATTGAATAGCGCCACTTTGAATAGCAGCAAGGCGGCAAAAATTCAGTTGGCATTGCATAAGCTGGAACATGCTTCCATACGACGGCTGTTCGTGAAGGCGTTCACTTCGGATGGTGCCTCGAAATCTTTGTTGGTTGATGAACGCATGACATGTGGTCATGTGACGCGTCTGCTTGCTGATAAGAATCATGTGCAAATGCAGGCCAACTGGGCACTAGTTGAAAATCTGGTAGATCTACAAATGGGTATGAATAGCGAAATGCAAATTTTGAAGTTATTTCTTGTGTTTTTCATATTTGTTTCATGTACATAATTTCCTCTCTTTCAGAGCGTCTGTTCGAAGATCATGAGCTGCTGGTGGACAATCTAATGACATGGAATTCGGATGCCGGTAATCGTGTTTTGTTCCAACAGCGCGCCGATAAGGTAGCGCTCTTTGTTAAGCCAGAAATCTACTTGCCTGGGCCGCAAATGGCTCCGGGTTCTCAGCATGATGAGCATACGCGCAGCATGTTGCTGGAGGAGTTCTTCGAGACGAATTCACAGCTGCAAGTGGACGGGCCGCTCTATATGAAAGCGGACTCGAAAAAGGGCTGGAAGCGGTATCATTTCGTGTTACGTTCCTCGGGATTGTATTACTTCCCCAAAGAGAAAACGAAGAATACACGCGATTTGGCGTGCTTGACGCTCTTCAATGGCTATAATGTGTATCGCGGTATTGGCTGGAAGAAGAAATGGAAGTCGCCCACCGATTATACGTTCGGTTTTAAGTCTGCCGTCGATTCTTCGCTGGGTAAGACTTGCCGCACGCTGAAAATGCTTTGTGCCGAAGATTTGGAGACAATGGAGAAATGGGTAACCGCTATACGCATCTCTAAGTATGGCAAACAGCTGTGGGAAAATCAAAAGACGCTCATGGAGGATCTCACGCTAGGCGATGGCATTTCGAATAACAGTTTTGGTGTGTCGATGCGCAGCGAATCGATTAGCAGTATCTCCTCAGCAGTTCCTTCACAGTGTGGCAGCGTTTCGTCTGCCATCTCAAGTATGTCCAATTCAAGCGGGCGTATTTCGCGTGCATCTTCGTCCAGTTCGAGTGGTTGTCTGTCGGACGATAATAATGGATTCGATTCGGAGTTCACGACAGGCACCATCAAACGGAAACCCTCAATGAAACCGAATCTGCCCTTGACTACGATGACGCGGCAGCTGAAGGAAGTGGGCGAGATAACCATTTGCGAAAGTGGTGGTGATGGCAGTGGACAAGATGCCACTTCGCCCGAACGCAGTGGCACCTTGACGCGACGTCACAGTCGCCGCAAATCGCAGGAGAGTAATGGCAGCGGCACGCTGAAGCGACGCCAACCTATAGCTGCAGTGGCCAAGCGAGGTTCAGCGGAGAGCATGAATGCAGGAGCGGGCAATTCTTCCAGCTCCTCTAATTCTACGCCAACGCCCACTCCAAGTATTTGCGCCAAATCACTGGTAGAGTATGAGCCGACGCGCTCTGCAAACGACTGCGCTGTCAATTGCATGATGACTTCCTCAACGTTGTCATTGGACTCGTTGCCGCCTCCACCACCACCGGCGCTACTAGTGGATGAGCACGAAATGTATGGCTCGCAAATGTCACTTGCATCGCTGCCGCCTCCACCACCGCCAGAGGAAGTTATCGCTTACGCAGGCGTAAATCAGGTACCAAAAATGTTAAATTACAATAGCGGTGTCGTCGTCACTAACAGCAACCTTATCATGAGCAATGGCAACAAAACGAATGGTATTCCACCTGCCGTACCCGCGAAACCAATAAAACCAGCAGTGAAAGCAGCTCCACCATACAAAGCACCGCCTGAGTACGTTGGCCAAGCAGTGGCAGTTATGAGCTCGTTGCACCATGCCACCCAACCAGCAGGACCCACAACACACTCCACCTCTGGCACTACCACACAGAAAAAAGTCTCATTCGCCGATTCACCAGTACTGCTGCGTCGTAAAATGTGTTCACCCGAACCACGTCACTCGCCATCCACACCTACACAGCCTACGCCACAATTCTATGCACACACTCCAATCGCATACAGTAGCGGCGTAGGTGGCGGCTGTGGTCCACTTCCGCCACCACGCACCGATCTAACACGTCTCTCAATGAGCTCGTCAACAAACAGCTCCGTGCAAGATTTTGGTTCGCCCAAACGCCTACAAGAATCGTCTTCTAATCCGCCACGTGATTTTCTCAAAGATCTCCAACGTGTAATGCGCAAGAAATGGCAAGTTGCACAGAAATGCAAACTCGAGCCAGCGACTACGCCGCACGAAGTCTTGGGTTTTCGTGATTTCTCCTCAGATGAGCTGCTGGCACATAATCTCAATTCGGCAGCATCATCGCATTACTACCGCGAAACGGCTAATGTCAGCAATTGGGTGCAGGAGCATTATGGTGCGGGGGCACCACCACCACCGGCACCGCTGCTCAGCGAGTACGCGTTATACGAGAATTTACATTCTGGTGGCGGCGGCGGCTCGTCGGCGACTGTAACGGATGGCATAATGTTAGAACCACAATTTCCTATTGGTGCAGTGGCTACACAGGCACCGTTAATAACGTCAGGCCAGCGGAAGAAACGACCCCCTCCACCTCCACCCAAACGTAGTGACTCAACGCATCTAACGCATCGTGCTTAGAATTGTGGCTTGTAGTTTCTGCTATTAAGCGGAAAATACGCGAAAACGAAAGGAGAAGCGGAGTGGCGCGGCGGAGGCAAAATTAAAGTAAACGAAGAAAAGTGAAGTTGCTTGGCTGTTCAGGAAGTTTTATATTTTAGCAGTAAGTGAAGAAGGAGAGATAATTATTGTGTCAAATGTGCGAGCAACTTTACAGCCATCTTGCTTCTGCTACTGTATTTTGTCTCGCTCGGGCTCTCACTCTTTGCAGCTGCTTCCTGCTTTTTAAACTAAAACCGAATGCGCTCAAATGAGTGCACATGTTCTCGAAAAACAAACCTAAAAGGTTAAAATAACAAATTTTTTAAAATTATTAAAAGTTCACAAAAAAGATTGAATTAAACACCAAAGTAAAAACTCATTGGTAAATCATTGCTTTTGTCATGAACCCAAAACATTTTGAACTTGAATTTTTATACTATTTATCGATTTTCTTTTCGGATCATACTTTTTGCAATACCTAATCTTGGAATTTTTACTTTAGTGAAATATTTAAGCGAAATTTTATAATTGATACACAAATTTTCTAAATCAATCAATTGGCAAAAAAAAGAAAATAAATAGAAAAAACAAATCGAATACTTTGGAGTGTCGCATGCAATGCACACAGAAATATTATATATTAGAAATTAAGAAAATCAAAAATAATTGTGAGCCGCTTTGAAGTGTTAGCTAAAAATGTTTAGCTTATTACTTTTTAGCAAAAACTACACAACAATTAAATCATTCATTTTTATTAAAAACAGAAACAGAGTTTAAAATTTATTTGTTTTTTTCTCTCTATCTCAATTGAATTAAACGCCTTAAGAAAGAAAAGCAAAAATATTATCAACTATCATGAATGTGTAAATTAATAGAAGCCTATAATTGTATGTACTTATTTAAGTCTAAATGTATGCAACACTATAAATATATATAAAAAACTGTGTTTTAAATATTTGTAAGTAAAAACAGCAAAATGAATTTCAATATAAATACTACAAACAATTGTTTGACCAATATATGTTCTTTGTTTTTGGTTTTGTTTCACAAATAGTAATTTGCAAAAGAAAATTAATTTTAGCAATTAACTTGTTCCTAAAAGTATGCATTCAGTTTTCATTTGTAGTAATTTTACATAAGCAACATTTTCTATGCATGTGGTAAAAAAAGAAAAAGGGAAAACAATAATCATAGTTAAATTATTAAGCATAAGTTAAAACCCTTTTTTTTATAATAATATATACTACATAGCTATGGTATATGCATTTTGCAAGTTGAAATGAAGAAAAATAGGTTTTAAATGTATGTATACGTTGTTTTTGTTTGTTTTTTTTTTTACTAATACTTATATAATTGTACACATAGAAATACATACACACCTGGACAAAATAATAGGTTTGAACATATTTTTTTTCAAAAAAGCTTAGCTTTCATATATTTTTTATTATCCTTCAAAAAATAGATTAGTCGTCAACATAAACATACTTCAGCGTCATTGCAAAACATAAAAGGAATTTTTGTGCACAAAAAAACTTAGGAATAAATATTGAAATTTTGCTAGTTATGGTCCCGTATTTTACTGAATTAGTAAGAACGCTTTAATACCCAAAATATCCACCATTATTCTTGATGGCTTTTTCGATTCTTCTGTGCATTGACGATATAAACTTCCGACAAGTTTCTACAGGAATGTTGTTTTAAATTTTTTGAATATATTCCAATATTTATTTTTGCTCCAGAGAGTATTGCGCCAATTTTTTTCTCCCTGTGAACCGCACCACGTTTTATGATCCAATGCAAAGTTTTTTCTCTTACTCAAATTTGCAGTTCTAAGCAGAGGAACGTTGCGAGCAATCCTACCGGGTAGATTTGCGCTTACTAATCGTCTTGGAACGGTTCGTGATTCCCAATTTCGCTTGCAATTGTTCTGGGCAACTTGAACGGGCAATATTTGTCGAGAATAACTTTTGTTGTGGGGTTCCCCCATTTCATTCCAAAACAGTGCCACCAAACTTCCAAATTTGCCATTTGATTTAAGACCATGCCAATTAATTTTTTCCTTCATTTTAAAAATTTTTGGGCTCACACCTATTATTTTGTCCAGGTGTGTACATACAACCATAATCTCAAATTCAATGGAAATTTAGTTATTTAACATAATAAATTTTTATATTGTTTTTTTTATTTTTTTTATTTTTTATTAGAGGCATTACTCGTATATATATCGATCACAAATTGTATACCGCTCAGAGTTTAAGAATAAACGGTATTCTTTTCCCATTTCCCCGAAAGAATCTGATTTGAAGAACTATATAACTTGCATTTATTTTATCAACATAAAATTGGGGAAAGCCCAACACTCGAATAGAAACTAGAGAGTCTTTGCAATCCTATGAAAATCTTTCGTTGAATATCTTTCGTTTAAGAGGATTTTAGTATGTTTTGCCCTCCATTCCTTGTTTCACAGAGTCCCATTTTAGCAAAATTGTATAATTAAGTTAATTAAAAATCCATTATCTTCGTGGGAATCTTCACTTCTACTTTTGTATGCTTATTTATGAAGTATTAGGAACTTGTTTCTAATCTTTATGAACATGAGTCAGAACTCTACATATACAGCTGGAATTGGTTGCGTTGTATACTCAAGCAATTAATCAAACGCTTAAAAAAATGTTATTTGGACACATGTCTCATAGTGTACCTATATTTTTACATATTATCAACAATACTAACTTAAGTGCTCAAAGCGCCTGAACCATAATTCATTTTTGAACAATCTGCATACCAGTTAAGGGAATTCGATTTTCTCTGGGTGGGGTTGCATTGAATTCCTTTATAAAATATGAAAGTGTGCATTCCAATCGGACCTCGTAGGAAGAGCAATATTGAATTTTGTAGCAAAGTATTAACAGATTAAAGTATAAAGAATATCACGAAGAAGGAAGAGAAAGTCTGCAGTGATTTCATATCACTACTTACACAGGCCCACTTGGCTTATAACATGTGTTTCATAAGTTTTGAAACTAAATTAAAACCTATGCCATTTGAAAAACAAACAAACAATATCAAATTCGTTCTTATTGCTGGAAAGCTTTATTCAATAAGTATCGAATAGCTCATTTACAATACACTTAACGAACCGTTGTCTTTGAATTTTTGCAGTATTCTTCGAACTTTCCAAATCATGCTCTGATAGACTTTCTTCAAGTTGCTCGTTCAGAGATTCCCAGTCCATCTCTTACACTTGAGTATGCACCAAGAATCTGCTATTGGACGAGCTTGTGGGAGGTTTGGGGGATTGTCCTTTTTCGATACAAATTGAATATTTTGTTCATTGAATCAATCCATTATTTTTTTTTCGTATAATGACTGCTTCCAAGGTCCGGTCAAAACATGTGTTAGTCCAGAGAGTGTTGTTCCTCGATATAAATGTCAAAATTTAACGCTTTTGCTTTGTTGGGACGAATAAATTGTGTTGAAATATATACCTTTTGCCGAAATTGCACACCAACACTTTTGGCTCGAATTCTGCTTTGCCGGCAAATTTAAAATTTTTTGGTGTTGCTCCAATGTTGGTGTCATCCAAGATCATGAATTTTCCACCCGCAAAGTCACGTAGTGCACGGCAACATTTTGGTATTTCGAGTTGTCTGGCCGTATGTTGCTCGTTCACGTTTTCGATAGATCACGTTTTTTTAAGTCAAAATACGTTTGACCAACGTTGGTTTTAGCACTTGCCAATAGGCTTTTTGTGTTTCTCCCACTTAGTTTTGGTAGTCGACCAGATGACTTTTTATTTTCCGGCTCTTTACCTTCACGACAATTTTTGAGAACATGATAAATAGTTGCACGTGAGGTTGGTTTGTCTTTCAACACTTGAAGAATTGCCTTTACACTTAGCTCTCCAAAGAGGGGCGCAACAATTTTATGCAAATCTAATTTGTACGACATTCTTTTTTTGATGTATTTTACAAGACTGTGTTTACTGCAATTAACTCAATTAACTGCATTGCAATTAACTCTTGAATATTGCCTCAAAACTTATGAGACATGTTATGTTGATAATATGCAAGCCTTCGTAGTTTATTTAGTTTGGAGATATCCGAGTCCTGAAGGATTTTTGGCCACCTTAATCATCTCAAAGAAAAATGTAAAATAAGTTATTTTGAAATCATTGATTCACTCTTTTGTCAATTTATTATTGTGTTCTACCAAGTCGAAAGAAGGCGATTAAATATGGAATGTCTATCTCATGTTTTATATGTATAATTCAATATCAAAATAATGTCGAAATTATCGTTAGTGCCGACTGGGTTTTTGCATAAACTTCGTATCAATAATGTCAGAATTATATAGTAAGAGAATGGAGTAATGAGGTAAACGACCAAAACAAATTTTTAGATTTGGAAATTACATCATTATACAGAGCTTGATATGTTGTAAAATATTCTTTGAAATTCTGAAAATCGGTTATTAGGTCGTTAACCGTATTCCATGTCACATATGGTTGGGTCTTTTGAATATTGTCAAAAAATTTTCTCAAAAGTATCCATTTTATAGGAATTTAATATTTTAAATATTGCTGAGGACTGCTGAAATAGTATGCACTAAATCAAAAAAAAAAAACTGAAAGTGAAGAGTAATACGTAAATTTTTGTTTCTTTTTTTTTTAGTTTATAATACAATGCAAAAAAAATAAAATTTTTTTTTGTTAATTATGTTGCCTTTTGTTTTTAAATTTATTTTACAAAAATGTATTTACAAAACATATTTTTTAAACAAAAACAATATGTATCAAAAAAGGATATATTTAAATTTATTATTATTTACTTCCGAGTTATTTTGCTAAGTATATATATAAATTACATTATATATTGTTGGTTTTGTAGTTAAATTCACTAACCAAATTCAATTAAATTGTAAAGGGTGTTTTGTTTAGAAGTGTGGTTTTCAATCTGGCAATACTTTTTTCGGAGTTGGTCTTTCTGACAGCTGTCACTTTATTTATGCTCAGTTTGGATTGCCATTTCATAATGAATAGAATTACTCCTGAACAACGTTCGGTGAATGGGCCCAAAACAAGATGGCCACCGATCCCGATTTTCACTAGAAAATTTTGATCAGGGATGAATCTCACTTTTGGTTGAATGGGTGGGTACGTTAATAAGCAAAATTGTCGCATTTGGAGTGATCATAATCCACAAGCCATTGTTGAGACGCCGTTACATCCTCAAAAAGTTACTGTTTGGTGTGCTCTATGGGCAGAGGGAATCATTGGTCCATATTTCTTCAAAGATGAAGCTAGTCATAATGTTACAATCAATGGGGAACGCTATAGAGCCATGATTAATGACTTTTTCGTGCCTGAATTGGAGGATGTTGATGTGGACGACCTTTGGTTCCAACAAGACGGCGCTACAGCCAACGAAACAATCAATTTATTTAAGGAAACTTTTGGTGACGTGGCCTCCAAGATCGTGCGATTTAACACCGTTGGACTATTTTTTGTGGGGTTATGTGAAGTCGCTTGATAAGCCCGAGACGATTGACGTTATTACTGACAGAAGGCCCCAATTGCTGCAAAAAGTGGTCGAAAATTGGGCCTCTCACTTGGGCCACTTGCCCGAAATCGTTTTTAAAACATAATGGCAAGTCCTTATCTTTATAATAAAGCTAAATTCTTGGCCATAACATTAAATTATATGCGTTTTATTTCTTCTTGAAAATCACACTTCTAAAAAAAACAACCTATATTATGAAAATTTAAATTGTATAAATGTATGTAACTACTGATATTTTCTGATATACATGTAAGTACGTACGAGTACTACGAGTATGTTCATCTGTGTTCAGGTTGTATTTTTATTTCTCTACTGTGTTCTGTTTAATTTCATAATGGTACAATACATAAAAATTAAACACAATTTCGTAGTTTCAGTAAAGTTTTTAAATGGTTCGGTGAAGCGACTAGTTACGTAGTGCGGATTTCTAAATAAGAATATTCTTAATCCTCGTCGTGTGTGCTTTGAAATAAAAAGGCTATTGTGTAGATTTTCAAATAAGAAGTAAAACAACAAGCTCCTTAAAATTAAGTAAAATTAAGTACCATTGTGGAATTTAGCGACTCAACAAATAATTTCGCAGCTACTATACTACAAATAAATTAATTTGTATTTTAAAATATTTAGAATCTCTAATTTCCTAACAATCAAATGGTATATGTATAGTTTTTAACAAATAATTTTTTATTAAACTAAACATTTTTCTTGTAAATGTTTTTAAAAAAGCTCAAAAGGTCATGCATTTGGTTCCATGCTGAGTATCTCATAAGGCAAAAATGTTGGGCAGACTAGATACAATTGATAACTTAAAAGATTCTGTGAAGGTTTTCACTATATTACATATTCACGCCAAAATAAAATCAATTTGAATGAGTACATGAATTCTGGTCAATAATCAGTGTGATTTTCAACTTTTTATGATTTTCTCCTTTGTAAAGATGAAATCGAACAATATTACTAAACAAATGTTGTCGATCTTAATGGATTGTAGAATTGAAAATCAGTTGTCCGATTGACAGGCTATATTTAAATTTCTTTCCCAAAATCAGACGTTGAAGAACAATTAATAAAATTCTAAGAAAAGCTTAAAGATTTTGTTTTGCTCTCTTTTCTTAATACTTGATATCTATATTGGACTGAAACCGATAGATTTTGGTGTAACCGAAATACTTAAATTTGGGTTCTATTTTCGCGTAAAATTAACGCTAAAGTTTTTTTTCATAGAAAATACCAATTTTAGATCCAACTTTCGATGCCGTGATACTCAGCCACCAGTCATCAATTTAGCGGTAAAAAATATGAAAGAAAGTGTGATATGATATTATCATTATTGGTGATGGTTATCTGATAGGTTTTAACGTGTTTAATTACTTGATGATAATAAGTAAACGATAGCATAACCTGTGAGAAAAACACTCCCTATCAAAAAGTAGTTGGTTGAAATCAACAAAGATTTTAAAGGTTGAAATCATCAAGGACCAACTTTCTCAAGAAATTGACTCTTTCGTTTTCGTTTCGTTTTTCAATAATCTCTTTGTACTGAATTCACCATTAGAAATAGCAACGAAATCAGTCGCAGAAGAAAATACTTCTTTCTTCAGCCCATGGAGGGCCTAGGTTGAGCTTTTCCCAAACTTATAATTTTGTGCGTGTTATATTTGCACATGAATGGAAGGTACCTACATTTTCATGGAGAATTCGAAAGGCGAAGGAAAAGCTTTTCATGCCAAGAAAATTGTTTTTACTACTTTTTGATTTTGCCTGTGCCGAGACTTGAACCACGGACACTCTGCGTAGCACACCAGCGCAATACCAACTACGTCACGGAAGAAGATACTACTCATTGAAAAATAGTGTTCGCTGAAAGTCAAATTCACGCCATAATCCCCTTATGCTCGTTGGGTATAAAAACAAAAATCTTAAAAAAAATATTTTTCTTATTGAAAAATACTTGGGGTTATGAAGACGAAAACCACATAATCTTAATTTTTTGAAAGAAAATAACCAAAATATCGGAAGTTATGAGCAACTTCAAATAAATTAACTATTGAAAATCCAATTTTTTGATTTTTGAAAAAAGTTGAAACCGGGTGATTGTAGTGAAGTGAGTAGAAGTTGGGGATATATATTTTTTAGACGATTCCCATGCCCATCTCCCGCCTGGCCGACCCTAAGTAGAGCAACTCGGGTCACTACGGAAACAAAAGGTAGCTTCAGCAAGCACTAAAATATCTGGATAGCGGAGAATCTTCTTTTATTGAAGAAGAAATTATTGAATTTTCGCAAAGTATGCTTCGTTTTTTTTTTTGATACATTTTAGAATTTGCATGCATGCATTGAAAATTTCAATAAAGCTTTCAATTAATCAACAATTTTTTTTGTATTAATAAATCATATTAAATATTGATTATATTACCTACCTAGTATATACAAAAAAGTAATTCCCATGATCCTTTACTGAGTTTAATGTTCTCAAAATCGCTTTTAGAAACGAAATAAAATTTATAAATTTTAAACTACTAAACTAATAATTATGTTTAAGAAGCTAAAATTGAAAAAAATAAATAAAATAAAACAAGGTTTACTACAAAGTAAAAAATAATATATATACATACGAACAAAAATATATAAATATATTTATTTATATTTATAAGTGCCATAGGCAAAAAAAAATTGAAACTGAACAAAAACTGAGTGTATTAACTTAAAAAATCATAAGAATATATATAATAATAAATATATCTGAGGAAATAAAGAGAAAGAAAATAAAAACAACACATATAAATTATACGGCAAGGAAATGAGGAAGTAGGCAAAAAATAAGAAATAAAAATACTTAAATTACTTTGGTAGCAACTATGTTTGTATGTATGGTACATACATATACTATAAGTATGTGTAGCTATTAAGCGCGAAATTATATTTAAATTATATAAAGCTGAATATCACAACTAATGTAAAATGAACAAATTCAAAGAAATCCAAAATTTTAATTAATCATATAAATTATTGCTAATTGATTTGTTTAGACGAAAAAGCGAAAACTGAAATCTTAAAAATATCAAAATTAAAGTAAACCATAGTAGTTAAGCTTCTTTTTTTATATAAATATATATTATATACGTACATTTTCCTTTTTATAATATCAATCAAACAAACGAACAAACAAACAAACAAACAAACAAAATATTTTGAAGGCTTACTTACCTACTACAATAACACATACATACCATAAATAAATACTTACAAGTGAGTATGAGACTATTACTACAAAAACAACAACAACAATAATAATATAAAAACTTGAAACAATTGCAATAAATTTTTCAATAGATATCATTAAAATTTAGTATAAATATGCATTGAGCAGCAAAACAAGCAAGCAAGCAAACAAACAAATGAACGAAAAAAGGAGTAAAGTAAAAGTCTAAATTATATACTCAAGCCTAAAAGTATGCAAAATAGCAATGTGTTAATCCTAAATGAAATAGACTTACAACAGAAACCACATATACAACAAACAAGAGGAATAAATTAAACAAAACAAAAGCAAATAAATTACAAATTTACACATTTGTACTACTTACGATTAGTTACTCTAAATATATACATACATACATTCATACAGAAATATGTGAATGAATATGCAAATAGTCGATGAAGAGATGCGAAACGTGAATTTACCAGTAGTAAACTCGCAACAATGATGCCATTTGATAATGAACAGAATGTTTTTTATATTTGTTTTTATTTCAATAATTACTAGGTTTTTTTTATTTTTATTTTTTTATATTTATATATATATATATATATATACATATTATATGAATATATTCCAATAATATGGAATTTTTGTAATTTTGATAAAAAGTGCGAAAAATAATTCTAAATAAATGAAATAATAAAATGGATATAACTAAAAAAAATTTCAAATGTTTCTTTTAAAGATTTGTAAAAGTTTATACCCAGGTATGGATTGGAATAAAGGCTTCTCATGGACAAACCACATTCAGGAGAACTCAGGGAGTTTAAATTATAGTTTTGTGTTCAATCCGTGAATACATAGTTGAATTTTTGCGTTGAACTTTGCATTATAGCAAATCTTTTTCTTCTTTTAATGGCACAACACCTCGTTGCTAGCCAAGAGGTTATGTCGTAGCAGTATAGCAGACTGCTACTTATGTACTGAAAATCACGGTAACAATCACTATGGATCACAAAATATTGAATTTTAGAGTATTTTGAGCACACACTTCGGAAAAGTGTATTAACAAATCAAAGGTGACATTTCCTTATAAAGGGTGTTTTTTCTAGAAGTCTGGTTTTCCATCTGGCAATACTTTTTTCGGAGTTGATCTTTTTGACCGCTGTCACTTGATTTATGCTCAGTTTGGTTTGCCATTTTATAATGAATAGACTTACGCCTGAACAGTGTTTGCAAATTATTGAAATTTATTATCAAAATGCATGCGCTGTTAAAAAATTTTTTCGGAAGCTACGTCCATTTAGCGACGAGGATAAGTGAATAAGCATAAGTGGCGTATTTGGAGTGGAGACCAGCTAGAGGCAATTCAGCAGCTACCAATGCATCCCGAAAAATGCACTTTTTGGTGCGGTTTATGGGCAGGCGGCATCATTGGGGCGATCAATTGAGAACCGTTCAATCAATTGAGAACCGTTCGGTACCGTTCGATTATAACACTTTTTTGGGCCGAAAATGCTAGAATTGGACTCGGCCGACATGTGGTTCCAACAGGACGATGCCACGCGAAACCATGCATCAATTGAGAGGTGAATTTGGTGAGCAGTTAATCTCACGTTTTGGTGTAGTCAATTAACCACCAAGATCGTGTGATTTGACTCCGTTAGACTATTTTTTGTGGAGGTATGTTAAGTCTCTTGTCTATAGGGACCAGCCAAATACGATTACTGCTTTGAAAGCAGCCAACATTGAACGCGTCATTTTTGAGATTCCGACCGAAATGTGTGAAAAATGTGCCAAAATTGGACCTTTAGAATGGACCACTTGAAGCGTAGCCGCGGGCAACATTTAATTGAAATTATCCTTAAAAAGTAAATGGCAGGAATTGGTTTATCGATCCAAACTCATAGTGATGAGTATGGATTAACACAGATAAGTTATTGGACATTTATACGAGGTGTGATCAAAAAGTAACCGTTATTTTCAAATTTCGTGAGTTACGTATGTTCGATTTTTTCTGTTATGTCGGTTCACATGTCTGTTATATATGTTGGCAATACCAGCCATTCTGGATTGTCAGTTTGTTTTTGACAGATAAAAAGGTTAGTCGTGTTTTGGTGTGCTCTTCGATTTTTTACTATTCGAAAAAATGGATCAAAGAAACTGTATTCAGTTTTGTGTAAAAAATGAAATTAAATGCGCAAGAACATTTGAAATGTTGACTGTGGCACACAAGTTCAATTGTGGTATAACCGGTTTAAGGAAGGCCGAGAAGATGTCAATGACGATGCTCGTCCTGGTCGCCCGAGCACGTCAACAACCGATGAAAAGATTGACGCAGTGAAGAAAATGGTGTTGGATAATTGTCGAATCATTATTTAGAGAGGTTGCTGATGATGTTGGCATATCGTTCGGCTCATGCCAAGCAATTTTTACGGATGTTTTAGGCACTAAACGTGCGGCAGCGAAGATTGTTCAAAATTGCTAAATTTTGAGCAAAAACAACGTCGCTTGTGCGTAAGTTTTTGGTCAAAAACAAAACCGTTATCATGCCTCAACCACCGTATTCACCGGACTTGGCCCCCGCTGACTTTTTCCTCTTCCCAAAACTGAAGACACTGATGAAAGGAAAGCGTTTTGCTACGATTGAGGAGATAAAAGAAAAATCGAAACAGGAGCTGTTGGCGATACCAAAAAGCGCGTTTAAGAAGTGTTTCGAGGATTGGAAAAAACGCTGGCATAAGTGTATTATATCTGAGGGGGATTACTTTGAAGGGGACAAGATAGTTGTTGACGAATAAATAAATACTTTTTGAAAAAATAAGGGCTATTTTTTTATCATACCTCGTATGTTGGAGACTTCAAAAATGTTAAACGAAATCAAAACTTTCTGTTGTGCTCTAAAAATAGGACCTTGGTATCTGGGCTAATAAAATTTGATAATGGTCAAAATCATGTTCAAATTCATTCATGTACAAATATAACACGCACAACATGAGTGGATGAGAAAAGCTCGGCCTAGGCCCTCCATGGGCTGTTGTGCCATTGAAAGTAAGTAAATGGTCAAAATAGGGAAGACAAAATAAGTAGCCCACCGAAAAGCTTGCAGGATAAATGGTGCGGTAAAAAATTATTTTCTATTTAAATTGCATATTTATAAGATATGTATAATCAATTCCTACTCCCAATATTTTGGCAACTACATGTCATTGGGAATCATTATGCTTAAATGATAAAGACCACTTCTCAACCACTTTTACTGATTTTGTAAAAATGTTGTAAAAACATGACTGCGATAAATTGCAAACGTGAATTACATATCTAAAGAAATTGTATTTAGTCGAGTTCATAATAAATGTGAAGCTTTTTCTGTATGGAAATGCTTGCTTTTCCCGTTTCGCCTACAACGAGAAATTATGAAAAGTCCAACGGAGTCCTGCAGAACAGCTCCTGTTGATTTTGGAAAGAAAGTGGAACCTATAATGGATTTAACAGCAGTCACTGACGTGAGCAGAGAGAAGAAATTAAATGGTGCTACGATTCTGGGTTGGTTTTCTGGTAAGAATGATTTTTTTCCGACATTATGACGTCATGACCGCTGTTATACGCTGCAACACTTGAATTGCAGTTATTGGCAATATTCTTTTGGTATTTTTTTTCGTAATTTGATGTGTTAACACAAGCTGCAATATATACATATATGTTGCAATACTTCATCTTTTTCTTTTAATGGCACAACAGGTTATGGAGGGCCTAGGACGAGCTGTTCGCAATACTTTTTTTTTTGATATTTACTTCATACTGTTTCGTTAAAGCGGGTAAAACATTGTTTAAGAAGTTATTTTCTCTTAAATGATAAAGACCACTTCTCAAATAGGTTTTATACTTTTTATTTATTTTATATGTATCTTTTATGTTTAAATTTTTTGACATAATTTTTATTAATTTTTTAATCGGCAACTTGGCTGCTGTATCAAATTTAAAGTTCGATAAAGTTTTAAAGCGGTGAAAAAAAAACTACTTGGTGATTTGTTTTTAACCTCAAAAATAAAGTTTCACCAATGGACCATGGTGAATTTTCATTTCACCTTACATGATGAGACTTTGAACTTTTAATAATTTCATTCTTTCTGAGCTTTGGAGAGCTGCATCTTACAGTTTTAGATTTTTAAAAGTGTTTAGTCTGGGGGCCAGGCCTCTCCCCTTAGGAAATGAATGGCAAACCACTAGATCTATGTAGTTGGTTGTAGTGTGTATTGGAAAAAAGTGGGAAAGAGTGAAAGTGATTGAGAGGCTTAAAGATGACGCCGAAAACTAATTTCAAAATCTTAATTACTTTCTATGTGAGGGTTAGAGATAGAATTAATTGGCGTAAAAATCTGATTAAAATTATGCAAATATTTAGAAAACTATTACTACTTACTACTTTTTTTAGTGCGATTATTCAACGTTTGTTTCCAGATACAGAAAATTTAGATAGTCCTGTTAAATGTAAAATAATAGGGGAACTGCGAACACAACGGTCCTTATTGGCCTCTTCAAGTTTCTTGCAATTAATGACTTTTTGTCTGCACTGTACTCATTGTACATTTTAATTTATTTATTTCGTAATTATTGTATGTACATTCGAATATAAATTACCCTTCCGAAAAGATGGGAGAAAAAAAGCAAAACGCGAAATGCGATAAATTATTATAAAATTTAAAAACCATTATAAGCAGACAAAAAAACGAAAACAAAACCGAACAACTAAAGCAAAAGCGAAACTTCTTTAGGTATTACGCGCCGAGCAATTCTCTTCCCGCCACATCCTAATTCTCCATGCACTGACACTGCTTCCTTCCCAACCCCAGTCCACCTACATGATAATGACTATAACGCAGCGTCCATATTCAATGACCATAATCAACCCCGTTCAACGTTTTTCTTGTACCTACACAAATTTTTTGCAGACTTATTTTTCTACGAAAAGTTTTCACTTCTTTCTTTTACAAATTCCCCTTAAAAAAAGAAACATATAACAGAAAGAAATAATACATACATACATATATTTGAATGTATGTATGTATGTATGTATGTATGTATGTATATAAATAAAAATGAAAACAAATTAGAATCCATTTACTGTTTTGCAACTCTTTTCGTCCACTCTCTATAAAATAATATTCAAATTTAAATTCAAAAAAGAAAAAAAAAAAAGAAAAGAAAAACAACAAAAATATAACGGTCATAGCGAAGAAAATGGAGGGAACAACCGATAAGATAAATATGGCGGTGGCGTTGGCAATGGTGCTGGCTTGTGGAGTACGCAAACAATCACAGCAACGCACAGAGATACAACAAAAATCATACCCACGCACTTTTAGTGCTGTCAAAGCACACAACAACAACAAAAAAAGGCGGCAAAAAGAAATTTTGACAGTTTGAGAATTTTGATGGGGTGATGGGGATTTTTTAACAAATGACACGCATCATTGTGACATGTGCGGGCAGCAAAGCAAGAAGAGTATGATGATAAAGTATTGGTCGGGTTGGACTGGAGCAGCGTTGCGCTGACAGGCCGGCAGGAAGCAGGAACGACGAACGGGCAGTGCTGGGGCATTCAAATCTTTCTTCTTTTTCCCTTTAGCTTTTTTTCCCTTTACTATTTGGGTATAATATAATATATTTATCTACGCAATGCAAAATAATTGCTTTTCTTTGGTTTTTCATTTGTATACATTTTTTTGTTTCTGGTTTGCTTTCCTATTCGTCCTCCTGAAACTCATCTTCTTCGTGGCGTGTACCCCTTCTCCTAAGTGCAGGAGAGATATTGAAAAATGCTTTGTAGCGTCCGTTAAAAGTTTCCTCCATGATTTTGCTCTCGATTTTTTTTCCTAATTAGACAATTGCTACGTAAAAAGGGTTAAACATTATTTTTCTCAAAGAAAAAAAAAAGGGTAAAATCAACTACGTTTTTGTTGTTCATGCAATATTAAAAATAGTGTTGGATAGAACAAAAGAGAAAAAAATTTCTTTCAAAAAGAATACATTAAAAGAAATTGGTATTTGCTACTTCTACTTACCATGTTCATACTCAGCAAGTATGTGCAAACCATGAAAGTGAAATCTTTTCCGAGGGTGGCACAAATTTTCGAATTTATCTTCACAGCTGAATTATCAGAATTAGGCAATTTTTATAAACATACATACAAACATTTTTTTTTTTTGTTTTTTTTATGTATAAGTAGATAAATTTCGTTATCAGTTGTGAATTCAGTGAATTAAAAACTTTTCGTCATTAAAATCTCATTGTTTTTAATTTAAATGTTTATATATTGCATAGTCGTGCAAACACAAATCCAACGCAATTACAATCATTGTAATTATGTAGTAATTAAAAAGTTTAATTCCTAGGAAATAGAAATAGTAATGGAGACACATAGAAGGAAAATTTAATCCCATTTAACGAACTTGTTATAGGTTAATGAAATTTTCTATTTCCCAATACTGGAAATAAGTAAACATTGATTTCCATTTCACAGAACTGTAATTGGCAATGGAAATTTTTAAGTTATACCAATCATTGTAATAAAAATCACAAAGAATTGTAAATAAGTCATTGACAATAAAAGTTTTTAATTATTCAGTGACGGAATTGGGAAGAAGACTCCAATTCTAAAGAATCAAGTAGGAATGAAAAATTTTCAATCCTACGGTAAAAGATATAAAAAAAAAAAATTTAATTACAATACAAAGAATTGTAGAATTGTTAATTTATAATTAAAATTTTCTATTCCTCCCTAATGGCATTGAGTTAAAATTTGATTCATATATCAAAGAATTAATTAGGACAAGGTGTTGTATCCTCTCAATTGTAGTATGTAGATTCTCTAATTTTTCATACAATATTTTTCAACATTACGACAATAAGACACGCTGTGAATAACCTTATTTTACTTTACTTTTAATGGCACAACAGCCCATGGAGGGCCTAGGCCGAGCTTTTCGCATCCACTCATCTTGTGCGTGTTATATTTGTACAAGAATTTGTACAGTTTAATGCCGAATCCGAACGGTGAAGTGAAAAGCTTTTCATAGCAATTTTTACTCTTGTAGGTTTGCCATTGCCTGCCAAGAGGTGGTGCCGTGTAGAAAAATTATTTTTTCTACTTTTTGATTTTGCCTGTGCCGGGATTCGAACCCCGGACACTCTGCATAGCATTCCAACGCACGACCACTACGCCACAGCAACCACTTGCAATATATATTGGAAATTTTAAGTTCCTCAGTAATTTTTTTTATTAAAATTCCCCCAATTGAACATAAATCATCTTCAGATTAATCTAGCGCTCAGAAACGAGCAATGGATTACTCCCTACTGTTTCGGAGCCCTTGCACTTTGTACTCATTTTTTACATTTCATGTTCTAGGGCCTAAAGTATTATTTTTAATCTCCTTAAGGAGTATCAAAGGACGCGATTAGATTCAGATTGAAGCAAAACCGGCTCACGTCTGCCGGTAATGAACTTAATTTAACACTCGCCAAAAAAAACCAACTAGGTATAGGAAATTCTAGGCTTATAGATGAATAGTATGAGGCACCACCTCTTGGCAGGCAATGTCAAACTTCCAAGCGTAAAATTTGCCTAAGAAAGCTTTTAACTTCGCCGTTCGAATTCGATATAGAACAGTTAGATCCCATCCATTCATGCACAAATTTTATTTAACTAGCACAACTTGGATGCGTAAGCTGTAATGTGCCATTAAAAAAATGAGGAAATATATGTGAAATAATTTCAAAATAGACTCGTAATTACTTAATACAAAATACGAATGGTAAAATAATCGCTTGAATTGCCCAACCCAGAAAAGTCCATTTCGGGTTGTGGCCCTGGGTATGTACCCTTCCCATTCTACAATGAAAACCCTTCTTCATTAATTAAATTGTACCGTGCAACAGCATTTTTCACACACGCATAAATCGATACATTAGCAAAACTATAGCCTAAATGTAGCTGAACTGCATTTTCAGTTTTTCTCTAGAATGTCAGGAATTTGTATTTGAAATTTTAAAGGATATGTAAGATTCAATAAAATTATTTAAATACTTTAACTGATCTTATGATGGCAATATGCATATCAATGAGAGAGGAGAATCTCTGAAAATGATAAAAAAAAGGTTTTTTTAAAAAGTGTCAAAAATTGCCTTTAAAAATTGTATTTCTGAGACCAAAATTACACGGTGTTGCAAATGTTATAATTTGAAAACCTTTTTGTTGAATGACCGACAAGGTATTTTTTTTAATACAAGCTGGAGGAGATCTTAATGCTTTTATACTCTCGGAAAGAAGAATGAAGGGAGACGCTTTTCATGTTTTTTATCAGATATTGCAAAGAGTAGTCACTTAAGGTTTTCAAATAAACCTTATGGTGCCAATTTCAAGATACCTTAAATCCAGTTCTAAGTACTCAATTGAATTTAACAAAATGTTCTCAGCTTCTTAGTATGATGTGATAAGACTCAGCTACACACATCTTCCTGGGAAGATGTAAAATCATCTCTAACTTTATGAACTTGAACTTTAATATTTTTTAGACATAGCAAAAAGTGAAAGTACAACCGTCGTTTTAAGAGTTACCAGGTTTTGGGCATTTCACCTTTTCGTTCGCGAATTATGAGGAAAAAAAACATTTCTTGACATATTTTAATGACTTTTTAGGGTCTACAATGTAGGAGAAACCGTACCATACTGTTACTGTTAATGGCACAACAGCCCATGGAGGGCCTAGGCCGAGCTTTTCGCATCCACTCATGTTGTGCGTGTTATATTTGTACATGAATGGAGGGGACCTACAGTTTAATGCCGAATCCGAACGGCGAAGTGAAAAGTTTTTCATAGCAATTTTTACTCTTGTAAGTTTGCCATTGCCTGCCAAGAGGTGGTGCCGTGTAGAAAAATTAGTTTTTCTACTTTTTTTGATTTTGCCTGTGCCGAGATTCGAACCACGGACACTCTGCGTAGCAGTCCAACACATTACCACTACGCCACAGCGACCAGCGTCTAACCATACAGGGGCAAATATAAATCAATTTGCTGTTGTCTTTTGCTTTTCTATTCTTGCTGATTCTCAGATATGCACAAAGTATGCACCTATTAAGGTTTTATTTGTTATGTTATCTTGGTCTTACAGTTTCAATTTAATCATTTTCTTTTTGCAAATGGATTTCATATAATAAAAATTTAATAACTCAATTAAATCTTGCAAGCTTTCACAAAATACTTAACCTATTTTATTCTAAAATAAAGAAATAGCGAAAAAAAACTTGTGAAACTGAACTTTTTGACCTATGTAAATAGAGCAAGAAAAGTTTTAGTTTGAAATTGTAAACTTTCTCTGGAGCGTAAAATTCTAGAAACAATAAATTATATATGCACCAATGTTATACGTACTAAAACACACACTCGTTGACGTTTGTTTTCACGATACAACACACAACACACAACATCGTCCTCTTCCCCTGCGATTCGTCATCGGCCAACACTTACATATGTAGTATATATAGTTTTCTATGTATGGTATTCATACACAATTGAATCTCCAATCTAACTAAAATTGAAAAAGAAAAAACTACTTTGCAAATTCTACGCACACATGTGCACGCACTTATGTACGAGTATGTGTGTGTTAACAAATACATGCGTCTTTGGTTGTATGTGTGTTCTGTGCATGCATACACAATAATATAATAAATTTAAACTTAATTACACAACAAAATTTAATCCTCTATATACACCGACATAAATACATATGCACATACATATGTATATGCATGTATGTATGTGTATGCATACGTGTATGTGTGCATACTAAAATGTGCGTAATATGAAAATCTCCTACTTCCTCTTAAACTTATTTATATTTGCGTACCCGTGCCCATGTGTGTGTATGTGTGTATTTGTGTGGTTGACTTTGTGTACGTATTTATCAAAAGGCCATTTGTAATTTACAATAGAAAATACGCCGCAAGCAATGCCAAACACGCTGGAGCTGCCTCAGAAACACAGTGGTATCCACTTGTACACATACATGCACACATGCACATGTATGTACATATGGGAATCAGCGCGTATGTTGGACTTTCACTTTCACTGTCATATACAAATACTTCCCCCTTCTTTCGTATTTGCCCCTTCCACGTTTTTTAAAATAATTCCATCTACCAACTACTTACTTATTTTGAAATTGTAAAGTAAAGCATACATTAGGGCGATATACATACAACTCTCACTCTTCCTCTATATTAGCCAGCAATCATAGTGAAAGTCTTTTCATATATGTATATACAATACATATACATGCATACTTTCCTCCTGCCACTACTACCTTCCCTCTTCTTCTACCTCATTCCCCGTTTGCATTTCCTTTTGATTTTAAATTTCCGCTTCGTATGCGTATGTGTATTTTCGAGCACAAGGAACTTGCAAATAGCCTCAGCTATTTTGGCTCTGTCAAACGGTAGCGCTGGCAGGCTTCGCAGGCTGGCACTACTATTATTGCCCAATATCTAGCTTACCGACCAACCACCCACTTACCGATTCAGACATTCACCGCTACATTCGCCCACTACTTTGTATTTGTTTTTGTTGTTACCAACAACAACAATAACTACAACAACAACGATAGCAACAAGAACAAATTCTCTTCACATGCTCGCACTAAGTAGTACCGTCTCCACACGTAAATCTTCAACGTCCGTCTATTTTGTTGTTGCTGCCTTTAAATATTGTAAAATGGCATTGAAAGTCATCGTGAATATTTTGGCAGGCGGGGGAATCTGAGGTTGGTTGGTAGCCGGGAATAGAAGCGCGCACACACATGTTCTGCTATATACATGCTCGTACACTCAACAGCAGTAACAGCAACAACAATGTGAATAACTAATGCCAGCATCTGAATCAGACACATTTTCTTATTTTAAAAACTCTCATACACTCAAACACATACATATGAACATATGTACCTACATATGCCCACATATCTACAAACTTTTACTCATACTCATACACATACACACACACGCACACACACACACACACACACACACACATACACACAAACATATATATATATCACATGTCCAAACTCTCAATTCAATTCAACCCAAACCACCCACTTTTTAATGTACATCAGTATCTACTTCCCACGTCGTCCTTCTGTACCTTCACCTTCACCATCCCCATCAGCATCAACAATACCACGCTACTCCTCACTCTTTGTCTCCATTTTCCATCTGCGATTTTGCACTTCCTCTTTTGTATATTCAACATATTCCACTGGACTCTCTCTGGCTGTACGCACATGTGAGCGTATGCGTTTCGTAGGTGACATTATGTATGGCTGTGTGTGTGTGTGTGTGTTTGGACAAAGTATGGCATGGGGGGCGGGGGTGGCGCGGAGGACTACAGTAAAATAAAGTATGCGTATGTTAACATACTACCTATATATTCGTATGTAGTAAAGTAAGTATGTATTTTTGTGGAATTTATTTATGTATATTTGTATGTGTGCGTACATTTCTCATGTGTAATATTTGAAATTATAAGCTTTTAATTTTGATGGAAACCCCTTTTTGTATTTAAATTTGTATTTCAATTTTATGCATAAGCGAAAAATTTATTTAATTTTCGATCTGTATCTAAATCGATTAAAACCACCGAACCACCGAACCACCGACCTTTCTACTGCTGCAATTCCGGCTCATAAATTACATCTTAGCTATACTAAGTAAGTATGCATAAACGAAGTGTACTATTCAGAAACAAGTTTCTACAAATTGTACAATTGGTCAATAAAGAAGATAAATATTATATGTAATTAGAATTTCTTATTAATTCAATAGTTTTTTATTGAATATAACACTACTTGCACTATTGATACATAAAATAGTTTACTCATTGGTTCATTCTTATAAGTAGTAAAAATTATTGCATTGAGATTGGAATAGAATTATTTATTTCATAGTACTTTTCCCTGAGGGCAAGTTCAGATACAAATATATTTCAGCTAGAAAGACCAGAAGACATCTAGACTTTTAGTCGGTAATATAGCATTTAGCGTACAACATACAAGCTTTTTCTGCCTGGAGCACACGCATTATCCAAGACCTCAGGGAAATATCGGAATAGTGAAAAAACTGGCATTTTCTGCGCTCCGCTTAAAATTGAGTTTCTTATTTTCATTATTGTTAAACCACCACCGATGTTGCATGACGAATAATCGTCCAGGAGCCTCTTATATTTTTTTTTTTGTTTCTTGTGTTACAATCAACATACAGTGGGTACGACTATAAATGCAGAGCATTGTGTTGATTGGAAATAAGATTGATAGGTAGGAGGAAGAAGAAGGGAAAAGCAGTTATGAGTGTTTGCTTTAAATTTGCAAGGGTCATAATAATTATAGAAAATATTTGTAGGGAGCTTATTTCAAATACGCGCGATACGAAAGATAAAAGAACTTTCTGTGTAATGCGTAGTGCGGGGGAACACCGTGTCTTTCACGTGCTGTTCGCTTAGTTCTGGTGAACACATGAACTGGGGCATCTCAGCAGAACATGTACCGTGAAAGTAACGGTAAAACAGCGAGAAACAAGCCACGTTTCGACGATGTTCCAAGGAGTCAATAGAGCTGGAAACTCTGCTGTCTCCAATTAGATTTATCGCTCGATATTAAATACGGTCCAGGGGCTCCAGTTGCGTTCGTTAAGCTGCAGCCCATAGGTGCAAACTAAACTTCAATTTAGGGCGTATATAGGTGGTGTAGATCATGCGGAGATCAGTCGGAGTGAAATATTTTTTACAGCCGAGACACTTGGCTGCTTTCGGCACGCTGACATTATTGTTGGTATTAATGCTGGATCCCAGGTAAACGAAATCCTTGACGACTTCAAAAGTATAATTGTCAACAGCGACATTTTGTCCAATACGTGGTGCCGTGAATCTTTGTTTGTTGACAGAAGATACGTCCTGGGTTTGTTAAAGCCCACTTGAAGAGAAGCCCAAATGCATCTGCCTGCAATACTGCTTAAAAACTTGGAACTTCAGAAAGTGATGTCGGAACTTCAAAAAGTGATGATGTGGTGATGATGATGATGATTAAAATAAAATACTTAGTTTAAATCATATAAAGTGCAAATGGTTTCATATTGAAGTGAAGGAAAGGAAATTGAAGCCAGAACTCGAGCCAGAAAGCTTACCTCGAATATTTTGTTAAAAACTTTGTTTTTGTAAAAAAGTTTCTTTTAACATTTTTTAGAAGCCATAATGTCCTAGTATTCTTTTGGGCCACGTCACATTATACCAAAAAAGTTATGAAATGGTGCGCTTATAATAGAGTAACTTTTGCCTCAAAGAAATCCGCCCCCTCTCAAATGGCCCGGAGTTAAGTCCTATTTAGCGTTATTGGGCTATTTTAAAGCCTAACCTCAAAAGAAGAAAAATGGCTAAAAATGTAAAGGAGTTGACGTAAAAATGGAACGAATCAGTCAAGAAAGTCATTGCTTCAACTGTGCAAGAGATGATGAAAGGAGTTAGTGGTACAGTTAGAAATTCTTACAGAAATCCAAAAAATAAATTTTTTGGTTTTAGAAGTTATGAACACGACATTTATTGAAAAAAAATATTGCTGTTTTGAAAGAAAAACATTACTATTTCAAGGGACCAGTGATCAGTTTTTTCGTGTACACTCCTTATGAATAGCTTCAATCCATTCAAGATCCTGAAGTTTGTGAGGTTATTATCCACACAAAAAAACTTCAAATGAAAAATTTATTTGTGACGCAGTTCTTATAAAAATCTGAGAAAATCTTTAAATTCGTTTTAGATTGCCCTAATTTTTATATGCATAATCATTTGTGCTTATTAACCAACATAAGGGAGAAAATTTCTATACAAGCTTTTAAAAATTCAATGGTCCTTCGTAATAGAGAAAATAAAGTCGATTTTAGATTTTGACGCATTTTAATATGGAACAAACGTCAAGAAACGCACTATTAAATTCAAAATCAACTTTATTTTCTTTATTACTAAGGGCTAATAAAATTAGGAACTAGTTTACATTTTCCACGAAATAAGTCCCTCCCCTCCTATTTCGTCTACTCTTCTATCATCTTTGAACGAATATTTAAGTATTTACATCCAATCCAGCAGCACATGGCACAACTTTCCATTTTAAAATTCCAATAAAACTGACCAAACTGACTGACTACTTTGTATGCCATACTTATACACACACACATAAAAACTCTAGCACAGCATGTACACACACAATGTGCACACATACATACTCGAATACCTACTCGTACATTATTCAAGACTCAATACACACATGGAAACACTTACCCACACAAATAAGAAATGAAATATTCAAATCCTTTTTTTTTTCATTTTGCAATGAAAAATGCTGGTCAAGAATATTCAGAGAGCAGAAATGTTTTCTTTTTTCGCCAAAAAGTATACTACTATTTACTACCTACTACTGTAAAGTAGAATATGTAAAAAATCTTCCCTTAATTTTCTTTCTTTTTTTTCAAACAATCTTTTTCCATGTTTCCACTTTTCATTCCGCTTATGTAGTTGCCACACGCATACATTTACAATATTCACAGCAGCAGCAGCAGCAGCGGCAGCGGCAATATTGCAGTGTTGTTACTTTGAATTCCTCCAGCCTGTCCTCACTATCAAATAACAACAAAAAAAAAGTACTCTTTTTTTTTTAAATACAAAATTATGTCCGAGTGAAAATCTTATCAATGATTCTTCGGAAACTACATTCAACCCTTTCCACTTGGGAATTCGGTAGCGGGTGGTGGAGTTGGTGGTGGTATTGCTGGTGGTGGTGTTGGCGGTGACAGTGGCATAGATGCTTCTACTAAAAAAAGGAAAACGAAAAATACATAAAAAAAAGAGTTGAATATTTGTTTTTGTGAATTTATTTACATATATTTTCATGATTTTGCATTTGTTTGGTCTTTTGATGGTAAACGTTGCCAAAAGTGTATAGGTTGTTCTTATTTTATTTTATCAATATTTTAAGAATATACAAAAAAAACCTAAAAAGAAATATACTAGAGAGTTCTTGGGGCAAATTTTTTTTTTTTTTTTTGTTACATACATTATTTAGAAGCGATATAACTTGAATACTACTTACATACATTAGGTACAGTTCTGTGAAACATTATTAATATACAGACATATATTAATTTGATCCTTTTGAAGTTTACCATAAGCCTTATTTAAGAAACAGCTGAAGCCTAAATTATCAATAGAACAGTGGAATTTGGTTCAGTGTTGATGAAAGTAGCGTGGATATTTTTTTAAACATTACTGCTGCAGCCGCAATGACTCCGGAGAAAGAGAACATAATTTGTCATTTAGTCGGAGAGGTTCTAAAATCTGTTAATATTAAATATCAAAAAAATGGTTAATTGTTAAATCTATGTAGATTTATGCCGACCCGAGTAAACTTAACCAGAACTTAAATTTATAATAATCTATACGATACTATAGAATTCAAAAACATGTACTAATAAGAGGAAGGTAATCCAAGCTTCAAACAAAGTAAGTAAGTATTATAAAAAAAATAGTTTTAATTAGTCAAAGAGTTGAAACAAATACTTATGTCAATTTTAGATTGTGAAATTCATTGTGAAACCATAAATGATGCCAAAAATACAAAAATTATTTAAGATAAACAGTTTCGTTACCTTTCAGGCTCACGCAAACAGCAGCAGAACATCTGAATGGGATATACTGCAAAAATAGCGTTAGAACATAGACACGCAACGTTGGTCCACGAAGACATTAGTTCCAAAGCCCTGCTCATCCACTCTTAACTCTGTATTAAATACGCTCCTGGAGATCTAATTGAGTTCATAACAGTCAAATCTATGAATGTGAAGAATTACACTTACAAAGTAATTTACGGTATTACAAGCGTTATTTCGAACTATTCCTTTTGACACACCAGAAATTTTTAAAGCGAACGTCACATTAAATAGACTTGCACAAAAGATCAAGCGTCACTGATTCTACAATATTTATCCACCTTACACCGGATGATTTAGACACAGTTGAGAAACTCGTTTGTTAGACAAAATGTTATATTGGCTTTTACGTGCTTTAAATTAAACTACATATCAGAGATCAACTTTAGGTATTTCTTGATATGCTTTCAAAAAGCTTAGTTTGAACGACATATGTAGCTGTCATTGGCAAATGTGATTCAACATTAATGACAGATGGTCATAATACTGATAGTAAATGGACTGATCCTTACGCCATTCTGGAGCTTATGAAACCATTTTCCAATGCAATGTCACTCGAGGAATCATTTGAAGCCGCTTCCAAAATGTGTTATTAACACTTTCACTGTTTTAATGAGTGTCATGAGTGTTCATCGACGGAAATCCTATTGATGATTATTTAGCAAGTCGTTTGGCTCCAGGTGATGTGTTAACCAAGTACTTACCATAAAAGTTTACTACACTTTCAATGACCTTGAGCACATCGAATTCACATCGCAGATGCGATTATTGAGGCGGTTAAGACCGATTATCGGTTCTAATAAAAGCCAAGTACTAAGCTAAATTTTTCTAGATACGTTTATAATTACTAAAGTTTGGAATGTTAGGTTGGGTTTGAGAAGTGGTAGCGGAGGCTTCACATAGACCACTTGATCCAAATTGATACCACAAACTCTCTATAGTCAAGTAGAATTTCGAGCTAAGTATATCCATTACTGTTTCCAGTTTCAAAATACCCGTCGAATGTGCCAAATTGTTTAAAGGATTATAAAGCTACTGGTCAAGTCATTTAGGGACTGATTGTGTTCCCTAACGTCTTTAATCTACTTACTTCTAGCTAGCAAATAATGTGCCAATCAATAAACTACTTACATTCTTTGCGAGGAAGTGAGAGGAATAGTACAGTTTTAGTACGAGAGTGTTACGGCCAGAAAAGTTTTGATACACGGTATGAGTTTAGGCTAATCCATCTTCCATTAGAAGAGAGTGATGGTGAGATGTTACAGTGTTCTACCTCAAGGCATGCATGCACCTTTCTTGTCTAGCTTGTCCGCAACCTTATTTCCCATTATACCACAATGTCCTGGGACCCAGAAGCGATGTAGTTTATTAATAGTACTAAGGTTTCAAAAGTCGTCGCAGTTGGTAGTGAGTTGGTCTGCTACGCAGAGTATCCAAGGTTCAAATCTCGGCACTGGCAGAATAAAAAGTAGAACAAAAAATTCTTCTGCACGGCACCAATCTGTATCAATAGACGGTGGACTTCGATGGATTAACCCGATTTTAACTAGATCTTTCAACGTTTTCAAATATATTATAATATTTCCAAAAAAGTATCATAATTATTTCTTTGAATGTATTCAAATATTGATTCAAAAGAGGAAATTTCCGAAATTAATGTTTTTCTTTATGTTTATTTCAATTAAAATTGTTTAAAATTCCAACGGAAACAACAACAACAAACAAGAAATGAATTCAATAGAAAGGAAAACAAAACAAGATACGAACTCATAGTGGGGGGTGGCCCCACTACCCACCTCTGTGCGCTTATTATCAAAAGATGAAAAAAACCCTTTCAAAAATGTTTACAAAAAAATGCGGCTTAAATTAAACTCATTCCACAGGATAACAACAACAAACGAAAACAGAAATAAAAGAATTGCCAAGGAAAGTGGACACAACAACAATAATAACAGCAACAGCAATGCTGGGGAGCAGCATTAAGGAAATACGCACGCAACGCACATTTGCGCATCGGCAACAAAAAATGTACGCTCAAATTTTGTGTGGACAAAGGACAAAGGACGAAGGACAACTGCAACGTAGCACAACGATGTGGCGGAGGAGGAATTAAAGGTTACTGCTGCTACTCCTTCTGCCAATTTAAAGCTCCAACAACCAACAACAACATGAACGAGCAGTCAGCAAAAGCTGCGTGCGACGGCCTTCAACCCTTTCGTTTTTTTTTTTCTGCTTGCGTTTGTTCGTTGCGTTGATTCTGTCATTCGTCCACCTAGAAAAAGAAATTCTAAATTTAAGTATGTATGTGTGTGTGTGTGTGTGTGTGTGTGTGTGTGTGTGTGTGTGTGTGTGTGTGTCTGTGTGTGCGTGTGTGTGCGGTGGTGGAGTTGAAGACCAAGACCATATCCCCCCGAGCACAGTACATTCACTCACCTAAGTCCACAATGTCGTCCCTCTTTCCCCTCTATCGTGCTTTCCCCCTCCATCGTGCTTATCACTTTAACTTTCGTCTTTTGGAAAATATCTTTTAGATGCTGCTGGTCAGCAGAGCACATTAAAATGCGAAATGGAAGCATGTGAAATAGAAAGTAAGCGAGAGCAGGAGGAAGGAGGCGGGGAAATTGGAGTGAAGAAACGATGAGGAACGTTTGTATTTTTTTACGAGTTTCGTTTTGAAAATAAAAATGTACAAAGCAAAAAACAAAAAAAAATCAACAGTCCAAAAAAAAAAAGAGTTGCGAGCCAACGAAGGGTACATTTTTCTTACTGTGGTTGTTCTTGTTTTTTGTTGTTGTTGTTGCTACTGACTTGCTCTTATAAAGATGTAGGGTGGAATTGATGCTGCTTTCGAATTTTTCTCTTTTTTTACTAGTAAAAAAATGAAAATAAAATATATGAAAAAAGGGTGGTAAGGCACTAAAAAGCAATGCAAAAAAAAAAAAGAATGAAGCGAATGTAAAAAGTGAAAGTGAAAACGAGTTAAAGGCAACATTGGTAACAGCGGCAGCAACAACAACAATAATAAACAACAAATGTGGATGTGAATGGACGCGGGGAATTTTAGAGACGGACGAGTGAATGAACAAACGAGTCATGGACAGAAATTTGATGAAACAGTGGTGGATCATATAGAAGGGTATACACTCGTAATCAAGTAAATATGAGTTCATGTGCCTGACCTTAAACTTGGAGTTTTTTGCAGCAAGTAGCTTTTGTGTGTGAATCTAACGGTCAAGTGAAAAGATATTTAGGGAATTTATTCCTTGTGACAGTCAAGCGCAATCAGGTCTTTCTGTAGCCAGTGTATGGTAATAGCTTAATTTTTGTATGATGCCGGCGTAAAGATATACAACAGATCACGGTCCCATCATCTTATTGCATCATTCACTCATGTTAAACTGTGCTTTTTTACTGAGGAGGATACATGCTAAAGGCTTTAAGACGCTAGAAGTTTCCCTCGCCAAGGAGGGTATTATTCCTGCGAACATCTAAAGCGATCGGAACATTGCTGCTCTGTGCTGTTTAGACTCTGGATCTCTCGAAGTGCCCTAACAATGGAATGGTTTTGTTGCTATGTATTAGGATGGGAAGAATGAAACTTAGATTAGGCTCCAGTTCTCAGTTGAGCTTCTGTTGACAAATACTGTTCTTCGCATGAAGTCTAGCCTGAGGCTGGTATACTTAGATGTAAATAATTACGAGTATAAAAGTTACGCTATTGTTTATTCGCTAGCACAACGAAGTTCGTTTGGATCTGGCTCACTCGATTTGTGGAGAATGCAGTGCCTTGAGGCTCTATATTGGTCTATTCAAGCCGAATGATATTCTTATATTTAGAAGGCAGATGATGTTGGTGTTTCAGCTGAACTTATGTAATTCTTCTTCATGTTCGTTATACCATATAAAGTGGGCCGAATATCATTTAAGGTCGCAAATGATTTTTAAGATTTCGAAATCCGCTTCTTTTGCTTTGCCCTGAAATAGAAAACAGAATTATGCTATGGTAAAGTTGCAAGAGTAAAAATTTCCTAAGAAGAGATTAGTACAAAATTCTGAAAAGTGGTTTCACGCCCACTGTGAGAGTTAAAATTACTCCAAATAGGAATTTCTCATGAAATGCAAAGAAATATAACAAGTATTAATATTGAACATTTTCCGAATATCATATAATATTTCTAAAGTAGGCGTGGTCGGTTATTCATAACGACCACCTGCCAAACATTCGGTCTTAAAGAAAAATTTAGTTAAAACACAGTAGTTGTTGGGCCAAGAAATAAGAAGAAGATAAAGAACAAGTTGGTGAGAGCCGATATTTTATTTCTTGAACTTTTCGAGAACTTATTTACATGATCTATAGACCTATAATTTTTTATATTTCAGTGTAAAGATGGAAATTGTATAACAATCTCTTTTTTTCTTAATTATTGTCCACATATATTAAATATATTTACTTTACTTTACTTTTGATGGCACAACAGCCCATGGAGGGCCTAGGCCGAGCTTTTCGCATCCACTCATGTTGTGCGTGTTATATTTGTACATGAATGGAAGGGACCTACAGTTTAAAGCCGAATCCGAACGGCGAAGTGAAAAGCTTTTCATAGACATTTTTAATCTTCTAGGTTTGCCATTGCCTGACAAGAGGTGGTGGTGCCGTGTAGAAAAATTATTTTTTCTACTTTTTGATTTTGCTTGTGCCGAGATTCGAACCCCGGACACTCTGCGTAGCAGTCCAACGCACTACCACTACAACACAGCGACCACTTAAATATATATATTAAACATAATTATCAAGCATTTTCATGAATACTTGGAATCTATGCTTGTTGTTATTGGAAATGGTACTGAATTTATGTACACAAGTGTTGAATGATTTCAATATATTTTCCTGAATTTACGCAGCTATTACTTTGTACCTAGTTAACAACAACTTTTCAGCAACGTCAGAGAGATCTGGTGAAGTTCCTTGAAATGCTTCTTTTAATCGAATTGGGTTATCCTTCCATTCTAACACGGCTGTGAAAAATAATGATAAGATTGGACCTCCTTACTGGACTCCAGAGCTAATAATATATGCTAAAATAACCTTCATCATATATGGTAATGTTAGGATTAGTTGGATCAGTTATAGGGGAATTGTATTTAGAGACTGTAAGTTGCAACGTAAAACTTTTCGTTTGAATTATTTTCAAGAATCATACCCTTTTTCTTAAAGGTTCATAGCCGACACTGCTTCTACAAAGCACACATTTACAGACGTATTTTGACTTGGCCCAACGGATCATTTAGAGTGGACCAAAGCATTTTCGACAACGGAATCTTCTGTTTGATTACACTTTTTACGTATTTACTTTTTTCATTAAAAAAAATATGCACATTTTTGTTTGTAAAAAATAGAAGCAACAAATTTTCCCCTTTAACATTATTTTTTTGTTGGCATTTGAAACAAATTTTGCGTTGCTTCATTTCTCCATCATTGAAAGCTTGGGCCTATTGCCAGAACTATGTACATACACCAATGGAACATAATAAAGAAGTATTCGTAAACAAAACGAGTAAAAAAAAGAGTAAAGAAAGAAAAGTGTATAGGAGCATAACCAGGGAAAAATACCCCCTTGAGTTTACATCTTAAAAATTCAAAGCACGAAGAAAGTTCTAATTTAAACCCCCACATGAAAAACCTGAAGAAAACAGCTCAAAATAGAAGTATGTGAAAGGGTGAGGGTGGTTTGTGTGTAAAAAGTACGAAATTTTGATGTGTTTCTTTTTTTTTTTGCACTGGACCATAGACCATGCTCGAAGAGACTTGTTCTTTAATATGTATTTTGTATATAAGTAGTTGATTGGCAACAACTAGATATACCCTTACCAGCAGCAGTTGTCGAACGTTCGTTCGCTCGCCTGCCTGCCAGTTTTCATTCTTCATCATGTCTTCTCTTCTTTCTTTTGCTTCACTTATTTAGGTAAGATATAAAGTACTTTTTTCCTTTGGTGCGTAATTCAATTCGCATCATTATTATTATTCGAAATGGCACATTATGCAAGTTTACTTATTCCCTTCTTTTTCTTTGCCATCTTTTTATCTCGCATTCTTTTTCTATATTTATACATTATATACAATTTTCTTTGCTTGTATTTTTTCTTCCAAAATTTATATAAATGTCAATTTTCATTTACAAGAACCCTTTTTTCCACTTTACTACTTGTTTTTGCCTATTCTTTGCTTTTTTTTTTTTTTTTTTGTTTTCTGTTCGTTGCTTCTACATTGTTTGGACAGTTTTTAGTCCACTTTCTTTTTTGTGTGGATATTTGTTAATATTATGCCTTTCTCCAGCTTCGTCTATCTCCACCTATCCTCTTATGTACTTTTTAGTATTTATAATAATTAAAAAATTCTTTTGTACTCTTTTTTTTCTCTTAATTCTTGGGTTTTTTCTTTACTTTCAGCACATGGAAAGTTGCGGATATTAAAGGTTCTTTGTTCGACTGAAAACTCATTAAAAATACTTCAAGTCCCTTTTTTAATCGAGTTTGTATTGCATGCTTTCAGGCGCAGAAGAGTAGAAGAAGAACCAACCATACATACATACATGTTTTGTTTATACATACAAGTGCTCGTGCGTGTATGCAAATATTTATATAAATTGAGCGTATAAGGAATGTTTTCGAAGTTTTTAAATTTTGATTTTCTTTTACCATATATTTCAGTTCAATAACATCAGATTTTAATATAAGCCTAACTTATATGTACATTTTGTCAATAGAACACAAAATATTTATTGTTCATTCTAATTTACTGTATTCAAAGTAAGCCCCTTCCGAAATCATACACTTATGCCAACGAATAATCCAATCATGAAAACATTTTCCTAATGCATTTTCTGGAATCGACTTCAGTTCCTGCCGCGAATTCTCTTTTATGTTATCTATCAACTGAAAAATCTATGAGTTTCCTTTCCACAAACTTGGCCTTTTTCGACGAGTGATCAATATTACCTTGACTTTTGATCGACTTTGACGTGGAATTTTTGATCGCTTTCGAATGCACTGTACAATACATACTTATGTACGTGTTTTTGATAAAGTCGATTTACTATAAGCCTTCTGTAACATTTTCAGCGATTCGGCTCACGAAATCATATTAGGAATACAAAATTTGGGACAAATTCTTGATGATTCGATATTTTTATTCATTGTAAAAATCACAAAACGTGGACATTGACCATCAATGATGAGAGGCTGTTAGGAGCGTTCGAGAGGAAGATACTCCGTAAGATCTACGGTCTAGTATGCGTCGACGACGTGTTTCGAATAAGATGGAACGATGAGCTGTATGAGCTGTACGCCGATACTGACAAAGTCAAGCGTATAAAACTCCAGCAGCTGCGCTGGCTGGGTCATGTTGAGCGAATGGAAGAAAGCGCTCCAGCTAGAAGGGTGTTTTATTCGAATCACGGTGGAGGAACACGCAGAAGGGGACGTCCTAATCTCCGTTGGAAAGACCAGGTGCAGGGCAACCTGACTGCACTTGGCCTTATCAACTGGCGCCAGCGCGCGCATAGCAGAAGTGACTGGCGGAGCTTTGTGGAGGCGGCCAAGACCGATCATCGGTTGTAGTCCCAGCTAAGTAAGTAAGTAAGTAAAAATCACAAAACACACTTGAGATGAACTGACAGAATTGAGCACTGTAAACAAACCAAATGACAGATCACGCTAATGGTCAGGATAGAGGACAATGGTGCTAACTTAGCGATAAAAAAAAAATATTTATCATCCCTTTAAGCCGGCTTTTTCATTGATCATTTCACGGTTCTACTTTTTTGACAGAATGTACGTATATTCTCGACAAAAACTTACTAACTATTTTCACCGCTTCACAAAATTAAAATAAATATAAAAGCCAATTCATTCATTTCGATAAAAGATATCTTTTTATAAAAAAATATTAAAATTTTTGATAAAATAAAATACTTACAATCGCAATTCGGCTTGGGCAGAAAACTTTGCCCAAAACTTCGGTCATATTTTGTAGGCCAAAGAACTGAAGCCCGTCGAACACTACTTAGTATCACTTCACAAGGGACTGGGCAGTTTAAAGCTGATCTCAGTCTCCCTACTACATACTAGCAGCTGCATCTTCTCACAATCTCGCAAAGCGTCACAAAGAAGCATATACGCACCTATTATCTATACCGCGCTTCATTTTTCAATGAATTACAACATCTGCGCTGTTAGATATCCCAATGGTGTAACCTAATGATTCGCTTTTTCCTGTAAAAACCCTGTATTTAAATAATATAAGTTTCGGTCAGTAGAGATATGTTTCACATAAAGCTGAAAGAAATCGTAATCGATTAGAAGTTGTGTGGTGTAATAGTAAACAATTCCATGTTTCTGGTTGACCAATTCCTAAAAGCTTTTGGGATCAATAGGAAGATCCAGACGTTTGAGCTACGTTTAACTATGATGGACTCAATTACTGATATTTTCACCGATGGTCGACATAATTTAGATGAGAACATCTTTCACCTTCGAATCCTTCTTGGTCACCATCGTGTCTTTAAGACACTCAGGCACTTGATAGACATACTACAATGATTGCGCATATCTTCACCAGAAGTATCTCAAAGTGGGTCAAAAACCCTTCAGGCTATAATTTTGAATTCAAAAGTTATGTACTGTTTCTGAAGCTAATTTACATTAAGGTTACCATCTTGCTTTTATTATTTCCGTACTACTTCTGAATTCCGAAGATATTCAGGAGAATATATACAAAATACCTTGACTGGATAGTTTTGTCCATGGTCACAGACAATTAAAGTGATCTCTTGAGAATACGCTCTATAGTAGTAGTAGTAGTACTTATTTATTAATATTTGATTTCAGTATTACAATTCATTTTTCCTTAAATACCTTATCTAGCTTACAGTTATAGGTCAGGGCTTTCGCCGTGAGCTTATTAACTTCCCTTTTTCATATATTGATACATTGTTTTTTTTTTTCTAACGTTAAATCATTCAATACTTCAAAATCTCTTTTCCATTTGCTACAGTTATGAGATACTGGTACCATGCAAAATTTTTTGTTTTTGTTAGAATTTCTATAATTGTAAAGTTGTCTGTCTTTCTGTGTATATTTAGCATTTTTTTCCTCTACCAAACATTTTTAATGCCGTAAAAAGCGCCTCCACTAGCCCTGCCTCTTGTGTGTAATTTAATTGCTGGTATCCAAAATAAAACGTAATTCTCAAAAATATGTTCTACTAAATCTAGACTTGTTTCCAGGAAAGTTTCAAATAGCATAAAAATATCGAAAGTTTTAACATAGTAGTATATAAATACAATTTGATCAAGTTTCGTTCTTAACCCCGCTATGTTATACGACAAGGTGTACAAAGTTCTTTCACTTACTTCAACAATATTTGTTTGTTTATTGCTACTACTAGATATTATTTAGTTTAGTTTTTTACATTAATTTTTGTTTCAAGTTCATTGTAGTTGATAGTAGTCTCATCTTGAGAATACACTCTATACTAAAATCGTTTGTTTGCACTGGATTAATGCTACAAATATCATCGAACAAATATACTTACGATAATATACTTGCGAAAAGGTCGGCCTAGGCCCTCCATGGTCTGTTGTGCCATTAAAAGTAAGTAAATATGCTTACTTATACATTTAGTAGTTAAAATATATATTTTACGTAATAAGAAAAAAAATCATTGTTAAAAATATTAAAAAATATATATACACATATGGGGGCAAATATAGATCGAAATTCAAACTGTCAGAATGTATAAATATGTAATTCAATTTACAATTTCTCTTTCATTTTTGCAACATAAAAAACTGGAAAAATGAAATGAGAAAATAAAAAGAAAAAACTTTTGGACATGAAGCCTTAATAATGAGGGTGGGTGACAAAGGAAGAATGCACGAGCGAGTACACACACAAATGACTGAACGCACCAAATAGTGGCCAAAGGACAACATCTTTTGTTTCGCATATTCTATAAAAAAAAAAAATAAAACTCACTCGTTGAATGCCTCAAGTGGGTGGCAGGCGTCCAGACGGTGGCTACTAAAGAACATCAGTCGAAAACATTATTGGGCCATCGTGATGCTGCCATGGCGGCAGTCGCTGGCATCAGGTAGGTACAAGTTTGATGCGAGAATACAATGCAAAGCAGCAGGGAACACAAAAGTTGACCAGCATATCAGAAAAAAGGGTTAAAAAAGAAACACACGTGCATACACATAAAATGTAAAGAAAATACTCCCTTCTAATGTCTTGTTTTTCCTCAGCATCTCCACACACCATCTCTTGCCGATGGTAAAGGCTTTTTGCTGCTTTTTTTTGCACGCATAATACTGATGAAAATATAATAAAAAAAAAAAACAGAAACAAGCCCAAAATAATGCCCAGGATTTGAATAGTCGTCGATAGAATCTGTATTTTTGTTGAAAGGTGTTTTTAGTGGAAGGTGTAATATTTCAAAGATCCAAATTTACAAATTTAATAAAATAATGATATGTAGTAAAACAGTACATACTTACTAAGTATATATACATGAATGTACACGTAGCCAGAGAGTTGAGGTTCTATGAGGACTTCAGTCTCGTCTAAAAACGAAAATAAGTTTTGCACTTGGGTTTTAATCTGAAGTTGGGTCTAAATTTAGTGTGCATTTATGTCTACAGAATATCGGTCTGCTTTGATCTGTTTTCTAGTTTGAATTGATTTGTTGTTTTTGTGATTTTTCGTTTGAATTTGGCTTAATTTCATAGTCTGACTTATTGTCTGAATTTGGACTGAGTTCTAGTCTGAGTTATGGTCCGAAGTTGTATCTTAGTTTGGGTGTGATTTTTCTGAATTTTAGTAAGAAGTTTAACCTGAACTTTTGTCAGATTTTTAGTTTGAATTTATTTAGGTTTTGGTAAAAATTTTCGTGTAAAATTTAGTCTGAATTTTGGTTTGTCTTTTTGTCTAAATATTGGTAAAAAAAATGCATCGCGATTTGAATATAAATCTGTGTCATTTGATTCAAAACTTTCGCTGCAATTACAAAGCAAACTGTGTGGGAGAAACTCGGAATGCATATGTAATTTTTTCATCCTTCATCAAAAGTTATTTACTACCGGCTCCATTGAAACCCTGTTTAGGACTAAGAAAGCTGCATAGGCGGACGTTATGTTTAATTCTCTCTATCAGAATAACCAAACCCAGCCCACTCATCGCATTCCTACTAACAGGCATGGTCTTTTATCGTCGTCTTTTCTGTTTGATGCTCTGACGAGCTTATAGAGAAATTCTCTAGAAGATAAATCAGACCCCTGCAAAATACACCCACTTATTCTTTTTATAATTGTTAAGGTAGTTTCGGTAGATAATAAGTAATATATTCGATATAGTGTTTACAGAAGATCCTTGATTTTACGAGGAGTTGGTGAAAAGAAAAGAAAATTTAGATCCTAAAAATAAACTTATTAACTTTTGAATTTATTTAGGTTTTGGTAAAAAATTTCGTGTAAAATTTAGTCTGAATTTTGGTTTGTCTTTTTGTCTAAATATTGGTCTTTGCTTTAGTGGTACTTTTAAGTGAGATATAATTTTTCTTTAAGTTTTGATTCGACTCATGGTCTGAGTTTTTGGTCTGATTTTTGTTTTCACCTTTGGTTTGATTTTTCGTCTGAGTTTTTAACACATTTGGTTTAAATTTTGGGTTGAATTTTGTCTAATTTCTTGTGTTAATTTTGGTCTAAGCTTTTACTTTGATATTTATCTAAAAGTGACTGACTTTTGGTTTGAGTTTTTGTTCGACCCTTTACCTGTGTTTTTGTCTGATTTTTGTCCGATTTTTGATTTGAGTGCTAGTCTGAATGTTAATTAGTTTGACTTTTGGTTTAAGTGTTGATTTGATTTTTAGTTTGATTTTTGCTTAGAATTTGGTATGCTTTTGGTTCAGGTATTGATCTGCGTTTTGTGTGTATTACTTATAATTTGGTTTCAGATTTAGTCTCTAATCTTCACATTGCCATCATAAAAACATTTGATGGCTTTTCCTGTTGCTTTTTTTTACTATTTTCGCATAAAATTTGTCTGTTTTCAGTTTTTTGTTATTGCTCCACGAATGTACTGAACAACATGTAGAAACTAATTGATTTCCTCAGGTCCCTGACTGGAAGTTGTTTACAATTTTAAAGCAACTGTACTTGCTAATTGAATGTAATGCTACAAATTTCTATACTTAATAATTATATACGAGTATGTAGGTATGTATGTATATAAATATGTATGTATGTACATATACAAAACCCAAGAATTTTCTATGTATCTATAAACATTGTGAAACACGCACTTAATTGTAATCAAATATTCGCATACATATACCAACTATATATGTATTATATCTATGTATATACATACAACACATAGGCAATCATACATTTTCTCTAAGTTTCTCCAAATTCAAACCCGTACCTTATCAGTAAAAAACAAACGCCAATTTAAATTTAATATCGCCGTTGTTGCCCTCAGCCACCTCCTCCCATCTCTATTTACTCTCCTACCACACATACATATCTGTAAATCCTTCAGCCCCATTCCAATTTAAATTTAATTTCGAATTAACAAACGACCAATGTACGAGTATGTGTTTGTGTTGACGAGTCTGTATGTATATGTGGGAATTTTAAACTTATGTACACGTACATGCACATACTAAACGCAAAAGTTAGGACTAAATGCTCGCCGCACAGTATGGCGCATTTGGACCAAACTTGCCAACCAACAGCCAACAGATTCAACCAGCAAACGAGCCAACACAACTCTCGTTTTGCCTTGTGATGGTATGCCATTAGAATCAAGTTCAGGTTCACTGTAAGGTTGAGTTTTGTTTGCTGTTGTCGTAAATCTATTTGGCACATTCATGCATATCGTATTTAGTACGAGTATTTTATAGATACTGCAATGTATCTACAGTATTCTCATATTTTCAAAATCTTCGGAGTGTCTATTTTACTACTGCTGCTGCTGCTGCTGCTGCTGCTGATGTTCCTCCTTCCACGTCATCTCCTTTACATAAAATTCTAACTACTCACATGAGTCGTTATTTCGAAAATCAAATTTACAATGTCGCCCTGAACTTGCGTTGGCTCTTCATTTTAATAAATTAATTTTACTACCCGCGCTCACAGCGCGCTCAATACAACCATGAATGATAATACCTACTCGTACATCCAAGTTCATATGAATAGTGCCACTTTTCTTTTTTTGGTGGCACATCAGTATTCAAATATGGATATATAAATATATATAAATACATATTATACAAAGCACCAGCGAATATTTAGAGTGGGCGAATAAATAAGTACACCTATTTCCTATTTCTAGTTGTGTATGACTAGAATATTTAAGCTGGTGACTGCGCTGCTTGGGGACAACTTGGTAAAAAAAATGCATCGCGATTACAAAGCAAACTGTGTGGGAGAAACTCGGAATGCATATGTAATTTTTTCATCCTTCAACAAAAGTTACTTACTACCGGCTCCATTGAAACCCTGTTTAGGACTAAGGAAGCTGCATAGGCGGACGTTATGTTTAATTCTCTCTATCAGAATAACCAAACCCAGCCCACTCATCGCATTCCTACTAACAGGCATGGTCTTTTATCGTCGTCTTTTATGTTTGATGCTCTGACGAGCTTATAGAGAAATTCTCCAGAAGATAAATCAGACCCCTGCAAAATACACCCACTTATTATTTTTATAATTGTTAAGGTAGTTTCGGTAGATAATAAGTAATATATTGGATATAGTGTTTACAGAAGATCCTTGATTTTACGAGGAGTTGGTGAAAAGAAAAGAAAATTTAGATCCTAAAAGTAAACTTATTAACTTTTGTTAGCTGTTGATTAGCTTTTCAATAAAAGTTTACCTAAGTTGAGAAAGTAGCCATAGTAAAATGAATTTTAGTTTAAAATTCATCTAGCTTGCAAAAGAATAGAAGGCATGAGAATATGTATTAAAGTATAGGAGGAGGAGAAACAATCGGAGGAACAATCGGTTTTTGTACTCCGGGCCAGTACCAGTATCATAGTACACTAGCGTTCGCCTGCTGCTGTACAGCATACGTGTAGTTTTTCCTGTTGTCCATGCACGGTGATGAGAAGGGATAATTTCGAAATTTGAATCTTAGAAAATATTTGCAAGGATCTGCGCATGTATTTAAAATTTACTCATATGCATTCGCTACACTCACTCGCACATTCACATTCGTTTTACTACTGTCAATTTGTCCTGCTGTCCTTCGATGTGTATATGTATGTGTGGTGAGTGCGTGTGTGGGTACGCGTCCCAATGTCTGCCGGTGTTATTCAGCCTGTCCATTGTTGTTGGTAGTGAAATTTCCTTACGACATTTTCCGATTTTCATATCGCAAATGTAAAGTATAAAATCGACAGTGGACGATATACGAGTGTACGAGTATGTGCGTGTGTGTGCGCGTGTATGTGTGCTATATAAGCACATACAAAAACGAACATGCAGTTGGGGTTTTTGAAATTGCCGATATACGACGGACATTCGTTTCATAGCCATTGCCGCCACAGCTCTCGTCGCCGTCACCGCCAACCCCCATCGCCACCGCCAACCCCCATCGCCACCGCCACCGCTGCCATTCACATCTGTGGCTCTAACTTTGTTCACTCACTTACTTCAAGTTCTCTACATTTCTCTGGCTTGCGTTTGTTTGCTTGTTTGCTTTTATTGCGTGTTTTTTAGTATATGTAATTTAGATTTGTGTTGTCCTTGCGTATTGTTACCCTTGTGCGAGTACGTATGTAAGCGCGCTTTGCAATCATTATTTAAAAAAAAACTAATGCCATAATTATGGGTTGCCATAAATTCGTTAATACGATTAGCTTACTTATAAGTACTTAGTTGGCACTACAACCGTTGATAGGTCGTGGCCGCCTCAATAAAGCTTCACCAGTCGCCTTTGCAATGCGCGCGCTGGCGCCAGTTGATAAGACCAGGTGCAGTCTGGTCACCCTGTATCTGATCTTTCCAACGGAGATCAGCGTCTTCCTCCACCGTGGCCCGAATAAAATACTCTTCTAGCCGGAGCGCCTTCTTCCATTTGATTTTCATACGTTTGACTATGTCAGTGTTGGCGTACAGCTCATACAGCTCAATCTTCCATCTTATTCGATACACGTTGTCAACGCATAATAGACCATAGATCTTACTGAGTATCTTCCTCTCGAACGCTCATAACAGCCTCTCATCATTGGTGGTCAATGTCCACGTATCTGCGCCATACATTAGGATGAGAAGGATGAGGGACTTATAGAGCATTATTTTCGTCGGTCGAGAAAGGGCTCAATTGCCTACTGAGCCCGTAGTAATACCATGGCTACGGTTAATTTCCGTTTGATCTCAAAGATGACATTATTGTTGGTATTAATGCTGGATCCTAGGTAAACGAAATCCTTGACGACTTCAAAAGTATAATTGTCAACAGTGACATTTTGTCAAAGACACCGTGACTCTTTGTTTGTTGACACAAGGTATTTCGTTTTGCCCTCGTTCACCACTAGACCTACTCGACTAGACTCCCTTTCTAAATTGGAGAAGGCTACACTGACTGCTCGCGCGGTGGTTCCAATGATGTCAATATCATGAGCGTATTCTAGCAGCATGATACTTTCGTAGAAGATAATGCCAGAGATGTCGATGTTCGCAGCTTGAATCATTTGCTGCAGCATAAGGGTAAAGAAGTCGCACGATAGGGAGTAACCTTGTTTGAAACCTCTTTTGGTATGAAATGGCTCGGAGAGTGGCGTAGTGCGAATATATTTTCGATGATGGATTTACCAGGCCTGTATCCACACTCATAAGGTCTAATCAGTTTGTTGACGATGCACTTCAGTCTTTCACACAGTAGGGTTGATAGAACCTTATAGGTGATAATAAGAACACTTATCCCACGGTAGTTGGCGCAGAATGTCGAATCACTTTTCTTGTGGGTTGGGTAGAACTTTATTGTTTTTCAGCCGAGTGGTAGCTGTTAAGATCTCCTTATAGTTTTTGTTTCCGGAGCAGATTCCCCTGTGGTTAGATTATTGCCGTCATCAACATTAAGCTGCAGCTGCGAGAAATGCTCCCTCCTTAACCTCATAATACCCTGGACATCTGTCACCAAAAATCCGTCTTCGTCCCTGCAGGAAGAGGTTCCGATTTTCAAACCGATAGTCAGGCATCTTATTCTTACGAAGAATTTTCGGACATCGTTCCTGGCCCGTAATATCTCATTAATCTCACGTTTCTCTGCTTCCGTTTTTTTGCGCCTGAAGAGACGTTTGTCCTCCCTCCCTAATTCAACAACTGACTGCAGGGTGGCTATATACGTATACTGTGTTTTTCGCTTCAGAGCATCGCGATGTTACAGAAGCCGTACACTCTGCTAAGACTTCCGTTGTCTGTTGTGATGGCAGCTTTTCCACATCCAGCTTTCTCTTTGTAATTATCCGTACGCGATTATCTCCGCACAGACGTGTGCAGACCTTGGTTGCAACCAACTTGTGGTCTGAGTCGATGTTTGCACCACGTATTGCGCGTGCGTCTTGTACACTAGAAGCGTGCCTTTCGTTGATCACAACGTGATTAATCTGGTTGCTTGTGTTTTGGTCAGAGGACAGCCAAGTGCCCTTATGAATATCGAAATGTTGAAATCTCGTATTATGTACTAACTGTCATTGGCGGGGAGCACGATGTTAAAACCGTGGGTTTCCTTATCCGAGGCTTTTTCTGAAGATTCATTGCGAGATATTTTTAAAGTGGTGTATTCTAAGACCGACGCACAACCGTTTATTCAAGATGAAAAGTTAGAATTGATTTCAGTAACAGATGACTCAAGATCTAGTCATCTAATTCATCAAAGGTATCATCACCTGAATTCTCGCCTTTTTTAAATCCATTTGTAGAAAAATGTGATATTAATGCAAAGATGAGAGATTTTTCATACCATCATCCATTTATCTATAGACTATAGCTGGACCGTAAAGGCCATAATTTAAAAACGTGTCCCACAAAATACAGCAGTTGCTGCTATTCCTGTAAGCTCACAGAACTATGGATAGATCCCATATCTTACCAAAAAATTATCTTTACATTGCCAGTGTCCTCGATGATCTTTAATAGTACTATAGAAACGCTTTACTCTTGAATCCAAATATTACATAATTGTAAACATAAGTACATGGTAACTCTAACCCAACGAAAGCAACAACACACAAAAAAATATATTTACTTAAACACATGTGTATGCAAAATTTCGAAACTCAAGTCCACCACCACACAAGACCAAGTATACAATTTCTCAAAATGCTAAAATGCGAATATGTCCGCATGCTATATGCGTACGTGTGTGTGTATGTATGAGCACATTCCCCCATTCATTCTATGTATATTGCTTTCTCCCACCCACTTCTCTTGCCACTGGCACTTTCACTTTCACTATTTCCCGGACACAACAAACATACTTCATGCTGATAAAGAAAATTATAAAGAACGAGGTGAAGTTAGGTGGAGTGTGCCAGGAGATATGTCCACATGTACAAACAGACATACGCACGCACACGCACACAAAGGAATAAATTTGCATATGTGTTCTCTCGTCGCTCAAGCGCTTCTACATAAATATAAAATATATATGTACGAGTGTATGTATGGTCTACCGAATTCTATGTATGCATGTGTGTTTACGCGTATATGTGTATGTGTGTGTGTGTGTGTGTGTGTGCATGTGCTTAAAAGTATGCAAGACAATTGTTACAACTTTCGTCCAGAACGTACGTGCGTATGCGTTTCTATTCGTCCTTTTGTCCGCATGTTCATTAGCAAAATTGTTGGTTCTTTCAAAAAGGGGTTATTAGGGGGTGGTGGATGCTTGCGGGAGGGTGTTTGGTGAAAGGTGGTAAATGAAGCTTTATTCACTTGCTGCTGAACTTGTAAAATGTAAACTTTTAGTTTTGTAGTTGTGTTGTATTCTTACTTCATTTTATGTATGTATATGTGGACATGTGTTTATGGAAAGTTTTAAGATATAACTGCAGCATAGCAGTATACAGATTACAAAAAAATAACTTAATTTTTGCTTATTGTACAACAAGTTTCGAGCTTCGTGCTGACATAATTTTTTTTCGTTGATCTATGAGGCTGAGAGGGAAATTTTATTTTGCATATAGTATGAATATGTGCACACAGTGAGTGAGCTTTCCAAAAGTGGGTAAGGGCAGCATGACTATTTCCCTCTTTCAGATGGGGTGGAAAACTATTAAATTAATTGCACAATTGTTGTGCAATTAGTTTTAACAATTAAAGTAGTTTGAAGTTTGCATTTGCTGAAATTTTAATCACTTTCTCTCATCGATTGATTGATTTAAGAGGGGCTGTGTTCTGCGACCTTGAAGGTCTATTGTACCTTTAGTACAAGCTACGATAATAGCTTGGTTACAACTTGTCAGACAAACCAATCTGGCTGAGGAATCTCAGTAATACTTAGATGTGAAGGGTAATAGTGCCCCAGGTATCGTTTAAAACTGTATTTGATAATGTAAAGGAATTTTTCCAAGGAACCTTAGGAATATTATTATTGATTTCACGGTATGCCTTCAAAATTTGTATATGTCTTAGCCAACTATATTTATTTTCCATTTCATGAAAAGCTTGAAGCATATTGTAAGTGATATTTTCTTTTAAATCTAGTCAAAGTAATTTTCGTCTGGAAATAAATCCAGATTTTCCTCACCACAATACCAGAACACTATCAAAATACTCCAAATACTTAAGGCGACAATCCTAATACTATGCTCAGTTAGAAAATTAACATCGAACATAAAATCGAGAAGAAGATCTCATAGCCTAGTATACTAAAAACGTGGGGACTCTGTCTACAAGTAGAATTCTAGGGCTAGCCCCAGACAAAAAACATCGATTGACAAATTGAATATGTGGTACCAAAACAGCACTTAAGCGCCCATTTAACTTCCACGCAGAAGAGATATTCACGGTATTTTATAAGAAAATATTGAAAAAGAAAAGCTGAATTGATTTCTTTTGATTAATTTTTAATTGGTTTGTATAAATCAATCAAATATACCTCTTGAGGCTGAAATTACTTATATATTACATACATACTATATGTATACTCGTATGTATAGTGTTACAGTACTACGAGTCTTTAATTTTTATTTTTTTATTGATACATTCAACACACAGGGTGTTTGAATAAATTATCAGCTTAGTGCAGAAATGTACCCATCACCCTGTAGAAATTATTTGGTTTGTGCCAAAGCTGATCTAGCAACATTTCCTACCTTTCACATAGTTATTTTAAATCTCAAATATCTCTTTCGCAATGTGCAAATTAAAAAGTAATGAAAATAAACGTTTCCACACTAAGCTAATAGATTAAATGATTCACACTACTCGTTCATTGTTTTTGCAAGAGCTCCCAACCATATACTTATAAATAAGCTATAACAATGACATCAGGAATCAATGTTATGGAATAGAGAAGACTCCATTCGTCTTTAAAGAACTGCATTTCAAATGTGGGCTGTTTTCACATCTTCCCTAATATTTTGTGAATAATTTTGTTGCTCTAATAAATCTGGAATGACAATAGATTCAAGTACAGCTACTTTAGGTCTTTGGGCAAGCGTTGAGGGATTGCAGTAAGATTCTTTTATTTCTCATTCCCATAGGAAGCAGCTTCTTCAAAAATCATCTCTAACACCAGCACTTAGTTCACTGCAATACTTTATTATGAACTCAACTTTTGATTTTACGCACGTTTCCTTCTGGGTTTACATATAAGTATGTTGTTAACTTTTCCATCTGGGTCATGTAAAGGAAAACAATATCAAGAAAAATTTATAGCATAGGAATTTATACTCGTATGTATTATATTGTATATGTACATATAGTATGTATGTATACTAGGAGTACGATTGCCTTATATGCATGCGGAATGCAAGTAATGCTGAAGTAATGCTGGCACACACTGCTATAGTTATATGTGTATGTATTTGAATGCAAAACCGGTTTTCTGTAAGGGAATAAATACAGCGTTTACCTCAGCTATTATGCACCATCATACAACAGCCGAGTGCAACGAGGGTAAAACGTAACTACCCCAATAGTACGAGAATGTGCAGGCTAAATCAGCTGAACACAAACGCATATGCTTAATTTTGGCAACGCAGCAAATGGTAGTGAACAAACGTGATTTAACTACATATTTATGTATGAATATTATGGTATATTATACAAAATATATTTGTTCGGATACATTAAGAAAGAAAAAAGAGAAATGAGTGAAACTGAAAAAAAAGAACATATGTACGAGTATAGGTAGATTAAATTAGCGCTCATAAAAATTTCATCCTTGTCAAATTCAGTATAAATATTGGCCAAGATCTTCTTTCATGGCCTTTTGGTCGCAGTTCTTCAAACTGTTTAATAAAGACGTGGAATTTATGTGTCGATTATGTGAGTCAAATGCATTTCGATTTCTTATTTTTTCCAATTTTGCTCCTCTAAATCTCAACGAATTAAGTTCCGCTTCACCGAGGATACTGCATTGCACCAAATTACATTGCAACAACTGCCGTGGAGAAAAGAAAAAATGTTGCTGACACACATCCAGACACACCACACCACACAGACGCAAACTCAAACTTTAGCACTTTTCACGCAGATGCACTTTATATACATAAAGAGCATATGTTGGAATTTTCCCGGGTTTTCTTTCGTTTAACTGCTTTGCTATGTACCGGCATTTTCCTTTATAGAAGTATTTAGTTACTAGTATCTAACCATGCACAAATGCATACATACATACATAGATGCATTTGAATGTACATACATACTATATGTATGCATATTTGACCATATAGAATATTTGAGCATTGATTGTTGTTAATGTGTGTGTGTGTGTGTGTGTGTGTGTAGAAGAGAGTGTTTTGTTAAATGCAATGCAACATGTTGTTGTTGACCCTGTCCTATTTTTTCCAGATATATTTTTTCTTCTTCTTTTCTATCTTCTTTTATTTCCATAATTTCTTTTGGTGGTTGTTTCGTTTTTTTTTTTGTATTTTAACTACAAATTTTATAATTCCCGCATCTGATAGTTTTGCGGATATGTGCAATTATTTTATGTAAGTAGGTGAACATGTTTTCTTTTGATTATTTTACAGGATTAGTTTTCAGGTTTTTATACTTTTCTATGTGAACAAAGAAATTTAATTTAATTGATTTCGAATGAGAAAAAGAAGCAGATCGAAAAACCCAAGATTTTATGTTTTTACTACAGGTACGTAACTGAAGACTCTGCTTCCAAACAATTATTTGATTTGTGAGATACTTATGTTGTTGTTTTTTTTTTTTTTTTTAATTAACAAACTGATCTCCTGCACAGAAAACTAATCACTTGGTCAACTTTACGCCCTGTGGTATTTATGTATGACCAGAGCTCACAGCGAACCCAGTTTGTAGATTAAATTTTAAGTCAGAGAACAAAGGCATTAGATTACTAGCTGACTATTGTCGAAAAAAATCCCATACTCCTCAATAAAAAACATATAAACATGACGAAAAACTAAAACTCCCTCATTCGCAATCTCTGAATCTGCTAGTGGGTATAACTATTATACTTCCCTGGTAAAGGAGGTAACCACGGCTAACCAATCTAGTACTGTTCTATAAAAAATTAGAGACCCCACCTTTAGCACCTCATACCTTAAGGACACAACTCAAAGGTTAGCACTTCGTTTTCTTTTAATGGTTTTCTTTTAAAGAAGGGCATATGCCGAGCTTTTCGCTTTTCTCATTCGCAGGGATCTACAGGGATCTTTATGCCGAATCCGAACGGCTAAGTGAAAAGCTTCTCATATGTAATTTTTACTCATGGAAGTTTGCCATTGGCTGCCAAGGGTGGTGCTGTTTAGAAAAATTGTTTTTTTGATTTTGCCTATGCCGAGATTTAAACTCCGTACACCCTGCGTACCAGGCCACCGCACTACCAGCCAACTAACTTCGCCACAGCGGCCACACAGATGAGGTTAGAACGCCAGGCGAAATATCTTAAACTAATTCTAGGAAGAGAACTAAGCTGAAAAGCTTGCTTTCGTTATTTTACATAGGCAAAATATGAGAAGTTTAACTATCCACTTAATAATAACTGCCTTTATACTACAGTCATTAGATTAATTATATTCAACATCAATGTTGATCATAAAAGCCTCAGGAACATTCCCTTCCCTTAGCCATGAATGAATTGAAACTCATTAGGAAGTAGGTAGCACACACACCTCGGCACTCAAACTAAATTCGTTTAAACCCTAGTCTCAACCTTTGGTTTGTCATTCAGTCAGAGTGTATGGTACTAATCTACCAACATGAGACAGGATGTGATTAAGATATGTTGCTTGCAGCAGAATATCGACGCGACGGTCCAAACTATATGGAACGGGAATCCATCTAGATACATGGATATCAATTGCTATATTGTTGGCAGATATTACTTCTTACCTGCATCAAGTATGTCGCATCAAGAACTAACTCTTTAATATTGAATGGCCTGACGAATAAAATAATTCCTTTCGACCATGTTTATCTCGTATATTCTTAAATGCATTCCAAAATTCAATAAAACCAAAATAAATATAATATACTTAATAAAAAAGAAAACTCGTTTAATCCAATTTATTGATTGGAGAAGTCAAAAAGATAATAAATTATTTATCACAGAAGTCATAACCAGTCATATGCTCGTATGTATATGGTAAGTACCGGGTGGACCATTTATAATTTGAAATTTGATTTTTGTGTAAATAAAACACGAATAATTTTTTTAATGTAGTTTCTATTATTCGATAGTACAATCCTTTCGGTTAATTGTGGAACATTATGTCATTCAAATGACTTCCTCGACTGGCCTTGAAGTAGCACATAGCACATAACCCAATTTTCCCTATATGTATTTCCGACTGCATGGAGCTGTACTTGACCGATTCCTGCATCAATTTCGTCCTTAAGAGCCTTAATCGTTTCTGGATGGTTAGAGTCATACTTATTTTTAACAAATATTAATCCAAAGGAGTTGAATTGCAACTGCGTGGTGGCCAATGCACATCACCAAAACGGCTAATAACGCGATTTTCAAACTTCCTACACAAAAGATCGATTGTTGTACGGCTTGTAAGACATGACGCCTACCTGTTGGAACCAAATGTTGTCTAAGTTCATATCTTCTCAAATAGGCCACAAATAATCAGTTATCATTGGGAGGTAGCGCACACCATTCACTGCAATGCCTCTTCCAACCTCTGAGCAACTTTGCTTACGCGCACTGAGTACGAGAACGTGTTGATTTATCTAATAACGACCCTGTTTCGCGCACACGTTTCACAAATTGATCCACAAATTGCGTGGAAGGCGCTTCTCTTCTACCGAATTTTAAACGAAATTTTTATACAGTACAGTTTTGGTAGAAGATTCACCATTTTGTCAGAAAATTTTTAGTATTTCCCAACGTTTTTCAAGCGTATTACGAGTCATTTTGTTAACCTCAAACATAAAATAAAATTTCCTTTATAATACGAATTAGATTAGAGTTGCCACAGTCAAAATATCCAGTTGTTCAAATTCCAAATGTTAGATAGGCCATCCTTTATACACACACACACATACACATTTCAACAGAACATATACAATTAATTTCAAGGATACATATTACAAAAATGATGTTTAGAAGAATGAGACATCTGTAAAACGCTAATCATCACACCTCGTACTTTCTAAAATTTAATATTTAATAGAAAAATTAATATTTTTATTGTTACAAATTAATTCTGCTTTCTAAGTATCTGAGATTGCATTGCCATTGATTCATAACATTTTAAACAAATTTTTATTGGGCTATGAAAGCCCAGTCTACATAAGTAGTACCTGGGAGTCGCCAATACATAATGATACCGAAATTAGAAAAAATAAACAATTGTTACTTTATTGGATGCTGGGGAGATGTGAAAAAGAAGCGTGATTGATGTAGGGCATCTATTGTTCAGTAAAAAGGAATGAATGGGCAAGGAATGGGAAAGGAAAACATAATCGTTAGACATAAAAACGATTTAAAAAATGCGACAAATTCAATTAACCAAGGAATTAGATACAAGTGCCGACGGCCTAATGAAATTTATGTATGGATGTATGTAGATAGGATATACATATATACATACATACATACATACATTAAAGAGTTATGTCAGACAAAAGAAAAAAAAATCAAATTTTTATTAATAACAACAACAACAACATTTAATTACACTTTTGATTGTTTGTCGAAATTTGAATAATTCAATTGAATAAAAAGAAGATAGTGAAGCGCTGTGCTAAGCGAAGTTTCGATAGAGAAAGTTAGAAAAGAATTGGATACTTCTTCTTCTTTCTTGTTTTAATGGCACAACAGCCCATGGAGAGCCTAGGCCGAGCTTCTCGCATCCATTCATGCTGTGCACGTTATATTTGTAGACAAATGGAAGGAACCTACATAAAGTTTAATGCCGAATTCGAACGGCAAAGTGGAAAGATTTTCTCTTGGGCGAATTATACTCTTGGAGATTTGCAAATCTACTCACGTTTATCAGCTCCGTTTTTGAGATTTTGGCGGCCACATCGTAGCACCAACGAAGAATTATGGCATTGAACAAGTCAAGCAATGGCACTAGGGAAAATTATAAGATGAAGATGACGATGAACGATCGATCATTGCTACTGTAATTGCACCTCAAACATGGCGCTGAAACTTTAAAGGTTCTTCTTTAAGGTCTTCGTGCCCGCTAACTAGAAGAGTTAAATCCTGCTGTGGTCGCTACATAATAGGATAAATTTTATCAATTCTAGAAGGGGAATTTTGTACTTTGCTTAAACTTGAGTGGAAATGAATGAAAGTTGTTGTAAATATTGTATAAAATACGATCATATGTATGTAGGTAAACAATTACGTATTATTGTAATAATTTAAAAAGCTTAAAACATTTTCACAATCAATACAAAAATATTTACATATTGGCATAAAAAAATCAGCGAACAAATTGTCAAATCCCTTAACGACTCACAAAAAAACTGTCAGCAATCACAATGAAACAATAAAAAAGTCTCCCGCATAAAATACAAAGAAGAACATGAGCGGATTTAACTTAACACGGGAGGCTTTCAATATTTTAAGTATTTACATGCATTGAGGAGTTAGTTAATAAATATGTAAAGCAGCTAGAAATATAGCAAAACAAAAGCACGCTCACAAAAGCCAGGATCCACTCCTACAGCAAAAATTAGGTAAAATTAATGCGCCCACTATTGAATTGAAGCGGGCACTGTACAATGGACACCAAGAACAACTGAAAAACGCCAGGCAGAATCAAATAACAGACATCGGCATTGGACACATGTGTGTCATATCGCTAAGCTAACGAAATGTAAGAAACAGAAAACAGCAATAACAACAAAATCAACAACAACAGGAGCAGCGACGTACTATAATTTAAAGTAAATCCGAAGGCAGAGAGTTAAGCTAAAGTATGTAAGAAAGAGAGTTTGCCCCTTTACAGGGACAGACGAGCGGCAAATAAACAAAGCGACAGACAATGTACATATGTACATACATAGTCGTATGTACATATGTATACATATGTACAATATTATGTTGAAATGTATGTAGGTATGTATGCATGTGATTCGTAAATAAAATATAAGCGTATACGCTATAAAAATATCAAGCTCCAAGTTGATTTTTTAAATTTGTTTTTTAATTTTTGAATGTCGTTTCTTTAGTTAGAAATCCCGAATATATGAGTATTTATATACATACATACATACACGTACCTACCTGCATATATGTAGATATGTATGCAGTAAATAGCAGATCTGAAATTCATTGTCAATGATGTTACTCACACAATTCAGTTTCATAATTTATTGAATTTTGTTTTTGTTTTGTACTCTTACTAGTGAGGTACCTACTAAATATTTTCTGTTTTTCGGTTTGCATTAGACTAGAGTGAGAATCTAATGCAGAAATACATATTCCTTGAAGCGTTTTAATCTCTAACCAACCTGGTCTTCCTTTCTTTTTCTTAGCCTGCACCATTTGTTGGAATAGAAAGTAATCCATACGCTACACAAATTTGCAATCTCTTAAGATTTGTTTTTTTTTCTTCTTCTTTTAGCCTCTAAGTTACTATAACTTTTATTTGTATTTTTTCTAATATTTTCATTTATGTAATATATTTTGAAGTTAGTTTGTAAATACCATATATTCAATATTTTAATTTAATTCAATGTGGCACGTTAGGAAAGCGACTTATTTTTCGGAATACAAATAGGCCTGACAAAAACTAAATATTTTTATAAGAAGAATATTTTTTAATAAGAAATACAATACAATACAACAACATTAAAATGCAATTTACAGCAAAATTTCAAATGTGTCGGTTATGGCCAAATACTCGACCGAAACCGAATATTCGGTCGAACACTACATAGTTAACTAGTTAATATGTAGAGTATTCTTCTGCGGCTGTTGAGTGGGCATATAATGATCAGCTATTATGGAGCAATAGTGTGGTCGCTGTGGCGTAGTGGTAGTGCGTTGGACTGCTACGCAGAGTGTCCGGGGTTCGAATCTCGGCACAGGCAAAATCCAAAAAAGTAGAAAAAATAATTTTTCTACACGGCACCACCTCTTGTCAGGCAATGGCAAACCTACAAGAGTAAAAATTGCTATGAAAAGCTTTTCCTTCGCCGTTTGGATTCTGCTTTAAACTATAGGTCCCTTCCATTAATGTACAAATATAACACGCACAACATGAGTGGATGCGAAAAGCTCGGCCTAGGCCCTCCATGGGCTGTTGTGCCATCAAAAGTAAAGTAAATTATGGAGCAAACTACAATGTATGCAAGTATTATTATTTTCACTAAAAATGATTTGCAATAAGCTACAAACCACAGGATTTTCAGTGATTCAGTGATTTTGCAAAAGTTGATGCACCACAGTTACATAATATTATGGTGTTAATCTAGTGAAAATAGTTCTTATTATGTAAGAATAAATAACAATAGGCGATGGGGTCTCTAGGTTGAGCTTTTCACATCCACTCGTGTTGTATGAGATATATTTGTAAACGAATGGAAGGGACCTACAGTTTTACGACGAACCGAACGGCAAAGTGATAAGTTGTTCTTAGTCAATTTGTACTCGTGAAGTTTTGCCATTGCTAGCAACGAAGCCTGGTCAAAATCTCTCAGTTTCTATTCATTAATTCAAGGTACCGTAAACATGTTCTGCGAATTGAAAGCGAGTGAAATATAGAGCGCATGCGAACACAGCTCAATATCATTACATCATTACAAAGTCAAGGAAGGCTTAAAGGATAAAACTGCCCTTGTCGATATGTCAGCTGTTATGGTATTTATTGCTTCGTAAGCTTCGAAGCCGCTATTCGCTGTAAATATAACTAACCCCATTGCCAAATACAGGAACAACCCATGCAACTAGATCAGATTACGTGTACACCAGTTTTGGACTAGACTAATTTTTTCCAGGGCACTTTCTCACTCACACATGCATAGAACCACACAACTAAATACATATGCACAATGATAAAGAGCGAAATACTATATAAACAAATAAATAAACGTAAAAACGAAATAAAAATTATTCTTGCTTTTGTGCATTTTTACTTTGTTCGTTCGTCTACTAAACAATGACGACGACCACAACAACAACAACTTCGACGCTGACCACGGTGATGACGCTACTTTGTACGGAAGGGTACGATGTATGCCAGGGTGGTAAATGTATATTTCACATGATTATGTGTCGAGTTTATAATTGAGACAAATTGTACTGAATACCATTCATGTTCATGTTCATGTTTCAGTCATGTGTGTTGAAGCCTTACTTTACCGAAACGGTAATTCGCCTTGGTTTCATCTGTCATTATTGTTTGTAAGCTCACACAAGAAGACTTCTTCTATGGACCTCCAAATCAGTTGGAGACGGTAGAAAATAGAAAGGATAGTACATAGTACAATTTTCGCTGTGGTGTAGTGGTAGTGCGTTGGTCTGCTACGCAGAGCGTCCGGGGTTCGAATCTCGGCACAAGCAAAATCAGAAAGTAGAAAAATAATTTTTCTACACCGCACCACTTCTTGGCAGGCAATGGCAAACCTACAAGAGTAAAAATTGCTATGAAAAGCTTTTCACTTCGCCGTTCGGATTCGGCATTAAACTGTAGGTCCCTTCCATTCATGTACAAATATAACACGCACAACATGAGTGGATGCGAAAAGTTCGGCCTAGGCCCTCCATGTGCTGTTGTGCCATTAAAAGTAAGTAAAGTAAGTACAATTTTCATTCCCTGATATTGAGAATTTACTTGCTATTAAATAAATTTAGATTTTTTAGCTAATGCCTCAAAAAAAAAAATTTATCGAAAAAATATAGAGTAGTCATAAAACTCTATAAGAAAATCAGCTGAAGGTTCATTGGTATCTTCACATTTCACTGTACCCTGTATCATACAAATTACCTCCGAGGCATATTAGTCATGACCCGTACTGTCTAACGTGCCTGGATCAGTGTGAAACAAATGGTTCTGTTCACGGAGGAGAAAGACGAGATTCGAAGTCCACCGACGGCGGCGAATCTGGTGGATGATGCGGAATGAATACAAATTATGAAAGAAATTGACATTGAAAAACAAAAAAAAAAAAAGAGGCTACTACAGCTGGTACAGTTGGTCAGTCAAACATCTGCAGCAATGGTCGCGGTAGACAAAACTTAGACTGTCAAAGTAACTAACGAACCGAACGATAATACCTATGATGGCGTTCTTCTGGACCCCGAGGTTATCCTGCCAGGCTAAAACCTTTAAATGTTTTCCTTCTTGATTAAAGGAGGCATGTTGGGCTCCTCACCCGCTACCTCCAATGACTGCTCACCATCTTACATTGAAGGAGTAGCAAGTTGCCAAATAACCTCCTCTAACCCATTGATTATACAACGAAAGGTTAGACGGCTGAGTATTCTAATTATTATTATTATTCTGCAGCGACCAACTCCGATGTTCTGAACAAACTGAACCGACTGCGTTCTTAGTTCTAAGATTATTATGGCCAAGGTTAGACAGGATGAGAAGAAGAGCTCTCTTATTGCTTAACAAGTGCGGGTGTTTACAGGAGTCATCACGGAACATTGTGCGATTACACTTAATTAACCTGCACTTGAAAAACAGATTAAGTAGAAAGTGTCGCCATGGGAAAGAGGACAAATCAATATTTCACCTTCCATGTCAATGCTCAGGAGTGTAGCAGGAGAGATTGCAGTGCATAGGGTCGTGATTCCTCACAGGTCTAACAGAGATAACGAAAGTGGAGAAATCGGACCTTATCGCATTCATATGGAGAGCCAAATAGTTTAATAAGGACACTGAGCGGACCAGCTTGACGATAACGTGGAGTTTTCTTTGGTACTTAAACATAAGTATGTATATGAAGACATACGCAATGGACTTACTGGTCACCGAGTCGAGGTATGGAGCTAATACACGCGCAGAAAAATATTTTATGATAATTTTTAAATCTGCAATCGTTGATCTCTAGCTCAAAATATTAAGAGATAAGTGTAATGAAACGATTATTTGCGTATTAAATTGTACTGAAAATTATTCCAGAAAATAAGTTACTTTTCATGCCTGACATGTAGTTACTCAAAATTTTACTCATTTCCGCCGCACTCACACACAAGGAGAAGTTTCAGCCAAGGAGTATTTTACTCACATTCATTACACGTACGCAGAGCATCGTTTTGTTTCATATTGGCCCAATGCAATAGTATGTGTGTTCTCTATATTCCATGCACATTTACATACACATTGAGGGGAAGAAGAACGTGGAAAACGGAAAGTAAGCTGAGCACAGCATAATGTCTTCAAATCAAAGTTAGTCCAGTTTTACACTTCAAGACGAGAGGAACGATTGTATAAAGCGCGGACATAGTGCGGTTGTCGCTTTAGCTTTTAGCGCCCTTTTTTGTTTTAGTTTTATTATTCAACAATTTTTGGCAAAAACTTTGGCTTGCAACAAAACAAACAAAAAAACAAAATTATATCTGCTAAATTGATTTTTAGTTAACCATGTGTAAATTGGCAATTGCGAAACATTCAAAATTCAAAATTTTTAAAATGACAAAATTTTAACTCCGCTTATTTCGATTAAATTTTAATTTTTATAATTTCATTTTTATAATTTTTAACGAACGAAAGAATAAGACGATGGTAAAACGCGAAAAAACGTGTGCTACAAACAAAAGCAATCAGCGGGAAATGCTAGCGTGTGAGTGCATATGTGTGCTTGTGTGCGTTGTGTGCAAAGGCCAAGCACTTATAAAAAAACCACAAAAGCAGCGCGCAACAAATTAAACAAGCATTAAAGAACACAAATTAACTCTTCTCGCGGGAGCGTTTAACACTTAGATTTCGCAATCGCCGCTGCAACGGACACGAAAACGGCGAAATTTTATATTGCGCCTTCGCATATGTGTGTGTGTGTGTGTGTGTGTGTGTGTTAGTGTGCATTTGCATAAACCAATGCACTGCCTGCATGGATAAGTCGTCGCAGGACAATTAATAAGATCCTTCGAAAAATACATACACAACACTGGAAAATGCACCACTTTAAAGACAAATGTGAAGTGAAATTAACAAACAAAGGGAAGAAGCATTAAACTATAATATAAAAAGATATGTGCGTGTTATAAAAAAAATTATTTCACAGACACAATAATTTAAAAACACACAAAAAAACAAAAACACATGATTCAAAATTAATAATAAGAAGTTCAAAAATGTTTAAGCCTCACTTGCATCTCAAATACTTTGATTTCCTTTGTAAATAACTGCCAAAATTAATGGAGGCTTCGAAGTCTCAACTATCACCGCAAGTGGCTGGGAATGCCGCTACCGTAGGCAGTGAAAACAATTCCGGCAGCAGTGCTGTTGTTAGCGGGAGCATCGAAAGCACTGCCGCCACTCCATCAACGACTTTAGCAACGACAGCCATATCAGTCGCGACTGGTACAATTAGTGCTGCAGCAGATTCAAGCGACGGTGAAAAGCCACTGGTATCCCAATCAACATTAGCACTAGCAGAGCAGCCACGCTTACAACAACACTCTGCTCAATCCAGAGCACAACTGAATTCATTAAATCCGATGCATAGCAGACTATACGCTCCTTCGCCTCTTGCCCATCAAACCCATATGCATCAGCAACATGAGACCCAGCAGCTTCATCTACAACAGCAGCAACATTTGCAACATCCCGGATACCCTGCATATTTGAACAGATACGATTCCTTTTACCAGGATCACCATCATTCGCAGTTTAGCCACAGTGGAACTCCTGTGGGCTATGGAAACACTACTACCTCAAACTTGTACTGCAGCGAGAACAGCGGCATGCTCTTCGATTATAAGAGAGCACGCCTTGATTGTCGCAGTGGTATTAATAATCATGACGACGGTCGCACGCCAACAACCACAGCAGGGAATGGCAGCGCTTCAGTCTCAACTACAACTGTGATGAGTCCACGAGTTGTTAACTCAAACAGCCCTACCTCAACGTCATCGAATTTACAGGCATCCGCCTTGATAGGCGGTGCCAATGGTGGTGTCAATCCTGAATCGCCGATTGAACGCTGCCACCTTAAATGCAAGAAATGTAATATTATATTCACCAAAGAATCGGAACTACTCGACCATATTTCTAATATACACGGCGCTTCACCGTACGGCAGCAGTGGATATTCAAGTTCACCTTATATCAAAGAAGAACAACTGCCCGCTCCAATGCAGCAGCAGCAACAGTGCGGCGGTAACAACGCAGATGAAATACTTGACCTGGACTCGCAGAAAATGATATATTCGACGCAGCACATGCAACCGATGTTGCAACAGCCGAACGACCCGTTGCATTCAATGCACAATATGCAGCAACGTAATATGCCCGTCTGGAATCAATCACAAAGTTTGCCGGAAAATTCGGTTTATTTGCAACAACAGCAGCAGCAGCAGCAGCAGCAGCAACCGCATGAAATTATAGCGCATAAACTGCAAGAGCAACCGAATCAGTCGCAATACCAAAGCAACATTAAGCAAGAGTATTCACTCATTAAGACCGAATATGCTGATTCACAAAATTATGTCAATAAATCTTTTGACCCCACCGCTGTAGCAGGGGAAATGTGTTCGCAAAGTCAGCAGGCAACGCAACAACAAATGATGCCGCTCAGCCCCGCGGAATTCCCCTCGACCACCACAGGCTCGCAAGATCAACAACAGCAACCGCAATTTCGTGGGTTCGAACCGCCGACATCTTCATCAGTGCTGCCTGCTACAGGCATAACGCCCAAGGCTGCGAATTGGAAATCGAATGAGGCACGTCGGCCCAAGACTTACAATTGCACGGCATGCAATAAGTGGTTTACGAGCTCAGGACACTTAAAACGGCACTACAACACCACATTACACAAGAATGCTGTTAAATCCAGTGGTAAGCCTGATCCAGCAAATTATCCCATTTCCACGCATCATCATCCACATCATGACCCGAATGTAAAACATAGTCGACGAAACAATGCAAAGAATAATAGTTCCGCTACTGCGGCCAGCGTGGCAGCAGCAACCGCTCAACAACAGCAGCAACAACAAACTCCGTTAGTTATACAGCAGGCGGAACCGCCAAGAAGCCCTCTAGATTTCAATCAGGGGCCGGCGATGGGACAAATGTCTCAGTATTCCGCTTCGCCATCGCCGTTACAACAACAACAACAACAACAAGCGAATGGCATGCCATATCTACAGGCGCAAAATGGTGGTTATACACAGGAATATATGCAGCAAGTGCAATCAACCAGCAATACATCGCCTCAGCACATTCCGGCTGCACCGGCAACAACAACAACCACTTCCAACACAACCGTTTTAAACGGTCACCCAAACGGGCTAGCAGGTCCCTCCGCCCAACAAGTAACATCTCCAATGCCGTCCTCCCAAACGAGGGGCCTGCTAAACACAACATCACCACCAACAACAACAACACCCACAACAATTACAACAAAGATCGAACACACGGAGGACCATCAACAACAACATCAACAGCAGCAGCAGCAGCAGTTGCTGCAAGTGGACGAGAAGATGGAAGTATTTCACGGCATGACGAGGAAAGTAATGCCAGAGAGAGTGGACTTGGATCGAATGCAACCATACAGTCATCAGGCGCTACATTATCCTCAACCGCCGCCGGAGAGCATCCAGCTATCCCCCAGTACTACTTGCAGCCAACCATACCAGGAACATCTTCTGGAAATACCACAAATGGCGGCCAGCACTTTCTGGCACACCACGCCGCCGTCACCTCAGCAACATCAAATCCTTACACCCAGTATAATGGAGCAGCAGCAGCGGCAGCCATTCAACAGTCTTTTGGATATCAGCAAGCCGCAGCAGCAGCAGCAGCTCAACAACAATATGCCGCTGTTGCAGCAGCACATCATCACCATGCCCAACACAGCTATTACCAATATGGACAAAATCCATATGGAGCACAACCAGCACCACCTCCATCAGTTGGTGGCGGCGGAGGACCAGGAGTTTCAAGCCCAATGCAATTCTCCGGCCCACAGTACCAACATCCGGCAAACCATCACCAATTTCACTCCCCATATAGCCACCACACAGCTGCCGCTGCAGCAGCAGCACATCACCCAATCATACCAACAGCTGGAACGGGAGCTATTATGCCCACAGCAGGTATCGGAGCAGGTGCTACAGGACCAGACCTATCTCACTACTATTGGCAGTAGTGCTGATTCTAGCATGAATGAGCCAGCCGCATCATGCACGCGATATAATGAAGCGGCAGCAGAGAACGTGGAAACAAGTCTGCAATTGGAATATGCCAATACCACGAAACGATCGTTAGATCAAAACAGCAACCCCTCACCGATCGTACACACGGAAGATTTCTACAACAACATTCACAGTGATAGCAATAGCAGTGGTTTCGTTGATACACCTGACGAAGTCAAATCAGAAGACTCCGCATACTTCACCAATAAGAGTAGACCAAAACGATCAATCAGGAAACTTAAGCCACAGCAGTCAACAATTTGCGACAACGGAGGAAAAGATTCCTCTACCAACGACACATTAGATGAACATCTGAAAAAAACAGAAGAAAAAGGTATGCAATATCAATGCGCCCATTGCGTGACGCATAAATCAGATCAGGAACGACATATACATTATGAACATATCAAGAAGAATCACGCTTGTCCAAAATGCGGCAACAAACCTTTTTCTCGTAATGACCATGTGGTCGAGCATATCAGGAAACCCAAAACATGTAAAAGCAATTCGAGTTGATATTAATATTAAAATAGTCCTATTATAGACCTATATAATAGTCCTATATCCATAGACTAAATTATTATTAAACAAATACTTAATATTATATTTCTCTTTCTTGTAAAGGACGTTGGGGTACCTTCCTACACTACCCCCATCATAGAATTATTATTTTTTATTTTGTAAAAGTGGTTCTAGTTTAAAAACTTAGGTTTATTTATAATTCAAGATTTATTTTATTTGTTTGGTAATATTCATTTAATTGTTTCACTGTATATTTATGTTTATGAGATTAATTAGAACAAAGAAAATAAATTGGAAAAAATAATAATAAATTCATAAAAAAATAACCAAAATTTCATTTTATTATCCTTTGGGGAATGGCAGGATGGAATTAAGCGTTTACTCAAAATTGCCAAACGTGGTTTTCGAATCTACTGACGATGTGATTGTTAGTATTTTATAGAGATTTACTTGTTATTTACTTGTTTACTGTTGGCGATGGCCTAAGCCCCTCCCCCCTGTAACGTATATCTTTTTAATGGCACAACAGGCCATGGAGGGCCTAGGCCGAGCTTTAACATAATCATAGCATAAGAGGCCGATGAAAATTTCGCTGTAATTTTGGAGGGTAAAAAAGGCCCACTTGGGAAGAAATGGTAGATAAGAGTCAACCCCAATGGTAGATAAGAGGCAACTCTGTAACTGTTGCCTCTTCCGAACATGGGAAAGCCATGATGGTAACCGAAAGATTAATCTGTTAGTGGTACCGAAAAAATGAATCAAGGAAGTCTTAGTGAAATTCCACAGTGTTTGCAGTGGCGGTCATTCAGCGAATACGGAAACAGTAGGAAAGATCAAAAAGTTATTGTGCTGGATTGGTTGACAGGACTCTATTGCACTTTGGATTTGTCGATGTGAGCAGTGCTTGGCCGACAAAGTACCAACAAGAAGAAGTAATGGTAACATGCGCCAATACAACGTGGAACCACCTTATCAAGAAAACGATTATATATTTGTTCGGGGCGAACAAGCTTAACTAGAGGGCAGTGTGACGATACTTCCAGAACAGCTGCATTCGCATGCATGCATGTGTATGTGCATCTAGATAAGCGCATCTATAGTATATGATGTTGATCGACAAGAGAGATATTGCGAGTCGTTTGGAGTTCGTAAGGAGGTGAAACGGAGGCTGCAGAAAAATAATAAAAAATCAGTCAAATATTAATCATGATGTTGACCGACATAAATATTAATCCTGGCTTTAGCAAAATCTATACATATATCAATGCAGAATCGAGGTAAAACAAAGTTTCCAACATTACGAGCTCTAAGTAAAAAATTAGAAAAAAAATATTCAAATATTAAGTTGATTAGTCCGATAGAAATTGTTTGTGTAACATGGGTTTGCCATTCGTACTGATTTTTATGAAAAGAACTGATTTTTCTAAGTCTATAATTTGTACAGATAAGTGGTGATTTTGGACCTTTTGGAATTTATTTAACAACGCTATTCGTTCATTCAACATGGGTTAATTGTATCTCACTCCTCCAAAATATACTTTTTAAAACAATATGGAAATATTATGCTTATGCTCATTTTTGTCTCGATAAATTACATAATGAAAAATGTAAACTAGTTAATTTAGTAGTTGTGAGGCTATTTAGATCATTCCTAGACGATTGTACCGGTCCCACTCGGTTATAATTCTAGACGAGTACTTCGAAGCAAAGTCTTTATGGAAGAGTAAGTAACATTCATATCGAAATTCGTTTTAGTTTATTTAGAATTTTCACTCTATGATATACCATGCTATGAATTGAAAGAGTGTTTCGCATCTGGTAGTTGATGTTTCTCGATATTGCATCGAAGAAAAGTACGCCTAGTGTGAGAAACTTTGGCTCTGACTTCATACAGTCACATATGTATGCACAATACATCAATCTATGGGAGTAAATATCTTCGGATTTATAATGAAAAATATGCAATGAGTTTTATTTTTCCTAAGTCGACTTTAGCTGTTATTCCTTGTAGCCACAGATATTACTGTCTCTGATTTGGAAAAAACAAGCAAACTTTGGAAGTCTCTAGATTTTGAAAAAAAAACACACAGCCTCCCCGTGGCGTCCCCTGGATAGCGATCTGACACCCGTCAGTGAGCTAACTAATGTGTGCGGCGGGCTTCTCCGAGGCCGTGAATGATGGGAGTGCATCGGGCTTGGAACACACCTCGTTAAAATATTACTTAATGAATCCTCAGAGGCGGCCAGGTAAGTAGTTGACTACCATTTTTTAACTATTATTTTCTACTACTATTTTCTATTACTTTTCTACCACAATTTCCTATTACCTTTCTTCTACTATTTTTCACTACTTATCCACTATTTTTTCGAATTGTTTTTTCTACTACTCTCTATTCTCTACCACTTTTATTTTAATTTAAAGAAACCTTATAATATTCTCAGCTTTTTGATAAAATTCGTCATGAAATACGAGTAAGTATTACCACGTTATATAGCTTCGTGTATATTTTAAGCAAACTCAAGCCTAGGTTACCTATGATAGTAATCATTGTGTATCAGTCACTTCGTTTACCTTCACTTCGATAGTGTTCGCTGTAGCGTAGCGGTAGTGCATTGGACTGTTACGCAGAGTGTCCGGGATTCGAATCTCGGCACAGGTAAAATAAAAAAAAACAACAAAATTTCTACACGGCACCACCTCTTGGCAGGCAATGGCAAACCTACAAGAGTTAAAATTGCCTATGAAAAGTTTTTCACTTCACCGTTAGGATTCGGCATGGAGCTGTAGGTCCCTTCCCTTCCCATTGATTTTCCATTATTTTCTAAGTCTAGCAGGCTAATCACTGTGTGTCTGCCAACTTCATGCTCTGTATTTGATTTTTTATTTTTTTTTTCTGAATTAACCGTAGGCCTCGTATCATTGGAAACAGACTTCATTTCACCTCACATCAATCCTCAACCGATTGTAGGTATTGGTTTTTTTTGGAGCAAAAATTAATATTTAAAATTAATTTTTTTATATTTTGCCTATGGGACGGCCAACTTCGTTTTCAATATTTGATTGTTTTGTATTAATCAACTGTAGACCTCGTAGTATTACATTTTGACTTTGTTTCACCTCCTAATGATTCTCCATCAATTGAATGTGTTGGTTTTTTCTGAAGTCAGGTTTAATTTCATGTCGGTCAACATGATGCTTAATATTTGATTGTTTGTTTTTTTTTAGACCTCGTAACTTTGTGGTCGCTGTGGCGTAGTGGTAGTGCGTTGGACTGCTACGCAGAGTGTCCAGGGTTCGAATCTCGGCGCAGGCAAAATCAAAAAGTAGATAAAATAATTTTTCTACTCGGCACCACCTATTGGTGAGTACAAGAGTAAAAATTGCCTATGTAAAGCTTTTCACTTCGCCGTTCCGATTCGGCATTAAACTGTAGGTCCCTTCCATTCGTGTACAAATATAACACGCACAACATGAGTGAATGCGAAAAACTTGTCCTAGGCCCTACATGGGCTGTTGTGCCATTAAGAGAGAGAGAACTTTGGAAACTGACTTGGTTTCACCTCCTTACGAACTCCTTTTTTTAAATCGAAATATCTCGCTTTTGTCGGTCAATGTCATATAGATGACAAACGCACATGTTTATCTATTCGTGCATGTGTAGTGATCTGCAGTGGTACACACACATATATAGTTATTACGCATCTACGCCATCTGGCGACTTCAGAATGTATTAAAATAGAAATTACGAAATAGCTTAGAGGTTCGTGGACATACTAACTTCTCGTGGCTATGTTATCTTAAGACATAAATAATAACATCATCTGGAAACTGGGAAGAGCTCCGGAATGTTCGTGACAGTGATGAAGTCTGTGCTATAAATGCGACTGCAGCAGCGGATCACAGTGAGTTACGATAATATAATTGTGCAGTAATTTTTAAGTGTTTTGTTAAGTGGTTAATTTAAATAAGTTGCAATAATTTTTTTTTATACACAATCCAGTGATAGAAACTAAATAATAAACTAAATAATTGTAACGAAATATTAAGGTGCTTGAAAAAAGAATTGTAATTTCCCTCTACGAAAGGATCTTCGTATATTTTATGATGATTCCCAAAATATTTAAAATATTGTAGTTCTAACGATTGAGCTGAATCGTCATTTACATAGCTGAATCGTTTAAAAAAAACTTTAAAAATCTACTTTTTATATGGGCAACTTTTTCGCCAAATAAAATTTCAAAAATAAAAGCTACTCTAAAATTAATACGAAATGATCAAATGATTCTTTTTTTTTGCAACATTAATAAAAATTAATTAAAGAGATATAATACCAATGTATGCATGGGCAAGCGAGTTGTTTTTAGTTCATTTTCGAGCACGCTCATAAATAAATCGAATGCATTTGCAGAGAGGAGAATAAAGTGCTAAACTACGCACAGCACATGAAAATGTAAATAAACAGAGAGAATACTATAGCGTGTGAGGAGAAATTGTATGAAGCTCTTTGGGATAAAACTATACCATAGAGAGCGCTTACAATTCCTTTTTTGCAGGGTAATGTTAGCAATATCCTAATCGGTGGAGAAAATCTATGCAGAATAGTTGCGGATAAAATTAAAATATTTAGAATAAAAAAAATACAAAAAATACAAAGTCTGCCCCAGTTTGACATGCTATGTAGAAATGCATTCTCTCTTTGCTCTATCTGTTTTTTCCACAGGACATGCCAAATTTTCATGAAGCATGTGTTCATCAAATTCATACATACGAATTTTACTTTTATATTTACGCTTGCACTAGCATAGGGGTAGCAATTATCTGCTTACGTTCTACTAAACAATTTATGTCCAAGAATTGAATAACATTCGGTGCAATTCCCCACCCGCAGTTTGAAAACTATTGTGCATTAGTAAAGAGCAAACACGTAAGGGAAATTAAATTTCCTGTAAATTTGTTGGTGTATATAAAACAGTACTAAATTCAGCAACTTATTTGTCATGTAGATGTCGCTTATACCTGCAACTTGTAGCGCTATCGTGTGTCAAATTTTTGAATTATAAGTTTCGTTAACGCTATTATTATTCGATCTACATTTAAATTGATTCTTAAGGAGTTAATCCCAATTTTATTCAAATACTCACAATCTATCTTACAGTCAAAGAAATTAGATGGAGAAAAAGGTGGGAGAGAAGTTAGGTGCTTTTTCGTGTTAAGACTTGAGACCACGCAAATTAAAGTGCAATTACGTTACAAAGCATAGAAAGTCAAGGGAATAGAAGGGACCGTGTAGAAACTGTGGAGAATTATTAGGCAACCGTTCCCCTGTCGAATCTCATCAGTGTTACCAGATTTTCAGAGCGCTCTCACATGGTACACATATGGAGCTTATGTGCTTTACACATACACGACATATCGTATCACGCTAGAAAGCTATCGGGCAATGCTTGCAATCGGTTTTATTTGGCGACTGCCGTACGCATAGAGCAGGAAATGTACGGCCAATGCGTGCATATATCATCAAGTTGGGTGCTCTTCGATAGGAGGAGTCGATTGGCGAATACTTCGGCTGTCTGTTGTGATTGCAGCTTTTCCACATCCAGCTTTCTCTTAGTAGTAGCAACCAAGTAGTAGTGGTCTGAGTGGATGTTTGCCGCACGTATTGTGCGTACGTCTAGTACATTGGAAGCGTGCCTTCCAATTGAAATATCCTTTATGTTGAAATATCGTGCTTCTTTTGATACATCAAATTATATTATATTCTAAATTTATATATTTTATGTTATACACTATTATAAGAAACAATTTAAATAAGAATTGCACCAACAATTTATGTAGCTACTTACTTTAGAGGCCTTTAATAAATAAAATATGGCAATACATGTGCACTCAGTATCTATGGTAAAATACGATACTAACGAACGAGAAAAATAGGTTGCTTTCTAGAAAAAAACGATAAATTTACATTTTTTTAAGTTTATAGATATCAAGTTACCAAGCGGCACTAATTATTTACAGCAAAAAGATCAGACCGCAATAGCTTTTGGTCAGCAATTGAGTTGTAAGAATTAAATAAGTAATTTGACGTCATCGGCATATGGTACATACAAATTTTCGAATGTTTGATACATAATACAACAACAGTGAAGTAAGGGCATACTTTAAAAATATGAAGTTAGACCACTCTTATATTGTACATGAATGGAACGTCCGCAACGTTTTGGCCGTGGGCTTTGTGTCCGGTCACCTGCCTATGGCCTTTTGACGAAACAATCTCTTTCCGCATACAGATATTGAAAGAGCAAAATCACGTACAATTTAGAAAAGAAGATGAAACCTTCTAATTGGATAGAGGTTGTTTGTCAAAAGAACCTCTATCTCAATGTATTTCAAAAATGTTTAAAAATATTTTATGTACATGTATTCTACATTTTGCATTCTTAAATTGTATTTAAACTTTATCGATATCTTCTTTTATTTATCAATTAGAAAATAATCACAAAAATTGCAAGAGAAAAATCATATGTAATTTTTTACACATAAAGGGTGGTCTATCTAAAATTTGGAATTTGAACTACTGGTTATTTTGAGTGGTCGCTGTGGCGTAGTGGTAGTGCGTTAGACTGCTGCGCAGAGTGTCCGGGGTTCGAATCTCGGCACAGTCAAAATCAAAAAGTAGAAAAAATAATTTTTCTACATGGCACCACCTCTTGGCAGGCAATGGTAAACCTAAAAGAGTACAAATTGCTATGAAAAGCTTTTCACTTCGCCGTTCGGATTCGGCTTTAAACTGTAGGTCCCTTCCATTCATGTGCAAATATAACACGCACAACATGAGTGGATGCGAAAAGCTCGGCCTAGGCCCTCCATGGGCTGTTGTGCTACTAAAAGTAAGTAAGTAAGTTATTTTGAGTATAGCAACTCCAAGTATATTCGTATTGTGACCGAAAACTAGTTGTAACTGTGTTTAAAGTGAATAAATTATGAATAAATTATATATTAAAACATAAGGAATTTGTATTTAAATTTAGCAACATTAATTTAATAAAATGAAAAATTGGAATTTTTAGATTGGCTTAAACATCCCGGCCCCCTTGAACCTGTGTCCTCGGAAGTGGGACGTCTCGAGACTGCGGATGGTACATATGGCGGCATTAGCAGGCTATGCCGGAACGATGGCATTGGCTGGTCTTTGCATTGGAATATGCTCTTTTTGATTTTTAATTTTAAGCAAGGAATGAAATATACTTGCCTTTTGTGTGGAGAAACTCCAAATATAGAATGAAATAGCGAGAATTCTCTGGAATGAGCGGCGTGACCGAGACGACCATTCACTCTGAGAATATTCTCCTTGTCTAGAAAAGGATTTAACACGAGACGAGTGCTTTTCTTTTCCATAGGCGTTGTTCCAGGGAGGGAGGAACAGAGGGCCACAAAGTCGTGTCTTGATAACTTGAAATTCGTTATGAGGGATAGAGCTTGAAGTGTGAAAATGCTAAGGAGAGTGTTAACTTCGAAAGGCTTATTGGTTGCAGGAGGGCACTAAACCTTTTATCGTCAAGAGATGTAAGGAACAGAATTGTCCTTCTCTCAGGTGCGAACACAAAGGCAAGCTCGATAAGCTTTTTCGAAGGAGACTTATAATCGCGAAAGGCTTATTGCTTGCAGGAGGGCCGCTAACCCTTTGCCACCAGGAGACGAGGATCGGAGTTGTCCTTCTCCTGAGTGTGAGAACAAAAGGCAAGTACAATATGCTTTTCCTGCGCAGAGTTGTAACCGCAGAAGGCTTATTGTTTGCCATCAAGAGATAAGGATCGGAATTGTCCTTCCCTTGAGTGAGACCAAAAGGCCAGCACAGTAAGCTTCTACAAGTAACAAAGTTCGGGAAATTGAACCTGATTACTCTGCGAGGACTGCCTCCACTGAGCGATTTCGCTGTTGTCTATGGTGGAAAGATTCTCTAAGAAGCTGTTTCTTGTATTGATGGAATAATTCATGTATTAGTCTCAATCCGTGCCTGCCACTCAGAGCTGATTGTGTGAGATTTTCGCTCGTTTCATAACAGGCGATAGCCACCCTGCCGGATCAAAACAGTTTGGCAACCGAACGAAAAGTTTGTCGCTTTGTGGCAGAAGTTATCATCGGAATGGAAGGAATGGTATGGGCTAATAAATTTATAATATTTATTTTTTTATTTTTGTACAAATATTTGTAATATTTTTAATGAAAAAATTTATATTTGTACAATATATAATATAAAAATCCACAACTTAATCAGTTATAGTGTAAGTAAATATATGGCACACAGTGTAATATTTTTTACAGGTTGATCGTGTAGAGGTAAACGAATATAGCAAAAAAGAAATTAGGATGGAACTTTCTGTAAAGCAAGAAATGTGTATTTGTTGTTGTACACGTAACTTATTTACTTTATGTACATATCAAATAATATAAAAAATGTATACACAATATTTTAAATACTCGTATGGGAAAACTTAAACTATTTTGTATCTATAGTAAGTAAGTTACAAATAGAATTTATGGGGGGAAAAGAGCTTGTACTTGTGGTACTTACATGTTTATGGAAAAAAAGGAGGTAATTGTTTCCTTTGGGTCTACTTGGTGTGCTGTTGTGTGTAATTTTGTGGTGGTTGATTTTGCGTTATTATTGTTGTTCCAATTGATGCACTTTTTTATGGTGCGTTAAAGCTTTGGATCACTTTAAAACTCGAAGGATCATGTTTAATTCAGAAGTGAATAAATGATATATTAAAACACAAGGAATTTGTATTTAAATTTAACAACATTAATTTAATAAAATGAAAAATCGGAATTTTTATAATTACAATAAATATATTGAAGAGCCCAACCGACCGGTGTGAAATTCTTCCAGAGAAGAAATAAGAGACAACTCTAAGGATAGAGAAAATGAATAGGAAAGGAAAGGTGCATTAGGATGGCTTAAACAATGCATATTTGCTATTAAGGAAATGTGTCGATGTACGCTTGAACAACGTTGGGAAATACTAAAAATGCACTTGCAAATTGGGAATCATCTATCGAAAGTGTAAGAGAATTACGTTCAAGATTCGAGAGAAGCGCCTTCCACGCAATTTTGTGGATCAGTTTGTGAAACGTGTGCGTGAAACTGGTTCTTTATTAGATAAAACAATACATTCTCGTACTAATACCGTGGGCACAACCGAAAAAATTGATGCTGCTGCTCAGAGGAAGCAAGATGCGTTACAGTGAATGGTTACAGGTGAATGGTGGCATTATCGCACAATGATAACTGATTATTTAGACAACATTCGGGTCCAATAAGATGGCGTGCCGTGTCACACAAGCAGTGCAACAATCGACCTTTTGTGTAGGAAGTTTGAAAATCGCGTTATTAGCCGTTTTGGTGATGTGCATTGGCCACCACCCAGTTGCGATTTGACTCCGTTGGACTATTATTTGTAGGGTGCCATTAAAGATAAGTGTTAAAGATAAGCATGCAGCGACGAGAAATTGTACATTCGAATAATATATAAAAACCGATATGTCATATGTTCAGGCACAGAATGGTGGTTATTCGCAACAATATATGCCACAATTCCAATCTACCGGCAATACATTGCATCAAAATATTTGTGCTTCAACCTCGCCAGCTTCCAACACAACCGTTTTAAACGGTCACTCAAACGGGTAAGCAGGTCCCTCCGCCCAGCTGATAACTCGCCAAACACCGTTCTCCCAAACGAGGGGCCCGCTAAACTCAACATCGGCAACAACAACATTTACAACAGAGTCCCAGTCATTGGAGGTCTTCACAACCGAGGCTATGGACATGCTTCAAGAAATGGATATGACGGAGGAGCAGCAGCAGCAGCAGCAGCAAAACAATATTCCTCTGTTGCCGCCGCCCATCATCCCCATGCACAACACAATTATTGCCAATATAGACCAAATCCATATGGCGGGCCATCAAATCCAATCCCCTTCTCCGCTCCACAATACTCAGCCAATCACCAATTTGCAACAGCATACACTCACCACACAGCAGCACACCCAATCCTACCACCAGCCTCAGGTATGCCCACAACAGGAACTGACCTATCTCAATACTATTGGCAGCAATAATGAAACAGTTGCATGCATACTCAAATTTACACCTCTCTATTGAGCCATCCTTTGACTACCAGTATGGGAACGATTTACTAGTGACGACAACCACAATATCTTCACAGGATAATTTGGTTTCAGCACAACCAAAGAGTTTCACAGCTACCACAAGCACAGGCAACACCTACGTGCGTCAAAAACAGTCATAGTGGTAGCGATAGTAGTGGGTTCTTTGATACGCCCAGGGAAATACTATTGGAAGACTCTGCATGTTCAACAGAAAAAGCTTGATCGAAGAGATCAACGAAGAAACTGAAACCGCTGGTGTCGAGAGTTAAAAAATCATCACCTCCGATACCGATGTCTGAAGGAGAAAGAATGCCAGATGGGCGAATAAAATGCAACAGGTGTACAAAAATTACATCTGGAGAATGCTATTTCCAGCAGCATTTCAACACGAAGCACACGTCGGAGTTAATTCACAGGTGCACAAAGTGCGGAAAGAATCATGCCTCAGAGGACACACTCATAATTCACCTGAAGAATCACGAAGATAAAGGTAAAAACTTTAAATGCACAATCTGTACAAAAACGTACGCCCGTAAACCTGATCTAACAAGGCACATTCAGTGGAAACATGAAACGAACGAATAGAAACACACTTGCTCAATATGCAAGAAAAAAGCTTTTCATTTCGCCATTCGGATTCGGCATAAAACTGTAGGTCCCTTCCATTCGTGTACAAATATAGTACACACAATATCAGTGGATGCGAAGAGAAAAGAAAGCTTTCTTTCATTCTTTTTTTTTTTTTTTTAATTTTTTTAAAACTATTGCAATATTTTATTAAATATTTCTATATAATATTTTTGTTAATTACTTATTCAATTTTTATACATTTTTTTCTACGGTTTTAATTTGTTTTTGCACAATTGTGTCACTTTCAGATACTAAAAAAGTGCATTTGTATTTTATATAATTATTATGTTTTCAAACTTTTATTATTTTCAAGAAGTATAAGTGCATACATTTTGTTAAAATTCAGTCCAAAGAACCAAAAACCAAAGAACATAATCTTACCATACATATTATTTTACTATTTTCTCATAAACTACAATATTATGTATATTATTTTTATTGTGTTCCTACTATGTTTTGAAGTAAATAGGAAACATATTTTTATTATATTTCATTTCACGAAATTTGATTTTTAATTTAACGTAATGTAATTGAAATTGAAATTGAAATTATTTTTTACTTTTATATCTATCTTTAATATTGTTTATTTTATAAGGCAAAAATTAGAAAAATAAAAGTTTTGATTTTTTTTTCAATAAAGTTTAAATTTTTTCTTAATACCGAATAAACGTTTACGGCCAAAATAGGTTGAATTGTTGTTGCAACTAAAAAGATTACATGAAAAACCACAGAAAAGTTGAAGGATTCACAAGTATGGTAGATGCTGCAAGCTTACAAATTCAGTAACACTTCATCGAACACAGTTTGTTGATCATATAAGGTTTAATTTCCTGCAAAGGCAAGACATGGATTCTTAGCAATGTTCCTTTTCTAATCAATACGATGCCTTGTTTTCCTGCCTGTGTATTGTGTATTGACATAAAAAACAAATTAAAAATAGATGAATCAACAGGCGTAAATTTTCACTGCCCCAGGGGCGTACTTAATAAGTAAGTATTTGCCAAGCATTTTTAGTAAATCTTATCTAATTTGAATACCCAAAATTTCATCTTGAGTACGCTCTTTTACTAACTTCTGGGTAAAGTAAAAAATCACAAGACTATGCAATTTGACTTCCTTGACATTGAAGATGCTCTCGATAATACCGGCTAGGCTTTGCTATCACTGAGATGTTTGAGTCTCATTAATTGGGTTAGAAAGGAGCGGTACAAAAATAAACTTATTACAAATACAAATTTGTTTTTTAAATTAATATATTTTATATAGCTCAATCATTTAGTAAGATTTTATTAAATTTATTAAGAAAAAGCCAGTCAGAGCCAGTCGTTAGAGATAAGGATAAGTTTTGTACGCCAACAGGTTTTAAGAATATGAAAAATTGTAGTCGCCGTGGTTTAGTTGGTAGTGCGCTGGCCTGCTAATCTGTGTGTCCGGAGTTCAAATCAGGCAATGGCAAACTTACAAGATGAAAAGCCTTTCTTCCACATCGCCGTACGGATACGACATAAAACTTTAGAACCCTTCAAATCATGCACAAATATAACAAACTCAAAATGAATGGATGCGAAAAGCTCGGCCAAGGTTCTCAATGGGCTGTTGTGAGTTTTATTTTATTTATTTTTTTGATACATTCAACACTCACGGTGTACCCCTATGAATGCAGAGCATCGAGTTGAATGGAAGGAAGATTGATTAATGGGTGAAAGAAGGAGGGAGAATCAGAGAATCAGAGGGAATGGAACCGATAAGGGACACCGATAAAGGGATAGATATTTGCTCAAGTTAAGTCGGTGTTAGCGGACTATACTCGTACACACAATATAATATGATCGAATAAAATGTAACGTTTTCCAAATGCTAGAATTTTTATTTGTTTGATATCATAAATTTTGGTCCTTCGAAAAGAAATATAATTAAAAATACTGAAAAAGTAAGTCAAATGACGTTCAAGGGCATCATCGTTATTGGCCATCATTTGTTTTGTTGTTCTTCACATTGTCATCAAAGAAAAATATTCTCTACATCCCGAACCTATAAATGCAAACACGATTTGGCACTCGTATGAAAAGAAGAATGCATATACTCACAATAGGTGAAACAAAAGCAATGCACATAAGTACATACATGTATTCATTTAGTAGTACATATGTATAGTACATTCATGCGCTATGACTACGCTCGTAAAATTCAATTCATATTACTACTATCTGCAGTTTTTCCCCTTTCGTCTTTCGCGACACAAGTTTCATAAATGCTAACGCATTTTTTCATTCCTCATATTAAATTTTTGATTTTGCAGCAGAAGAACACGACCAAAACAAAGAACGACTGAAATATATATACAATACAATACAATATACCAAGTGTATCAAACACATAAAACACGTCGTTCGGTGGATCAGCTGTCAGAGCTTGCAGTTGCGTCTATCGCTGCTGTCTTTTTGTTTGTAAACAGCTGTTGCACAACTAGGGATGGCACAAACCAATTTTTAATCGATTAAATAATCAAATGAATCAAATGAAATGATAAAAAAATCATTGCAATTAATTGCAATCAATGTGAAAAAATCGATTAATCGATTAATCTCAATATTTTAAATTAATAATACTAAATTGTATAAAGACTTCAAACCACCAAGTTTCAGCACCTTATCTTGTAGTAGAATTCCTTTATCACAGAGTCCCAGACATATTCTAATTGGGCAAAAATCTCAACAATGGCGTATATTTGAAGTTAAGTAGCACCATGACATTAAATCTTTCAAAACACAGCGATCTTAAAGTAAAATAATTGTCTCTTTTTTGAAAGACTATGTTTTGCAACTTTGTGTAAAAATAAAACAAATAAAATATTATATTATTCTTGTTTCATATTCAAAAACAAAAAAGAAAGAAATAAAATTAAAATTCATTTGATCATTTTGCGAAATTGTATTCACTGAAGTCAAGAAAATTTATTCTCTGTTTAAACAATTTTGAAGAAAAAACCATTTTGATAAAAGTTTTGTTGCCACACGACTGCGTTTTTCGGTCGCAGTTGCACCCGCTTTTGAGAAGCGCCACTCAGCTGGTACTGAGGTACCAATTAGATGACAATACTTTTTTGAAAGTCCATACAGTTTTGGGTAAACGGTTTACATTTCTTCCCAAGCATCAATAGTGTTTCCGCTTAGTTCAAATACCTGACAATTGAAATAAAAGCTCATTTCATCTTGTGGATGTGTAAAATCGTTGTCCTTCCTCCTTCTTCTGTACACTAGAGTTTTGTGAGGAGCCCAGAGGTCGAATTCATTCTCTACCGATTCCACTGACGACTCGCTGCCCGTTTCCATAGTATCATCTGCAACTGTTATTTCAGTACGTAAAAACCTCATAACTGAGGCCAACGCTAATGGGTCTTAAAAATAAATTTTTTTGAACCTCGGCTCGAGTAATGTTGATGCAGCAAACTTGATGCAGATGTAACACGATATCTTTTAGTTTTTTAGCGACTATATGTTCGCGACTACTCGACTTAACGTTGCTCGTTGTTCACCACTTAGTTGTGCAGCCATTGCCTCTAATGGTCTCAATAAACTGAGTATTGTCATGATGTCATCTTTTTCCTTAGATTTTATCATTGCCGGTGCGTCAGAATAGTTGAGAAGTATTTGGTTAATATATGAACATAATTCAATGAACCGTTCAAGCATGTACTTAGTAGGTTGAATTCCAACGTATTTTCACATCTAAATGTGCCAAATGAATAATGAACTGCTTTTACGATGTTTGCACCATTGTCTGTCACTACAGCCATTACCTGGTTCATCAATAGGAAAATCTCTCAAAGCAGTACTTAATGAGAACTTCGGAAATATGTGATGCAGTATGTGCATCCGTTAATTTATAAACGCCAATTGTTCCATTAAATTGCTTAGTCCCATTAAAACCATGAATGGTCACACCAAGCATGCTATTTATATCAACATCAGTCCAGGTATCTGTCGTCAAGCCCAAATATGAAAAACTTTTTAGCATCGCTACACATTTTTCTTTTTCTGCATCGTATATTTCACCAATGTGGTTCTTGAAGGTGTTTCTTGTTGGGACTTTATAAAGAGGAAAATGTTACTTCATGAAACTTAAAAACTTATTTTTATAGATTGAAATTTTTTTTCTCTAATATTTTTTGTTTTAATCTACTAAATAGTTAAAGTTGAAAAGAAAAACCGGCAAGATCCCTTATGGAATTGCGGCAGAGAAAAACTTATGTTCGCTATGTTTGTAAAGTACGAAAAAATAAATGTATTCTTTCATATACATAAATGAAGTATGTTTTAACCCGTTTTGATTCCGCATTTGCTATTCCTTTGGTTGCATTCTCTATTTTAACGAATTTATGAAGAACAATTCATAAAGAGCGTAACATAGAGGATATATATTATATAAACTGCTATATTATTTACATGTACCTATATGTACATCTTTTTAGAATTCGAAAAAATGAGTAGTGATGACTTTTTTAAAATAAAATCGGAAGTAGCCTTTTCATTTAAAAGTACCTTTTCATTTTTCACTCTGTAAATATGTAATTGCAGTAACTGCAACACTGTTGTAAGCCCCGTCAATTGGTTCCAAAACAAACTAAAGCGAAACAAACTATCTCTCTACAAATTCTACATACTCGACATACTCTTTACGAAACATACATACTCTTAGGTATAAGTCTGACCGGCTCAACTAAAAAGAAAGAGCAGCATATTCTGTCTGCTAAAATACACAAAAAATTTTCCCTTTTTCGCTGATCTTAAGATGGCAATCTCCATTAACCATTAACACAAGATCATTAAATTATAAGAAAATTTAAAATTACATACATAAATACATAGGAAGATAATGAACCAATTAATCAAAGCAATTAGCGTTGCCATCTCTCAAGAATATGTAACTTCTATTGCAATCAGATCGATGTTACTGGGCCCTATTTCACCAGCCACTTTGCACCCTGCAAAATTTTGCAACTTTTCAAATTGTCACAATTCGCTGTTTCACAAAGTGGAAAAATTATGAAAAGTTGCACATTTGCAAATTGTGTAGGTAAAATACATGGAGTGAGCAACTGTACGCAGAGTCGTTCACCGCGTTTCAGAAGCATTAGTTAAGGTAATATTTCATAATATTTCATGACACTGTTTGCTGGGCGACCAACTGCTTTGAGAATGCTACAGATTTTTCTAGACTGACTTATTAAAAACGAAGTTAATTTTGTAAACCGAAATGGTAAACATTCGTTGAATTTTATGATGATATGTGGACCGAATCGATGTTTTTATAAAGTGAATGCTAATTGGCAAGACAGTGTCCACGATGGTCGTATACTACAAAATTCACAGCTTTTTGCGGACTTACTTTTTTGCATTTAATAATCTCCAAAACAGTTAATTTTATTTGATGCTGTGCAGCACGATTCATTATTTAAAATTTAAGTGTGTTTCCTAAAAATTCTTGGAAATGATTGATTAGCAATACAGAATAAATATGGAAAATGTAATAATGTAGTCCATGATTTGAATATTCGACCGAATCATATTTCGATCTATGTATCTATAATACATTAAGACAATATTTAATCTGACGGCCATAGCAGACATATGCCCGCTGCTTTTATCTCTCAATTTTAATTATACAATATATGCTATTATATAAATAAATACCATCCTTTGCTCTACAAACAGTGGAAAGCAATAACAATGTAGAAAGCAATAACAAAAAAATGTATAATTAAAAAGTCAAAGTCAATTTAGTTTTTTGTGAAATGCTTCATTTATACAAAAATCAAAACATTTAAAAGTTCCAAAATTGCGGAGTCCAAATATTGAAAAGTCTATGTGAAACGAAACAGCAATTGACTTTGCAATTTAAAGAAATACAAATCTACGGAGAAAAAGTGACAAATTTTGACAAGTTTACACGCATATAAATTTATGAGGCATTTACGAGTTTATAGCCTAACTTAATAGAAGGCGTGAAAATGATCATTTTATCCGATGCATTAAAAACATCGATATTTTGCCTAAAGAATCTAAGAATATCAATATAGGCGCACGATGCGTTGCATCGAAAAAACCATCGATATCTTTTTCCCATTCTCATCAGTAGTTCGATCGATGTTGTATTTAGCGCCATATGATCTGATGTGCAGCAGAAAATTTACGCAAAGAGTATAGATAGATTGATTGTAAAAAGGTGCCGGTGGCATTTTGCTCCTGAGTATTTTGGAACTTATTGTCCTTACTGAAAACACATACTTATGGAGACGATTATTTTGACGACACCCTCAATTGCGGATGTAGCCTATTAAAATCAATTTCTAATTTGACAAGCAACAAGAGAGGGGAAAAGAATAAAGATAGAGAGAAGAAAGCGAGTGAAGAGAACTGCTTTCATTGTGATCAAGGCGACAGTTGAAGCCGAAGGCAATTCGTATTCATTCGTTTTTCACGTGGCTGCTATTCGTCTATGAGCAACAGGAATGATGTTTTTTCTTTCTTCGTCGTGATTTCTTATCCTATCAATAAGACCAGCAGATCCTGAATTATTTAGTTTTGATTTTGTATTGCGGTAGGATAGTCGTGTTTTGATTGTGCTTTAAGATTTATTTACTTATTTTTACCAAGAATTTTTTGGCGTAAAAATTTTGTTGTGATACATTTATAGAAATTAATACTAGTGTAAAAATTCAAAATTCGGTTTCAAAATTTAATTTCTAGAATTTAATTGCAAGCGACAAATAAGAATTTCACGGGAACCGTGTGAAATTAACAGAAAAAAACAAACAATCTCAAAAACAGCGAGATGTAAAATAAGTTCTTACCAAAAATATATTTTTAAAATACGAAAGTTTATCTGCAAAAAATATTGAGATTTTTTATTTAAACGATGTACGTGTGCTAAGTAAAAAGTTCCATAGATACAGTAATAAAAATTTAAGAAACACTGTGTAAAAATATAAACTTTAAAAAAGCCAAAAATTTAAAATGAGAATTTTGAAGTCTCAACTGTCACTGTATCAAAATAGTGCAGATGACTTACCCCGTTCTGTCCATATTGGTGTCACAAGTGATATATTTGACAACACTACCGCCAATACAACAAAAACAGCAACCGGTACCAATGGCACTGCTGCCGATTCCATCGATGCTGGTAAGTCACTAACGCCGCAACCAACAAATATAATGCATAATACCAATACCAACAACCCGTGCGAACCACATAACACTATTGTTACAGGACAGTTGTGTCAAATCGAAAATCCTATGGGCTTTGAAAACGCTTCATTTTTCAATAATTATATAGAAAACCACGATAATGGTGGACGCCCGTCGAATATGCCAACAGCAAGTACCGCAACGGAGAATGGAAACGTTTACCCCTTATCAACAGCTGTACATCGTCCACTAGTAGATAGCTCCAGTAGTCCTACCTCAACGTCATCGAATTTGCAAGCATCTGTGTCGATAGGCGGTGTCTATGGTGGTAGTAGTTGTGAATCGCCGATTGAGCGCAACCACCATCAATGTCAGAAATGCGGTACTATGTTTACCAACGAATCGGAGATGCTCCATCATGTTTTTGATGTTCATGGCGAACAATTGCCCGCTCTAATACAGCAACAGTACGGCGGTAACATAGGCGGTGACATAGATGAAATACTTGACCTAGACTCGCAGAAAACTATATATGCGACGCAATACATGCAACCGATGTTGCAACAGCCGAACGAGCCTTTGCATTCAACGCACAATATGCAGAATATCCAGCAACGCCCAATGGATATTTGGAATAATTCACAACATTTACGTGAAAATGAGAGCTATTTGCAGCACCAACAACCACAGCAGTTATCACAACAGCAACAACTGCAGCAACTGCAACCACATGAACAGCCAAATCAGTTTCAATATCAGGCTGGTACTAAACAAGAGTATCCGGTTATTAAAACCGGATATGCTAATTCACAAAATTATAGCAATAGTGCTTCGGATTCAATGGCTACTGCATGGAAAATCTGCTTACAGAATCAACAGCCACCTCAACAACAAGTAATGACGCATAGTCCAGCGGAATTTACACCAACAACCTATCTCAATACTATTGGGGGGGGAGGACCAAGTTTATCACAAGATCTACTTGTGCAGCCTCCATTTCATGAGCATGGAGTCCGGTCATTCCCTCTACACCTTAATCAGGGAGTAGGGATTGAAAAAATTACAAATTATTCCGCTACACCGTCACCGATTCAAACACAACCACAACCACCTCAACAACAATCGCCACTCCAACAATCGCTACACCAGCAACGATTACAAGCGTCCGATATGTCATATGTTCAGGCACAGAATGGTGGTTATTCGCAACAATATATGCCACAATTCCAATCTACCGGCAATACATTGCATCAAAATATTTGTGCTTCACCCTCGCCAGCTTCCAACACAACCGTTTTAAACGGTCATCCAAACGGGGAAGCAGGTTACTCCGCCCAACTGATAACTCTCCAAACACCGTCCTCCCAAACGAGGGGCCTGCTAAACTCAACATCGGCAACAACAACATTTACAACAGAGTCCCAACCATTGGAGGTCTTCACAACCGAGGCTATGGACATGCTTTTAGAAATGGATATGACGGAGGAGCAGCAGCAGCAGCAGCAAAACAACACTCCCCTGTGGCCGCCGCCCATCATCCCCATGCCCAACAAAATTATTGCCAATATGGACCAAATCCATATGGCGGACCAACAGCACCACCACCACCAACTGTTTGCGGGGGAGGACCAAGTGTATCAAATCCAATCCCCTTCTCCGCTCCACAATACTCAGCCAATCACCAATTTGCAACAGCATACACTCACCACACAGCAGCACAGCCAAACCTACCAACAGCCTCAGGTATGCCCACAACAGGACCTGACCTGTCTCAATACTCTCAATACTATTGGCAGCAATAATGAAACAGTAGCATACCCAAATTTACACATCTCTATTGAGCCATCCTTTGATTACCAGTATGGGAACGATTTACTAGTGACAACAACCACAAAATCTTCACAGGATAATTTGGCTTCAGCACAACCAAAGAACCCAACCACACCTACCACAAGCACAGGCAACACCTACGTGAGACTAAACAGTAGCAACGATAGTAATGGGTTCGGCGATACGTCCAGAGAAATACTATTGGAAGACTCTGCATGGTCAACCGCAAATGCTAGATTGAAGAGAGTTAAAAAATCATCACCTCCGATACCGATGTCTGAAGGAGAAAGAATGCCAGATGGGCGTATAAAATGCAACAGGTGTACAAAAATTACATCTGGAGAATGCTATTTCCAGCAGCATTTCAACACGAAGCACAGGTCGGAGTTAATTCACAGGTGCACAAAGTGCGGAAAGAATCATGCCTCAGAGGACATACTCATAATTCACCTGAAGAATCACGAAGATGAAGGTAAAAACTTTAAATGCTCACTTTGTACGAAAACATATGCCCGTAAACCTGATCTAACAAGGCACATTCAGTGGAAACATGAAACGAACGAACAGAAACACACTTGCTCAATATGCAAGAAAAATTTCTCCCGCAACGACCACATGATTAAACATATGCTAATTCATTCACGTAATCGCAGGCCTGTTAATCACGATAAACGCTCAAAGGGGGTATTCGTTCGAAGAGGGACTTAAAAGGAAAAATTCCAGAAGCTTCCAATGGTGTTATTTTCACTCAACTACTCAGGCCTGTGGTGTAGGTGGTAGGTAGGTGGTAGGTGGTGTGTTGGCTTCCTACGCAAAGTATCCGGGGTTCAATCTGGGAACAAGCAAACTTAGAACAGTAAAAATTGCATGTAAAAAGCTTTTCATTTCGCCGTTCGGATTCGGCATAAAACTGTAGGTCCCTTCCATTCTTGTACAAATATAGTACACACAATATGAGTGGACGCGAAGAGAAAAGAAAGCTTTCTTTCATTCTTTGTTTTTTTTTTTTTTAATTTTTTCAAAACTATTGCAATATTTTATTAAAGATTTCTATATAATATTTTTGTTAATTACTTATTCAATTTTTATACATTTTTTTCTACGGTTTCAATTTGTTTTTGCACAATTGTGTCACTTTCAGATACTAAAAAAGTGCATTTGTATTTTATATAATTATTATGTTTTCAAACTTTTATTATTTTCAAGAAGTATAAGTGCATACATTTTGTTAAAATTCAGTCCAAAGAACCAAAAACCAAAGAACATAATCTTACCATACATATTATTTTACTATTTTCTCATAAACTACAATATCATGTATATTATTTTATTCATGTAAAAGTTGTTTATTGTGTTCCTACTATGTTTTGAAGTAAATAGGAAACATATTTTTATTATATTTCATTTCACGTAATTTGATTTTTAATCTAATCTAATCTAATCTAATGTAATTGAAATTCAAATTATTTTTTACTTTTATATCTATCTTTAATATTGTTTATTTTATAGGGCAAAAATTAGAAAAATAAAAGTTTTGATTTTTTTTTCAATAAAGTATCAATTTTTTCTTAATACCGAATAAACGTTTACGGCCAAAATAGGTTGAATTGTTGTTGCAACTAAAAAGATTAAATGAAAAACCACAGAAAAGTTGAATGATTCACAAGTATGGTAGATGCTGCAAGCTTACAAATTCAGTAACACTTCATCGAACACAGTTTGTTGATCATATAAGGTTTAATTTCCTGCAAAGGCAAGACATGGATTCTTAGCAATGTTCCTTTTCTAATCAATACGATGCCTTGTTGTCCTGCCTGTGTATTGTGTATTGACATAAAAAACAAATTAAAAATAGATGAATCAACAGGCGTAAATTTTCACTGCCCCAGGGGCGTACTTAATAAGTAAGTATTTGCCAAGCATTTTTAGTAAATCTTATCTAATTTGAATACCCAAAATTTCATCTTGAGTACGCTCTTTTACTAACTTCTGGGTAAAGTAAAAAATCACAAGACTATGCAATTTGACTTCCTTGACATTGAACATGCTCTCGATAATACCGGCTAGGCTTTGCTATCACTGAGATGTTTGAGTCTCATTAATTGGGTTAGAAAGGAGCGGTACAAAAATAAACTTATTACAAATACAAATTTGTTTTTTAAATTAATATATTTTATATAGCTCAATCATTTAGTAAGATTTTATAAAATTTATAAGGAAAATGCCAGTCAGATTCTTTTGAGATAAGGATAAGTTTTGTACGCGAACAGGTTTTAAGAATATGAAAAATTGTAGTCGCCGTGGTTTAATTGGTAGTGCGCTGGCCTGCTAATCTGTGTGTCCGAGGTTCAAATCAGGCAATGGCAAACTTACAAGATGAAAAGCCTTTCTTCCACATCGCCGTACGGATACGACATAAAACTTTAGAACCCTTCAAATCATGCACAAATATAACAAACTCAACATGAATGGATGCGAAAAGCGAAAAGCTCGGCCAAGGTTCTCAATGGGCTGTTGTGAGTTTTATTTTTTATTTTTTTTTTTGATACATTCAACACTCACGGTGTACCCCTATGAATGCAGAGCATCGTGTTGAGTGGAAGGAAGATTGATAGGTGGGAGAAAGAAGGAGGGAGAATGAAAAAGTAAGTCAAATGACGTTCAAGGGCGTATCGTTATTGGCCAAAAATCGATTAATCTCAATATTTTAAATTAATAATACTAAATTACATAAAGACTGTCTTGTAGTAGAATTCCTTTATCACAGAGTCCCAGGCATATTCTAATTGGGCAAAAATCTCAACAATGGCCTATATTTGAAGTTAAGTAGCACCATGACATTAAATCTTTCAAAACACAGCGATGTTAAAGTAAAAGAATTGCCTTTTGTTTGAAAGACTATGTTTTGCAACTTTGTGTAAAAATAAAACAAACAAAATATTGGAAACATATCAAAACAAATAAGAAAATATAAATATTCAAAAACAAAAAGGAAAGAAATAAAATTAAAATTCATTTGATCATTCTGCGAAATTATATTCACTGAAGTCAAGAAAATTTATTCTTTGTTTAAACAATTTTGAAGAAAAAACCATTTTGATAAAAGTTTTGTTGCCACACGACTGCGTTTTTCGGTCGCAGTTGCACCCGCTTTTGAGAAGAGCCACTCAGCTGGTACTGAGGTACCAATTAGATGACAATACTTTTTTGAAAGTCCGTACAGTTTTGGGTAAACGGTTTACATTTCTTCCCAAGCATCAATAGTGTTTCCGCTTAGTTCTAATACCTGACAATTGAAATAAAAGCTCATTTCATCTTGTGGATGTGTAAAATCGTTGTCCTTCCTCCTTCTTCTGTGCACTAGTGTTTTGTGTTCATATGTCATTCTCTACCGATTCCACTGACGACTCGCTGCCCGTTTCCATAGTATCATCTGCAACTGTTATTTCAGTACGTAAAAACCTCATAACTGAGGCCAAAGCTAATGGGTCTTAAAAATTAATTTATTTGAATTTCGGGTCGAGTAATGTTGATGCAGCAAACTTGATGCAGATTTAACACGATATCTTTTAGTTTTTTAGCGACTATATGTTCGCGACCACAGTGTACTAATGGAATCACTTGACTTAACGTTGCTCGTTGTTCACCACTTAGTTGTACAGCCATTGCCTCTAATGGTCTCAATAAACTGAGTATTGTCATGATGTCATCTTTTTCCTTAGATTTTATCATTGCCGGTGCGTCAGAATAGTTGAGAAGTATTTGGTTAATATATGAACATAGTTTAATGAACCGTTCAAGGATGTAGTAGGTCGAATTCCAACGTATCTAACACATCTAAACTTGGCTTTAGCATTTTGCCTTCAGCCACTCCGCAGCAGCTTCCATATTTCGAAGATCATCATTAGCTTTAACACTTCTTTCTAGCCACTTAACTAGTTCTTTGCATTTTACAACAACTGGACATTTACTTCAGGAATGCTTAGTTAGTTTTCACATACCAAATTGAGGGTGTGTGCAAAACAAGGAATATGGCGTTTTCTGCCAAATGAATCATGTACTGCTTTTACGATGTTTGCACCATTGTCTGTCACTACACCCATTACCTGGTTTTCGTCAATAGGAAAATCTCTCAAAGCAGTACTTAATGAGAACTTCGGAAATATGTGATGCAGTATGTGCATCCGTTAATTTATAAACGCCAATTGTTCCATTAATTAACTGTATTAATATCTGTGAAGTCAAGTTTTAAAAAGTGCGTACAAATTATTTCACATTATAAAGTTTTAAGCTTTTTTTAAAAAGCGTAAAGTTTTTCAGTGTAGAGACGTGGAAAAACTCTACGCGTAAACGGTGAAGGTCGGCTGTTTTAGTCCACATTAAGGCTAAATAAAGGCTGGTAAGAACCAACAATAAAGAATATATACAAATCACTTTGTTGACAAACAACTGTTGCTCGACGAAAACAAACGCAACGGCATAAGAAACACACAAGCTCCACTTCTGAGCGTTAAAAAACAACTTACTTACTTACTTTTAATGGCACAACAGCCCATGGAGGGCCTAGGCCCAGCTTTTCGCATCCACTCATGTTGTGCGTGTTATATTTGTATATGAATGGAAGGGACCTACAGTCCGAGATTCGACCCCGGACACTCTGCGTAGCAGTCCACGCATTACCACTACGCCACAGCGACCAGTTAAAAAACAACTGCCTATAAGTATACTAAATTTTCGATGTTAGCTGCGACAAGCTCCAGCCACATTGGTGGCGAAAATAATGATGCTCTTAATAAAAAAAATGGCAGATTAGAAGGTCTATGCGGCGTACTTCACGCAGAAATAACACAACTCAAAAATGAAAATCAAAAACTTAAATCGCAACTGGAAATTAAGACAGTTTCAAAGCAAGATAAAGATAAAGAGCAGACCACAACAACATACGAAACAGATGAAGAAGATCTTGCTCGAGAAACCGACTGGATTGTTAAAAAAAATAATGAAAGAGCCTCAAAGAAGCGTAAAGCTACTATATCTCCAAGCGTGTCACCTGATCCTGACAAGGTGACGCAAAAGCAACGAGATGAAACGAAAAAGCCACCAACCAAACTACGTCCGCCACCAATAATGGTATCTGTCTCCGACAACTACAATGATATACGGAAAATAATGAAATAAAAAACCCAAAACAAATTTTTAATAAAACTTATGAACAATAACTTGTGCCAAATCAGTACTTTTGATGCTAACGATTATCGGGAAGTAATCCGGGCCCTATATGAAGCAAAACTTTCATGGCACTCATATGAAGATAAACAGTACAGACCAATAAGAGTCGTAGCGAAAAATCTGCATCATTCATGCGATCCGAAGGACATTGTAAGTGACATCGAAGAAAAGGGGCTTAAATTCGTAAGCGCGCTTCACAAACTACTATTTAAAACCAAGAAACCTCTGGATATGTTCATTTTAACATTTGAGTACACTGAAGATACCAACAAAATTCATGAAATCAAAGAGATTCTTAATATGATTGTATCTATAGAAGCAATAACACCACCAAAACTTATCCTTTAGTGCACTAAATGTCAATCTTTCAACCACACCAAAAACTACTGTCAAAAGCAACCTATAACATAAGGTGAAATGTGCAGGCACGAATCCATAAACTGTGAAAAAAATGATGACAGTTACCCAAAATACTGCAACTGTAGCGAGCTACATTCAGCATCATATCGCGGTTGTGTGCTAGCAAAGGAGTTACAAAAACTAAGAGACCAAAAAACTAAAAAAGCCCCTGCTGAAACAGACAACAGCAAAAGACCCATGGTATATACAAATTGAAGAAGCGCCAAAGTAAGTATCATATGCTGATGCCATTAAATCAACAGCCCCCGTTGCCCAAAAAGCAAGCATACCCGATAAAACACAAAATGCCCTTTTAGTTATTCTTGAAAAACTAGAGGCAATAGAAAGTCGCTTAGACAACTTGGAACAAAATTATTATTGTGCTTCTGAATGATTGCTCTCAAAATAATTGAATGGAATGCAAATGGTTTGCTTCAACACAAAAACGAATTAGAATTTCTTTTCCAGACAGAAAACATAGACATATGCCTCATAAGCGAAACACATTTCACAAAAGAATCGTACATCAAATTTAAAAACTATAAGTAATACTTATCACACTATTCATCCAAGCAATAATGCCAGAGGTGGAAGTGCTGTTATAATTAAAAACAACATTAAACATCAACAAGAAAATAAACTCTCTAACTCTAGAGTTCCAGGCAACAACTGTTACAATGGAAGAAAGTGGTTTCAAAATCCAAATAACGTCCATTTATAGTCCACCGAGACATAATATAAAATGTGAACAATACATAGATATGCTGAATGTAAAACTATACATAAAACTATAATTGGTGGCGACTTTAACGTAAAAAATGTTCACTGGGGGTCCAGACTATATACCACAAAGGGAAAGGAATAGCTTAAAGCATGTCAAGCCACGGGATTTGATATCGTCTCCACTGGTTCTCCAACGTACTGGCCAAGTGATACAAATAAACTATGTTATTGATTTTTTCAATGTCAATAAAATTCAAAAAATACATATTGATGTTAAAGCTGGATTCGATTTAAATTCTGACCATTCACCAATATTACTTACTTATTGGTGCAGCATACTACACACGCATCCCATACCGATATTAACGAACCGTCTAACAGACTGGAACTATTTTAAGACACAGATGAACGAAAATATCGACTTATCCGGCAAAATACGAAACATTGAAGACCTAGAGAGGGAAACCCATAGCTTTACTAGTTTGATTCAACATTCGGCATAGCGCTGTACGCCTCTGGTGAAAAGCAAGCAATCCGATAATATTTATCCGCCCGAAATTCTAAATCTAGTTTTAAAAAAAAGTAAATTTCGCAAAAAATGCCAACAATCACGTTTAGCACAAGATAAAAGAAACCTTAATAAAGCCATTCAAAAATTTAGACGAAAAATCAGAGAACTCAAAAAAGAAAATACTAAGAAATATCTTACGAGCTTGACATATGACAGCAAAGCTATGACAAATTATGATAGACCGATTTCCCAAAACCCTCCCTTAAGGAAAAATAACAATGAATGGGCAAAAAGCAACATTGAGAAGGCAATCGTACTTGCTGAATACCTTAGCAACACCTTCAGTCTAGAAGAAACTCAGCGCATAGAGCCAAATATTAACCTAGACGACGAAACTATTCCGCTGTTAAAAAACAAAGAAATAACTGTAGAAATTAAGAAGCTAAAGTTAAAAAAATCACCAGGATACGACCTCATAACTAGTGAAGTGTTAAAAAACTACCACCAAAAGGAGTGGCTAAGCTTGCACAAATATTCAATGCGGGAATAAAATTAAAACAGGTTCCAAGCTACTGGAAAGCTGCTGAAGTAGTGATGGTTTTAAAACCAGATAAGGATCAACACTCTCCAAAATTATCGTTTGCCAAAGAAATATTATCCCAAATCATCAGTTTGGATTCCGAAAAACACATTCAACGATAGAGCAAGTACACAGAGTTACGTACGTAATCGAAAAGGCCTTCGAAAACAAGGAAACTTGTTCAGCTGTGTTTCTTGATATCTCTAAGGCTTTTGATGGGGTCTGGCATTCTGGCCTGATTTATAAGCTAAACAACCTTCTGCCACAGCAATACTGTAAACTGTTGGAATCGTATATTGCCGAAAGGTTCTATCGAGTTAAACTAGATGATGTGTATTCAAAACTATATCCCATAAGTGGCAGCGTCCCTCAGGGAAGTATACTAGGCCCGTTGTTGTACCTGCTGTATACACATGATTTGCCGGTAAACTCAAGCTGTATTGTTGGAACTTTTGCAGATGACACGGTAATAATGGATACAGGTCCAAATAACAAAGTGTCTACCACTAAGATACAAAACGCTCTCCGAGAAGTTGAACAATGGACCAATAAATGGAAACTGGCAGTAAAAAGCTCCAAATCTATCCTCGTCAGCAGCTAATTCTGCGAAATACTAGATGCCAAACTGAGATGGAAGGTACACGTCAAGAAAAAACTAATAGAGCTGAACATTGAATACAAAAAACTAACTTGGCTTATTGGAAGGAAATCCAAAGTGTCTCAACAAAACAAACTAATGATATACAAACAAGTCTTCAAGCCTGTGTGGCTCTATGGCGTTCAAATTTGGGGCTGCGCAAAAAATCATATAATAAATATGATACAAAGATTCCAAAACAAAGCACTCAGGGATGCAGTTAACGCTTCGTGGTATATGCGAAATGATGACCTACATCGTGATCTTAAAATACCTACAGTCAGGCAAGAAATACAGAAGGTTGCCAACAGCACTATAACAAAGCTCCAAATCTATTCTCGTCGACTTTACCTTTTGAAGCGTTTCAACCAGCAAGGAGATTGACTAGCTCAGATCTACATGCTCACTTTAGGTAAGTAGTATTACGTGCAATTTTACATTAAAAAACCTCTTGTTAGTCAAATGTGATTAGTTGTTGTTTATTTTGAAATTGTTACATGAAATTGTTTAGTCCCATTTAAACCATGAATGGTCACACCAAGCATGCTATTCATTTCATCATCAGTCCAGACATCTGTCGTCAAGCCCAAATATGAAAAACTTTTACGCATCGCTACACATTTTTCTATTTCTGTATCGTATATTTTACCAATGTGGGCCTTGAAGCTGTTTCTTGTTGGAACTTTATAAAGAAGAAAATGTTACTTTATAAAACTTAAAAACATATTATTATAGATTGAAATTTTTTTTTTCTATTCTTTTTTGTTTTAATCTACTAAATAGTTACAAGTTGAAAAGAAAAACCGGCAAGATCCCTTGAATTGCGGCAGAGAAAAACTTTTGTTCGCTATGTTTGTAAAGTACGAAAAAATATATGTATTCTTTCATATACATAAATGAAGTATGTTTTAACCCGTTTTCATTCCGCATTTGCTCTTCCTTTGGTTGCATTCTCTATTTTAACGAATTTATGAAGAACAATTCATAAAGAGCGTAACATAGAGGATATATATTATACAAACTGCTATATTATTTACATGTACCTATATGTACATCTTTTAATTTAAAAGTACCTTTTCATTTTTCACTCTGTAAATATGTAATTGCAGTAAATGCAACACTGTTGTAAGCCCCGTCAATTGGTTCCAAAACAAACTAAAGCGAAACAAACTATCTCTCTACAAATTCTACATACTCTACATACCTTTACGAAACATACATACTCTTAGGTATAAGTCTGACCGGTTGAACTAAAAAGAAAGAGCAGCATATTCTGTCTGCTAAAATACACAAAAAATTTTCCCTCTTTCACTGATCTTAAGCTGGCAATCTCCATTAACCATTAACACAAGATCATTAAATTATAAGAAAATTTAAAATTACATACATAAATACATAGGAAGATAATGAACGAATTAATCAAAGCAATTAGCGTTGCCATCTCTCAAAAATACTATCACTTCTATTGCAATCAGATCGATGTTACGTGGGCCCTATTTCACTAGCCACTTTGCACCGTGCAACTTTTCAAATTGTCGCAATTCTCTGTTTCACAAAGTGGAAAAATTATGAAAAGTTGCGCATTTCCAAATTGTGTAGGTAAAATGCATGGAGTGAGCAACTGTACGAAGAGTTAGTTAAGGTAATATTTCATAATATTTCATGACACTGTTTGCTGGGCGACCAGCTGCTTTGAGAATGCAACAGATTTTTCTAGACTGACTTATTAAAAACGAAGTTCATTTTGTAAACCGAAATGGTAAAAATTCGTTGAATTTTATGATGAAATGTGGATTGAATCGATGTTTTTATAACGTGAATGCTAATTGGCAAGACAGTGTCCACGATGGTCGTATACTACAAAATTCACAGCTTTTTGCGAACTTACTTTTTTGCATTTAATAATCTCCAAAACAGCCAATTTTATTTGATGCTGTGCAGCACGATTCATTATTTAAAATTTGAGTGTATTTCGTAAATTTTTTTGGAAATGATTGATTAGCAATACGGAATAAATATGGAAAATGTGGTAATGTAGTCCATGATTTGAATATTCGACCGAATCATATTTCGATCTATGTATCTATAATACATTAAGACAATATTTAATCTGACGGCCATAGCAGACATATGCCCGCTGCTTTTATCTCTCAATTTTAATTATACAATATATGCTATTATATAAATAAATACCATCCTTTGCTCTACAAACAGTGGCTATAGAAAACTATAATACCTATAACAACAATGTAGAAAGCAATAACAAATAAATGTATAATGAAAAAGTCAAAGTCAATTTAGCTTTTTGTGAAATGCTTCATTTATACAAAAATCAAAACATTTTAAAGTTCCCAAATTGCTAAGTTCAAATATTGAAAAGTCTATGTGAAACGAAACAGCAATTGACTGTGCAAAATTACTGAGTGCAAACATAGACCGAAGTGGCTGGTGAGATAGCGCCCAGATTTCCTTAATTATTTTTTGAAAATTTCAAAAAGGAAATGACAAACATGGTAATGAAAGTTGGTAAATCTAGAGACTTATTTACAAATTATTCATGAGAAACTAATCTTGACTGCCGAGACAAATATTAAAAAGAATTATAGTTTTCGTTTAAATATTACAAAAGAAGATAATCGCTTAACTTCAACGAATTACAATTATGTAATATAAAAAAAATTACTTGCTTATGATGTTAAGACACTTACTTAGTCGCTTTTTTAAGTGCTTAAGTCTGTATCAGCGTTTAAATACCATTTCTATCAGATTAATTTGAAAATAATTGAGATAAAAATTAACATTTAAAATATTTTTATAATTTTCGAAGATATACTCGTATTTGTAAACCATAATATCAGGGAATAAGCGAAAGAATAATACGCTGTTGATTTAAGGCGAAATGTACGATCAGTACCATTCATGAGCTGGCTAAAGCCCGAACCATAATATGAGTTTACCAACTCAACTCCTTGCATAAATAAGCACGAAAACAAATCAACTCTATTAACTTGATAATGCAAACGTAACGCAACGTAACGCATAAATTAAGTTAGAATGGCATCGCTGTGCTCACGCACACAAAACCAATTGATCTTGGCGTCAGCTCTTCCAGGTGCAGTTCATATAGTCGAGAGAGAGAGAGAGAGATAAAGAAAGAAAGAGAGAGTAAAAAAGAGGGAGAGAAAGGCAGAGAGCGATTTCCTTACATTTGTAACGATGAAAAATTTAGTTATGTACTTCTAGTGCAGTGGAGTGGTCGTTCGGCGGTTTTCGTTTAACCTTTTCAAGAATTTTTTGGCTCCCAAATTTGGCTAGTGAAAATATTTATAAAAACTAAAATTATTGTTTATTTAACTATGCGTAAACAATGCATAAACTAATTGTGAAAATTCAAAATTCTTAAAATTATTCCAAATTTAATTTCTATAATTTAATAGTAAACGACAAAAAAAAAACGGTAAGACAATAACAAAAAACGTGTGAAATAAACAAATTAAAAAACACGAATCGTGTGAAATTAAAAAAGAAAAAATCAAACAAATAATAAAAAAAAAAAAACGGTGAGATGTAAAATGAATTCTTCTAAGCGCGGTATTTTGAGGACGCGTGCCAACCAAAAATATATTTTTAAACCACAACAATTAATTGGGGAACAAAATTTTGAGCGTATCCATGTATGTACAATGTATATTGTACATATGTTTGTGTGATATGGAAATTATTGCACAGACACAATAATAAAAAGTGAAGGAACACAGTTTAAAAACATAAACTTTCAAAAATTTAAAATTTATAATATTTGAAACATGTTAAAGACTTACGTTCATATCAAAATATGTATTCTATTTAACAACGACGGCTTCCAAAATTCATGAAAACTCTCAAGTCTCAACTGCCTGAACTGCCACTGCAAGCGGCTGAAGATGCCTTAAGCCGTTCTGGCAATAGTGCTGCTGCTAGTGATAGTATTGAAAACACCGCCAATGCAACAACAACAGCAATGTCTTTAGCAACCGGTAACAATGGTACAGATGCCGATTCCATCGATGCTGGAAAATCACTAACACCGCGATCAGCATTAACATTAATTGAATACTCAAGATCCCCAACAAATACCATGCATAATACCAATACCAACAACCCTTGCGAACCATATTCAATAAATATTACAGGACAACATATACAGCAGAATCTCAGGTCCCGGAGTGGACATCCGCCAAATGTGTACGATCACTATTATCAGCAGGCGCAGTTGTGCCAAATCGAAAATGCTATGGTCTACGAAAACCCTTCTACCTCATATTTTAATGATTATAAGAAACCCCAACTTGTTTGCCACAGTGGGATAGAAAACCACGATAATGGTGGACGCACGTCGAATATGCCAACAACAAGTACCGCAACGGGAAATTTAAGCGTTTATACCGCCTCTACAGCTGTAATAAGTCCACGAGTAGATAGCTCCAGTAGTCCTACCTCAACGTCATCGAATTTGCAAGCATCTGTGTCGATAGGCGGTGTCTATGGTGGTAGTAATTCTGAATCGCCGATTGAGCGCAACCACCATCAATGCAAGAAATGCGGTATTATATTTACCAACGAAGCGGAGCTGCTCGACCATATTTCTCATAATCATGGCGAATCACCGTACGGCAGCAGAGCATATTCATGCCCATCTTATATCAAAGAGGAACAATTGCCTGCTCTAATACAGCAACAGCAACAGTACGGCGGTAACGACACAGATGAAATACTTGACCTGGACTCGCAGAAAATGATATATTCGACGCAGCACATGCAACCGATGTTGCAACCGCCGAACGAGCCTTTGCATTCAACGCAAAATATGCAGAATATCCAGCAACGCCCTATCGATATTTGGAATAAATCACCTGAAAATACTAGCTATTTGCAGCAGCAACAACAACAGCAATTACAAAAACAACAGCTATCACAACAACAGCAACAACAACAACAACAACAACAGCTATCGCAACAACAACAACAACAACAACAGCTATCACAACAGCAACAACTGAAGCAGCTGCAACCACATGAACAGCCAAATCAGTTGCAATATCAGACTGGTATTAAACAAGAGTATCCGGTTATTAAAACCGAATATGCTGATTCACAGAATTATGGCAATAATTCTTCCGATCCAATGACTGCTACAGGGAAAATGTGCTTACAAAATCAACAGTCGCCTCAACAACAAGTGATGCCGCATAGTCCAGCGGAATTTCCACCAACCACCAGAAGTTCGCAAGATCTACAGTTGCAGCCACCATTTCGTGAGCTTCAAGTCCCGTCATTATCTTCTGTATTACCTGCCACAGCAACCACGACCAGGGCAGCGAATTGGAAGTCGAATGAGGCGCGCCGGCCTAAAACTTATTGTTGTACAGCGTGCAATAAGTGGTTTACTAGTTCAGGACACTTGAAGCGCCACTACAATACAACATTGCACACAAATGCAGTCAAATCCAGTGGAAAACCTGACCCTTCAACTTTACCTATTTCCATGTTTCATCATCCAAATCAAGATCCGAATAATAAATCCATTCGGCGCAGCAATGCGAAAAGTAGTAAACCCGCGGCATCGGCACCCGATAAAAAACCTAAAAAGCAAAGTACGACCGCAATTACTTTAGAGTCGGTGGAGAAACCGCCAGAAAGCCCTCTAGACCTTAATCAGGGAGTAGGGATTGAAAAATTGACAAATTATTCCGCTACACCGTCACCGATTCAAACACAAACACAACCACAACCACCTCAACAACAATCGCCACTCCAACAATCACCACACCAACAATCGCTACAACAACGGCTGCAACAACAACCGCTGCAACAACAACCGCCACACCAACAACGACTACAAGCGAACGATATGTCATATGTTCAGGCACAAAATGGTGGTTATTCGCAAGAATATATGCAACAAGTCCAATCTACCGGTAATACATTGCTACAAAATATTTCTGATACAACCTCACCAACTTCCAACACAACCGCTTTAAACGGTCACCCAAACGGGCAAGCAGGTCCCTCCGCCCAACTGATAACACTTCAAACACCGTCCTCCCAAACGAGGGGCCTGCTAAACTCAACGTCGCCACCCGCAACAATAACATTTACAACAAAGACCGAACCCTTGGAGGACTACCTAAACGAGGCTATGGAAATCTTTCCAAAAATGGAAATGATGCCAGTGGACATCGAGCTATCCCCCCGTACTATTTGCAGCCAAAAATACCAGCAACATCTCCTGGAAATTTCACAAACGGTGTGCAGAACTTCTCAACTGCAGCTTCCAGTCATTTTGCCCAATATAATGGAGCAGCAGCAACAGCCATTCAACAGTCTTTTGGATATCAGCAAGCCGCAGTCGCAGCAGCAGCAGCACATCAACAATATGCAGCTGTTGCCGCCGCCCATCATCCCCATGCCCAACACATTTATTACCAATATGGACAAAATCCATATGGCGGACCAACAGCACCACCATCAACAGTTGGCGGGGGAGGACCAGGTGTATCAAATACTATCCAATTCTCCGCTCCACAATACCAATACTCCGCCAATCACCAATTTCCAACAGCTTACACTCACCACACAGCAGCACACCACCCAATCATACCAACAGCCTCAGGTATGCCCACAGCAGGACCTGACCTATCTCAATACTCTCAATACTATTGGCAGCAATAATGAAACAGTAACATCGTCAAATCAACACATCTCTATTGCGCCATCCACTGATTACCAGTATGGCGACGATTTACAACGAACTTCTAAAGATTATTTGCCTTCTGCACAAACATTGCTAAAGCTAAGATATTCGAAACAAAATGTGACAACCACACCTACCACAAGCACAGGCAACTACTACATGCGTCAAAGCAGTCATAGTGGTAGCGATAGTAGTGGGTTCGTTGATACGCCGAGAGAAATAAAATTGGAAGGCTCTGTGTGCTCAACAGAAAAAGGAAGATCGAAGAGATCAACGAAGAAACTGAAACCGCTGGTGTCGAGGACTAAAAATTCGCGCTCATCTTTATCAGTCTCATCTAAACGAACAAGATTAAACTCACCGATATCGGAGTCTGAAGGAGAAAGAATGCCAGATGGGCGTATAAAATGCAACAGGTGTACAAAAATTACATCTGGAGAATGCTATTTCCAGCAGCATTTCAACACGAAGCACAGGTCGGAGTTAATTCACAGGTGCACAAAGTGCGGAAAGAATCATGCCTCAGAGGACACACTCATAATTCACCTGAAGAATCACGAAGATGAAGGTAAAAACTTTAAATGCTCACTTTGTACGAAAACATATGCCCGTAAACCTGATCTAACAAGGCACATTCAGTGGAAACATGAAACGAACAAGCAGCAACACACTTGTTCAATATGCGAGAAAAATTTCTCCCGCAACGACCACATGATTAAACATATGCTAATTCATTCACGTGATCGCAGGTCTGTCAAGCAGGATAAACGCTCAAAGGGAGGTAGTCGCTCGAAGAAGGACTCAAAAGAAAACATTTCAGAAGCTTCCAATGGTGTTATTTTGACTGAACTACAATGCGAAATGTAGGCTTACAGAAACCCAAAATATGTAACAACCCTCAGGCGCCATACTAGTTTTAGTTATATACCTATATGTAAATATATAGTTAATGACACAAAAAGAAAGAAAACAAATATATACTCGTAAGTTATCTCACACTTATTGTAGCTATATTCTAAATTCTATATTCTATATCCTAAAACTATTGCAATAATTTATAAAATATTTCGATACAATATTTTTGTTAATTAATTTTACCTGCACTAATATTTATTTAGGTGGGTCGGGGCCCATACAAAAAAAAAAAAATTCTAAAAGTCTGCCCCTCATATGAAAGCTTGCCTCGAGAGGAATTCGGGACACTAAAAATTTTCGAGCCTGCCACGCCCTAAAAACAGCCAAAATCGTTTTAAAGGTATAACTTTGGAATTTGATGTTAGATTTTTATGAGTGATGTGTCGTTATAAAGGTGGAAATGAGAACAACAATTTCTTTATAGGTAGCAATGACCTTTGATCCCGTCTTCAGGATAAAAATGATACAACTACTTTTTTTACATACTTACCCCCAAATACTTTTGTATAATTAAAAAGATCTCCAAAAGTTATTTGGTTTTTCCTCTTGAAGTGATAAGATTCATCTAAACACAGTAAAGTTACAGCACTTCAACGTTTTTGTGTAAAATTCATTAAAAATTGAAAATTTAGATCAAATTTTGGTGTGATTCGAGTTGGCTGTAGCGATCTCGACTTTCCAGTTTCGCGAAAATATGACCCAAACGATTTTCATCGGTGACAGCCATAGATGATTCACTTAATACGCGAACAAAGCGTTCTGTGTTTTGTGAATGGCAAAGGAACTGTATTAAAATACATAAATATACAATTGGTGGTTGGTGTTTCAAAATATTTACCTGGTATTTGAATAATTTTGTTGGCTGAAAATTGAAAATTTATTGATTCGCTTTCCATATGGAACTGCAAACACGGTGGCTCTGTAATTTTGAATTTATTCCAATCGATCATTTCTGTATATGAATATGTTTTCTGTATATGATCATGTTTTGGGACATAAAATGCACGAAGCTTAGCAGGTGGATCGTGGCGTGCTTCTCTAATCAACTCATATCCATTTGATCGTATTTCTTGATCCTGGTCTGGTATCATTGACAATAAAATATTCTCAGGATGAAAATAATATGCGTTGTATTCTATTGTCGGACGAATAACTTTTTATACATTTATCTCCGGATCCGGCGGATCCAACAAATATATTTAAAAACATGTCGACTTCCGTGAAAAGCTTGCGGTTGGCTTTTAATAAGAAACCAGAAAGGGGCATAAACTTTTACAATAAACGCCACGACATTTTTGAGTAAGTACTAAAGTTAAGTACTAAAGATGGTTGTTGTTTATTGTTTTGTTATGATGAGCTTTTCTCGAAATGCATTTTACTATTCAACTTTTTATATTAACTACACAATTCAGTGCTCACAAATTTGTGAATCCCCTTGAAAATTAATTTATTTGACAGATTATTGTTTACAGTTACAAAGCAATACCAAAAGCAGTGCACTTCTAAAATAAAGACAAAGTTTACACAAAAACTTTGATGTGCTGTAACTTTTTTGTTTTTAGATGAATCTTTATTGAGACATTTAACATACCAGGTACCAGGTGGTCGCTGTGGCTTAGTGGTAGTGCGTTGGACTGCTAAGCAGAGTGTCCGGGGTTTGAATCTTGGCACAGGCAAAATCAAAAATTAGAAAAAATAATTTTTCTACACGGCACCACCTCTTGGCAGGCAATGGCAAACCTACAAGAGTAAAAATTGCTATGAAAAGCTTTTCACTTCGCCGTTCGGATTCGGCATTAAACTGTAGGTCCCTTCCATTCATGTACAAATATAATACGCACAACATGAGTGGATGCGAAAAGCTCGGCCTAGGCCCTCCATGTGCTGTTGTGCCATTAAAAGTAAAGTAAAGTAAGTGTACCAGTTTGAATACAGAGCATTGTGTTGAATGGAAGGAAGATTAATAGTTGCGAGGAAGAATGAGAGAGGGAATGCAATCACACTGGACACCGATAAAGACATAGGCAGCCATTGTGGCAAGTGCTATGTCTTCACCACAATGAACTTCAGTTTATCAGTGTCGACTATGACCGCATGTAGCGCCAAAGGCCAAGCTTTTCGTATCTACTCATGTTGTGCGTGTTATATTTGCACATGAATGGAAGAGACCTACAGTTTTTTTTATGCCGAATTCGAACGGCGAAGTGAAATGCTTTTCATAGGCAATTTTTTTTCTTGTAGGATTGTCATTGCCTGCCAAGAGGTGGTGCCGTGTATTAATTTTGTTGTTGTTGCATTTTTGTATTTATTTTTATTTTTCTTTAACTTTTTTTTAAATTTATTTATTTTTTTATTTTTTTTTTTTTATTAATTTTTCAATTTGCCTGCGCCGAGATTCGAACCCCTGACACTCTGCGTAACAGTCCAACGCACTACCGCTACGCTACTGCGAATCTTATCACTCCAAGTGGAAAAACAAAAAATAACTTTTGGAGATCTTTTTAATTATAAAAAAATATTTTGGGGGTAAGTATGTAAAAAAAGTAATTGTATCATTTTCATCCTGAAGACGGGATCAAAGGTCATTGCTACCTATGAAGAAATTGTTGTTCTCATTTCCACCTTTATAACGACATATCACTCATAAAAATCGAACATCAAAGTTATACCTTTTGACGGTTTTTATGGCGTGGCAGGGTCGAAAATTTTTAGTGTCCCGAAATCCTCTCGAGGCAAGCTTTCATATGCGGGGCGGACTTTTACAATTTTTCTTTTCGACCCATACTAATATTTATACGGCACCTTTGCTAAAAAAATTGTTTTTTATATGCTAATCTTAAATATTGTAGCCTAAAAGTCCTAAGAAAAGGCAGTCCTCCCATGTATACCATAAGTACATACTACATATGAATTATTAACAATAGAACTTCAATTAAAGTTAAAATATATTCTAAAAGAAAAAAAAAAATATTATATAAGCTAATCTACTGAAATTAATTAGATAGAAACCAATAAATTCATAAAAATAAATATTTAGTTCTTTAATTTTCTTAGCGTGACTTAGGATTGCTGAAAAAATTGCTGGTTAAAATTAGGGGTAGGTAGATGCTAACACTTACAGCTGTGTTAAATTCACTAAATTGCAATTTATTTTCATTTTTTTCCGGGTTTTTAATATGTTTATGCACAATTGTGTCACTTTTGGATACAATAAAAGGGCATATGTTTTCAAAAATGTATTGAAGGTATTAAGTAGAAGATTTAAATTTATGTATGTAATCATTATAGGTCATTTTGGATGCGAACATCTTTTAATATTGCTTTTAAAGACTCGTAACTTTTATTATTTTCAAAAAGTACAGTTTGTTGAATTTCAGTCCAAAGATCCAAAAAACAGTATCTTGTCTATTATTTTACTTTAAATGAATTTTTAATTTTTTTGTTTGTGTTGTTTATGTTTTAAGTATAGAATTAACTGCTAACTATTACTTTATTTATGTAAATGTTGTTTATTGTTTTCTTATGCTTTTGAAGTAAACAAGTATCATATTTTGATTATATTTCATTTCACGAAATCTGAATTTCTTTTATTTTTAATTTCGTTAACGTAAATTTATACTGAGGGATTCTATAAAAAACTTGTCACAATTTGTATTGTAAGTACAAAATTTGAAAGATTCCTTACGTTCGTATAAATCCCACTATTTTAATTGAAATTATTTTTTATTTTTATATCTATCTTTATTAACTATTGTTTATTTTATAGGGCAAAAATTAGAAAAAATAATAAAGTATCATTTCAAATAAAATGTTTTTTTTGTTAAGGTCAAAATAGGTTGAATTGTTGTTGCAACTAAAAAGATTAAATGAAAAACCACAGAAAAGTTGAATGATTCACATGTATGCTGCAAGTTTACAAATTCGAACACAGTTTGTTGATCATATAAGGTTTAATTTCCTGCAAAGGCGAGACATGGATTCTTAGCAATGTTCCTTTTCTAATCAATACGATGCCTTGTTGTTCTGTTTGTGTATTGACATTAAAAACAAATTAAAAATAGATGAATCAACAGGCGTAAATTTTCACTGCCTCAGGGGCGTACTTAATAAGTAAGTATTTGTCAAGCATTTTTGGGTAAAATAAAAAATCACAAGACTATGCAATTTGACTTCCTTGACATTGAAGATGCTCTCGATAATACCGGCTAGCCTTTGCTATCACTGAGATGTTTGAGTCTCATTAATTGGGTTAGAAAGGAGCGCTACAAAAATAAATTTATAACAAATACATTGGTTTTTTAAATTATTATATTTTACATAGCCCACTTCATCTCCCGTTAGAAGGCAGTACTTTTATCTCTGACTGTCAACAAGTCCAAAGGAAACAAACTATCCCGGATTATCGGATGTATTTTATGATTACTTACTTTACTTTTAATGGCACGAAAGCCCATGGAGTGCCTAGGCCGAGCTTTTCGCTTTTCGCATCTACTCATGTTGTGCGTGTTATATTTGAATGTACATGAATGGAAGGAACCTACATTTTAATGCCGAATCCGAACGGCGAAGTGAAAAGCTTTTCTTAGGCAATTTTTACTCTTGTAGGTTTGCCATTGCCTGTCAAGAGGTGGTGCCGTGTAGAGAAATTATATTTCCTACTTTCTGATTTTGCCTGTGCCGAAATTTGAACCCCGGACACTCTGCGTAGCAGTCCAACGCACTACCACTACGCTACAGCGAACATAATATTTGATGATTCCCCACCATGATTCCTCATCATGCAGTAACAGTCCTGGTAAACGATCACATCAGTGAACTACTTAACTCCAAATATCAAATATCTCGATAATTTATGCAGATTCGTTAGCGATAAGTTTTAATAATATGAGTGATTTAGGGTGGCTGTCCTATAGTAGGACAAATTTTGGGCTAGACTAGCCCATTGTGATTCCACATGGTGTGATAAAATTTGGATAAAATTTAATTAAAAATCCATGTAATACGAAGAAATTTAAGAAAAAAATGAAATAAAGTCTTAAAGTTACATTATTCAAAGACCTTAAAAAATGTGATAAAACCTGCTGAAGTATCTACATTTTTTCACCTTTAGTATTTTGTAATATTAAGAATAATTAAGAATATGGATTGTACACTGAAAAGATCCCTGACCGATTTCAATCAAGATGGGTTTAAATTTGTTTTTACTTTTTCCCCTTTAAAGAGTAACAAAATTTCTACGATAAGAACATTACATTTGTCGATACTTTCCCGCCACAATTAAGTAAGTATTAAGCGGTAATTGTTCGAAAATGACTTCTTGACACATCGTCATAGTCTTTTTAAATTCCATGCTTTGGTCCGACGCCACACGTGAAACGGTGAAGTAACTATCGTACCTACCTATCACATGCTTACCTCATTTAAAAATGTTAAAAATTTTACAATATTTTTTTTTAAAGTTAAATTGAGTATTAGATAAATGTAATAAGCCATGACGGCTGTTGAAGTCATGCAAAATCAACGAAAATGATCATTTTGTGCATAATTAATCGTAACTGGATACCTCGGACAACGGTTCGGATTGCTCAGGTTTAACAAAAATTTCTGAATTTATGTTTCCATTTAACAGTTTGGCCAAAAACATGTCATTCTCTTTTGCTTTCTAGAGTTGGCATATCTAGAAGTTTAAGACGATGGATGTAAGGAAGAGGGTTTTTTGTTGGAACTTATTAACGCAAACAAAAGAAACTGTTATTGAATTGATTCCAATCTGTCCCTGTAGCAGTTCAACTGAGTACTTCAAACGGGACAGCCGTGCTCCAATATTGGCCTTGCCAGAGACTTTAAAGGCGTTTTCGTTACATAGGGATCATTAAATTCTTGTGACCATCTTTTAATGAATGCAAATAGCAATTTGTATGCTATTTCTATTTATTTTATTGGCATTGCCAATTTTCTCTGTCAGTTAAGGTTTCCCAGATTTTTGATATCTGCGTTTCGACAAGCGAAGTTCTTGAATGGCAGATATCTTAAAAATTTTATCACGTACCAGAAAAGAACTGAATTTATTTTTCCTTTGTAAAAGTTTTTCAATCACATTAGCTAAAACGGAAGTTATGAGTTCTTGACAATGACATTTTGGTGCATGTTCAAAATCTTGAGAGATATTGAATAATAAATTGATTTTGAAACAAACCACGATAACGAATATTAAAGTTCAAAAGAAGAGAATCCGGGAAGAGAACTTTTTCCTTTTCAAAGAGTTCGACTGGCAACCCTAAACTGCAAAACCAGCCGATGAATGCACATTTTTACAAATTGCAATTTTCATGTAAAATGGAATGGCGGAAAAACGAGGCTATTTTGCATTCCAATTTCCTAACACTTTTAAAATGTTCCTACTAAAATTCAAGAGATGTTTAAATACATACATGCAATATGTATCTATGTATCTATGCAATACATGCAATATGTGTATGTATGCATGTGCGTGCGGACGTAGGAAAGTGCTTGGTAAATATCTACGGATATATGTTGGTACTCGTACATATATGGCTTACATTTTCAAAATGCCAAAAATGTCATTAAAAATCTACATGCTATGATTCTTTGCTTGTTTTCGTTTTCCTTTTTACATTTTATTCTTGTGCTGATTGTTGTTGTTGCGTACATCACGTTAGGATTTCTTTGAATTTGAGTGCGTGTTTTCATTACTAAAATTCTGCGATAAGGGATTGAAATAAAAAGCAACAACAACAGCAATACGAAACAAGAAGAAGAAGAAACAAAACAACAACACAAGAGCAAAAACAAAAACAAAAAAGCGAATACCATAAAAAAAAAGATACAAAAAAAAAAGAAGCGATCTTCACTTCAACGGCATGTGATGTTACTGTGGAAAAACCGGTATATTTTTTGAAGATACGACTTACATACAACACACATACACACATACATATAATATATCTGTGTTTGTCGAGTATGTATGCATGTATCTCTAAAGAATTGTTATAAGGCGACAGCGTAACATACTTATTAAATTTTGGGATTGTATAACAGCCGAAACTTGGTTTTGCATGTGTGTACGTGCAATCTGTATATACAATTTACATATGTGTGCGTGTGCGTGTGTGTCTTGTGTGTTTTGTGTGTACGTTTGTGTAATTTGGGAACAAAAACCAGTTTAATACATTTGAATTACTGTCATTGTTGTTGCTGTGTTGTAATGCACATATGTACACACATACAAGTACATATGTATGGACACTGATCGTTTCGTCGTCTTCCTTAAATTTACCAAAAACGAAATGAAATAAAAAAAATTAAATAAAATCTACACCAAAATTTGTATGGATTTGGGAAGAGAGATAGATTTTTGGACACTTCGTGTTTGTTTTTGAGCCAAGTAATTTTCGTTCGTTCTTTTGTCAGTTGCTTTCGTGATCAACAGATCACAGTGGTTAAAAAGAAGATCTTTTTCATGACTAAATGGTTTTCTTAACTTTTCACTAAATAGTATATATTATAGTTGATATTAGAATACATTTAGCATTTTATTACCCACTGTGTCAAAGTACATACATAAATGTAGTATGTATGTATGTATCTGTAATGTTAAATTTAATTAACATCAAAAGCAGATCCAGGCCTTGATCTAATAGCAGAAAATATAGGTAAAAAACTACATGTATTCGCGATATTCTTCGCACTGAGTTCTGAAGGTCTTTCAAACTGAACCCAAATGTGTCTGTGCCACTAGTTGAGGCGACAATTTCATTTTTTGTATCTATCAGTCTGTCGCATTACAAAATACAAGAACCTACATTGAAGTCTCCGGCTGTATACGTTTATAGCTGTGACAATTGTGACGGCACAGTTGGAAATTTATTGTTTTGTGAAAAGATGGTCAGAATTGAATTTGTACTGTTTCTTATTTTAACGAAAAAAACTATTTTTTAAAAATTACACATGATGCGCTATGCAGTTACGATTTTAAATATGTAATGTAAAGAATCCTTCATTTTTATGAAAGGCCCGAATGTAGATTATAATTTTTTGGTAAATTTGATCAGATCATTGGATTATAAGTATCCCAGATAGAGGAAAAGAAAATCGTTAAAAGTATGCGGAAAATACAGAGAAGGGAAACTTCCGTCAAACTTCCTAGTTTCATTAAGAAGAATTTTCTACTTTCTAGAAAATTCAAGGATGAGAAAATAATGAGAGATAACCTGAAAGTAAATTTATTTACAATAAACTTTTGGTCTAGTTTCCATATTATATGTGGGTCAAGTTTTTTTTTTTTTGAATTTGTGTATGTGACTTTTGTATAGGTTATTTTTGACGAAATGAGTCTTGCTCTGTCTAGTAAATATTTCACGTACCTAAAGTTTATTTTATTTAGGAGTCTATTTTAAGAGTAGTATGGGATATTGGCTCTATATAATAAATTTTAAATTGCAACATTGATTCTTTCTATTTTCAATCTTTTTGTAAAATTTAGGCACTGTTCAGATTTTTGGTAAAGTATGTTATTCATAACTTTGCGTATCTGTTTCTCTTTTTACTTTACTTCTTCCACTTCTCTATTTGCGATAGATCGTGTTTTCTCTTCCTTACTTTTGAGCTTCTTCTTTTGCATACATACATATGACGAAATTGTACGAGTCGATCTTCGTCGTCTTTCGTTTTTTCGTTGATCATCAAACGAAGAAATTTAACAAACACACAGATACATTTTGTCAACACACACATACACATGTGCATACATACAGAATCTCTGTGTGTAGTCCTTGAAGACTGTGGTTGCTTCTTTTGCTGTTTTTTTATTTTTTATTTTCCTGCATGCTACAACAACAATTAGAATGATTCACAGTTTTGTTGTTGTTTTCTTGCATTCATTAGTTTTGCTAGTGTTTTTTTTTTTGACAAAAGTATATACACTGAGAAAATTCTCTACATAAAGGCCGAAATGTGTAGCAAAAGTAGAATAAAAGTATTATATAATTATTTGATTTCTACACTTCTACTTGAACGTTTAGTTCACTGTTTTTATTAAATACATATGGTATGTGTGTTTTGTTAATAAAACTGACTTGATTATTTCAGAGCGTATAGAAATTTTAACTGTGAATACAAATGTGGCCGAAAACGATGTTACCATTTTTCTATTTTGAGATATTCTAACCTAAAAATATTAAATAATTGATTTTAACGCGAATGTAAAATATCTCAACTTATCTTATATTGTTACAAAAGCCCTTACGATCAGATTCTGATTCAGCGTTACCAATAAATTGCACGGAAAATAACTGCAATACCATGCTTTCGTTCATGAGTTTTAAATTTATGACATTTATGACGTAATTATGAATTTTTGATTAACTGTGGTTAACACATTTTAAAACCTATATTCTAGATACAAATTTCTATAGTTCTTATAATCACTTATTATGTTTTGCTCGTGGTAATTCTAAAACTAAGTTAATGAGGTAGAAAGGCAAATTTTCTTTAAAAATTAAAGGATCCATAAAGGAGGTAAGTATCCAAAAAGAGGTAATGGGTTGATACGAATATATATTTGCCAAAAGTATGTGTGATAAAAGAATTTACTGTGAAATGATAATCACAAACACATTTTTGGATGGAAAATATGTTCTTTATTCCAACATGTTTAGAAATGGGTAAACTTTAGGATTGCGTATAAAATTCGTGGTCCAAAACAGGCCACAGCATTCTGAAGCACTGGATAGCAGAATCCAGCCTGTATGGTGATATTAATTATAAATCATCGGCAAATTTTTATACTTTTGTAACGAATTACTTATTAATTTTGTTTTAAATTATAAATTTATAAAAAGGAAATAATTATACTCGTACCACTCTGTGTGAAAATCGATCCTGAGGCTTCTGGGACTAAAGTCTAACGCTTATTCTCTAAGCTTCCGAGGTGACATACCATATCTCTTGTTCACTGATTAGAGCCTGGAAAGTTAAGAGTATTTCGTTTTCACCAAAAACAATTTAGTTTTACGAACAGTCCTCAGTTACAAATTTAATAATTGGCGAAACTAATTTAGGAAAATTTTCGCTACGAATTCCCAAGCAACAATGTGCCAAAGTAGCATGAATGAGAGGAACAAGAATACATCTATGTTTTACATATAACATACACAATCCTTTTGCATATTTAAATATAATTATAAATAAAAATAAATAATAAAATACAGGTCATTAATTCTTTTGCGATATTATTTAGCAATCGAAGAAATCATACTTTCATCTTTTTATAAATCTTAGATCTCTTCAACTTCAAGTGTTTAGCTGAAATCGCTCTCAATCGTATTATTTTTGGAAAAAGAATTAAACCGAAACAGAACAAAAGATTGGATTCATTGCATGTAATATAACTTGGCAAATGATACAATATTAGTCTCTTTTTTTTATAGAATTTGATGATCTTCAAGTTTGTAGTCTAATATGTGATATGTCTACTAAATATAAGTTTGTCAAAATTTTTTTACAATTTTGAAATTTTTATCTTATACATACCAAGATCATGCGATTGCATTTAAAAAAAAATTATTCTAAATATCAAACTTGCAAAATTTTTTTAATTGCTTAATTTTCGGATTGTAAAAATTGAGTGGTTCTAAAGAATTCTCGTTCCTCTTTCTACTTTTGTATTTTACATATGCATATAAAAAAATATGTGTATGCACGTATTTTGAGCCATTTGGCAAATATTTTTTTTACATTTTCTCCAATTTCAATAGCATCCTTGCTTCTGTTGATGTAAATTATATTTTCTGTATAACAGAACTTATTTTCTTTGGTTCTATGGTGTTCATGTTTGGGAATGGTGAATTCATTCTTTCCTATTACTTTTAACTTTCATTTGTTTTTGATTTTCTGTGCTATTGCAAAGAATGAAGAAAATACTTTACAACTTTACTCTAACTGCGTATAAACATATAGTATATATATTTTTGCATATTGTCTTTGGTATGGTATGTATGTGCTACATATACACACACACATACATAAATATGTACGTAACTGCGCATTTGAAAAGGTCCTGAATATTAGTTTTTAAATTTTGTTTTCCTTGAATACTTCAAAATTCTTATAGAATTATAAAATTATGAAGAAAAAAATTATGGAAAAGGAAATTCAATACCAAAACTAAATAAGACCAATGCCCAGCCTATGACTGAGTGCGGCGAATTTTGAGGATACTAAGTCTGAGCCTAGAGCTTTGGCGGTCTGTGAAGATATGTACCATATGTAACTATGTACTTTATCCCTCCCTTGAACTTTGGCCAGTGCCTTGCAGGCTTCTCTGAACTGATAATGGCAATACATAACAATTGCTAAATTTTTCAAAGGCTGATATTGGAAGTGGTTAAGGAGCATAATGGCTTTCAATTGTATGTTTTGAAAAAATTTGGAAGACTAGGTACAAGTATAATAACAAACCGGAAATTAACTAAAAAATAATTTTTTTTTTCAAACTGATTTCAGATTCGTGTTCAGCATAGAATTACTCTCGTCGTCTTAAAATTATCTATGTTTAGGAGATACTATAAGCTGCAATATGTGCAAAAAAGACAAAAAAGTGCAAAAAAAAGATATAATTATGATTTCAAAACAATTTTTGGAAAATGAAAAATGTCTTGTTCCCCACATATCGAGTTAAATATCTTCCCAATTGACGAATAAAACTTACTTTACTTTACTTTTAATGGCACAACAGCCCATGGAGGGGCTAGGCCGAGTTTTTCGCTTTTCGCATCCACTCATGTTGTGCGTGTTATATTTGTACATGAATGGAAGGGACCTACAGTTTAATGCCGAATCTGAACGGCGAAGTGACGAATATAACACAAGTACTTATTTCATAGGAACTGACCTATGCCTACATACATATGTGTATGCAATGCAAATAAGTAATTTTCGAATTATGTGTTTTTTATGTAAGTGTAGAGGGATGCTTATTCATACATATACAAAAGATATTTGTACACATACAGTCAAGAACAAAATATTGAGGTTAATGGAATAAATCAAAAAGAAAGCAAAATTAAATTCTATTTTTATTCATTAAAGCAGCATCAATCCAACTTCATAAGTATTGTTATGTTGAGAAAGATATGTGACAGACAAAAATGAGGGTACAAATTTCCCGATCTACTGCTAAGTTTATTTTGTTATGTCCTCTTATTGTACTCGAACATGTGTTTGGAACAATTTGCAGCGAGTTAGTATTTTGTTCGTATAAATTAATGCATTACTGCTAAAAAAAAAGAAACAATAGCTTCCCTACAAACACTTTTTCTTCTTTCCTTTCCTAGTAAATAACAGCTGTATTATTTGGAAATCAGATTGTCCTACTTTCTGAGTTACATTTGGTTTCCCTTTAAATCATAGTGACAGCAACAAAACAAAGTATACGAGTTTAATAAATAAAACTAAGTTAGTAATAGACTAAAAAAGATGCTTTTAAATTCATTTACGTGTTACTTTTGTGTTTTATTTATTTATTTTTTAATTTTTGGGATTTGGTGCTAGTAGTTCTACTAATTGCTGATGTGCTGCAGATTAAATGATACATATACAACACAGCAACAGCAATAACAACACCCGTAGCCATAATGATGATTAACAACAACAGCAGCAGCAGCAAAAAATATATAAATTCAACTCAAATAAATACACACATAAATGTACTCGTATAGAGAGTCGCAGTTTTACATTTGTGTATTATAAAAATTCAGTTCAGTATAAATTTCTACAAATTTCACACGCTTGCGCATATATACACACACACGCACACATACTCGTATACTCGTACATACATGTGCACATATAGAGTATATTTTATACGAATGTATGTATAGATATAAAATATATTGTGGGCCTTCCTCCTTCCTTGAACATCATCATCTGCACACATGCGCTGTACTATGAGCGCCTGCCTCATCGTCGTCTTCGTCATCAGTAGCATCGCAATATGTTGTACATCAAAGGCAGGAGAGAAAAACAGCAATAACTACAACAATATCGTCGTCATCAGCATCGAAATTTTAGGGTGTGTGTGTTTTTGGTTGCGATCAAAAAGTCTTGTAGTTGAAGTTTTTTGTTTCTGGCTTACAGTTACCAAAAAATTAACAACAACAAAAAAGTAAAAACTAAACTGAAATCTTTCAATGTTATATCTATCTATCTATCTATCTATCTCCTATCCATTTATCTATCTGTATCTTATTCTTTACTTTGATGCTGTTTTGTTGGAATGTAATATTTGGTATCTTGCAGTAAGATTCTTTTTAGGATGAAATTAAATTAGAAAAAAATGAGTAGAAAACGATTTACAAAAACTAAATTACTTTGAAATAGAAAATAAAAAGAGATATATAAGCTAATAACGCTTGAAGATACACGCAAACGCGCGCACGCATACACACTCAAACACGTTTGTAGATACTCGTCCCAGTCGCAGAATGTACAAGGCTTTCCAAGGCATAACTTATTCACTCTTTCAATACTTATTTCAGCATGTCTTTGGAAGTAGCCTTTTTCCAAGTACAAGTGTGAAAGATGCACAAAATTTGTTCGACCACTTTAGAGACAGCAGCAGTGATCGAATTTTTTAGTTGGTGTTGCACAGGCCCCTTGTTCTACTTTGGTGAGAACTTGTTTGGGGCACTTGTGCGCTTGCTACAAGCCAACATTGTCTCACTGAATAATTTGGTTAAATCTTAACCAAAATTCTATTTAAAAATTTTTACACTTTTTATATTTCACTGGCAGATATGTTGCGGACACAGAGTTTTTATAAATATGAGGATTGGTCGCTGTGGTGTAGTGGTAGTGCGTTGGACTGCTACGCCGAGTGTCCGGGGTTCGAATCTCGGCACAGGCAAAATCAAAAAAAGTAGAAATAATAATTTTTCTATACGGCACCACCTCTTGGCAGGCAATGGCAAACCTACAAGAGTAAAAATTGCTATGAAAAGCTTTTCACTTCGCCGTTCGGATTCGGCATTAAACTGTAGGTCCCTTCCATTCCATTCATGTACAAATATAACACGCACAACATGAGTGGATGCGAAAAGTTCGGCCTAGGCCCTCCATGGGCTGTTGTGCCATTAAAAGTAAAAGTAAAAGAGGATTGGTACAAATAAAGGAACAAAAGTATCAGTTTTCATTCATAATAATCAATGAAGAAAGGATTTTTCGAATTTTTTTCACCAATTTTCTCTACAAAGCGGAACCCTACATGGACTGAGCTTCTCACATCCATTAATGTTGTGCGAATTATAGTTTTGCAAGAATTGAAGAGACCTAAAGTTTTATGACGAATCCGATCCGAATATCAATGCTTTTGGTAATTTTCACTCTTAGAGTAAACATTAGCTCTTGCCTTCGTCTTCAATGAGGTAGTCTCGTTTTGAAATAGTGTTTCTATTTATGCGATTTTTTACTGTCTCGAGTTTCGAACCTGGATACTTTGCGTAACAGTGCAGTAGACTAAGTACCAACTATGCCACGGCTATCACTAAAAGCTGATTACCGGATACCACTACACCACAGCGACCACTAGTTAGAATAAGAATGTACAAAGCATTCCAAGGCGTAACTATTCACTCTTTCAAACATTTTAAATAATTGTAATATTAAAATTGTAGTAAAATTTATATAAGCATTTTGATATTTTTATTTTGTAACAAAGATATCGTTGGAAAGGTATTTAATTAACTTAAAGAAAAATATTAAAATTATTGGAGTACTCCCGAAATCCGTCACACACAATTAGGCAAGGAAATCGAATTATTTTTATATAAGTATGTACCATAGGAACACAAGTAAGCGCAGTCTCTAGCAACAGTTTAGCTCTAATTCACACATAATAATACTAAAAAATTTTTCAACTTATTACTGATTTGTCAGTCTACTAAATGATGACTATTTAAGTGCAGCATTATATACTTATTCCTGCCATTTAAAGGATTTCGAAATAGAAAAGATTAACCCAAATTGAATTTTCTTTTTAAATAGTAGCTATTTGTTAAAAAAATTTTCCATCTTGGAAGTAATTCTCTATTAACTTTACTAAAAATTATTCATAACATAATAGAAAATAGTATAATTTGGAACCCAATAAAAAATAATAGATAATTTAATGAAAATGGTAAAAAACATTTTCAAGCTACATAAATATCTTGTATGTAATACAATCATTATTTGTGATAACTGCTGGTCGTTGCTAATTATTTATTTATTTATGTATTAAAATTTATACAAAAATAAATTATTATGTAAATAAGGAAAAAAGCACAAGCCATCATAGGCCGTGGGCTGAAATTGCTAATTAATTTCACGCAACTACTTTGCACGGGCAGAAGAAACTTGCACACAACTTATGTAATATCAGTCAAACTTGGTTAGCTATTCTATATTACAGGTTAAGTTCCACTAGTCGAGATACCAGAAATGTAAATGAAACTTTCAAATAATAATATCAAAAGAAATACATACTGTAACAAATTAATGAGGAACACCAAGAAGATACAAAGCACACGATTTTCAATTAGTTTTCTAAAGTTGCCTGTGTATTTTAAAATCTCACTTCCCTAGCTTTTTACTTTTTTTTAGAAGATAATAGACTCTCATACATAGACTCTCAACCCTGTTGTACCAGATTCGATCCACGTCAAGGACGTATCCTCTTACCTATTTTTTACATTTCTACATAACACAATGCAATGCATTTCAAAGGTTAAGTATCTTCGAATGACAATTAAAAAAAGTGAAGAATGTATTTTTCTATCACTTTAAAGTTACATAATATAAAATTATTTTGTATTTATTTATTATTCATTAATTACAATATTTAATTATTATTATATACGAGTATAACTAATATTAAACAAAGAGAACTAGGTGTCCGTGCTTTCGTTTCGATTTTTATCATAAGTATATACGTTTAAATTACATGGAGAAGATTACATTTTGAAAAGAATTTTTCAATTCTGTTTACTATATATTATGTTGGTCAACAAATTTTGAACACTTCAATGGAACAATATACAAAATTGCTCTGATGCTTTGGTATTTCGTACATTCGTTAAGAATGTGATCTATAGTGAGGGTTACGTTGCATGGAGACTATAAATTGGCAGGTTAATTAGTTTAAGCATATTCATGCTTTAGTATTGAGTGTGACTCAATCATAGTCTTGCAAAGAGTTTTGATAGTTGTTAACCCTTTCAGGGTTAACGGCTCAATATCGATGGTTGAATTTATGCCATTCCGAAAGCAAAATAAGCACAATTTTTTCGAAGGATCGATATTTTCTCTGGTACAAAACGTAATAAGTGGGGAGTGTATTGCATTGGTGGTAATTTTATCTGCAAGCTCCGAAAGCAACATTTTTTCGAAAGATCGATATTTTCTCTGGTACAAAAAGTGATAAGTGGGGAGTGTATTGCATTGGTGGTAATTTTATCTGCAAGCTCATTGTCACGTATTCCAATGTGACTTGGGATCCACTTGATTTTAATTTTATGAGGATTTTTTATGCATATGGTACATATATAACAAATGCTGTTAATTGTGTTGCCCCTAAGTCTGTTCTTTATAATTGATCCATTTTGGTGAACAACATCATGAACTACATAGTTCATGATTTATTAGATTTATTTAGAACAGCTGCTTGAATCGATGAAGGTTCAATATAAATATGCTGTTTCATTAAGGTAACAAATTGCCTTATTGTCTGTATTCATTAGTCGTGGTTCTACTTAGGTGTAATTTTAGGGTTTTTGCCAGATCTATACCGATTGAGTGTATAAATATAGTTTTGGTATTATGTAGTTTGAGTAATGCTTCTCTTATACTTTCATCAACTAAAGGTTTATATTGGAAAAGTAGAGATACTTGCTTCTTCGAACTGCAGCGTGTTATGTCGGGAAAAAAGTTTCAGGTTGCAGGTGGCGTAATAACCCTAGATAGGCAAAGCGTAGTCGATTTTTGATAACGATTTTTGATTAACGATTGAGGTACATTAATTAAAGTCATAATGTGAATTAACCAATGTATAGAGTAGAGAAATTTTATTAGGTTATTTATTATCGTTACTTTTTTCTTAAGTCTAAAAAAAGTGGCATAAAAGTATAACTAGAATCGAAACTTACTCCGAGTATTTTTGAACTATTTACAAATGCAATATCTATGTTATTATAACTTAAATAAAATTAAGTTGGTTTTTTTGTTTTTACAAATATGCAATACTTATTTTACATCCTGTGAATTTTGAATGGCAATTAAAAAGAGTGAAGAATGTATCTTTTCATCACTTTAAAGATAATATGGTATAAGATAAAGAACAAATCAAACCTCTCCATAGATAGTTTTTAACAGATCGTTAGTATTAGTTTCAGTGAAGCTTCTCTTATCCTTTCGACCACTGAAGGTAGGTTGCCGAATGTAGTAATATATTCTAGGGAATTTATAAAAAACAGATGATTTACATATCAGAGTATGTGGCGAATTGGCATCTCAAACAGACCACTGATGAATCTTCTTACCCCTTCCATTCAGCTACTGGGGTAGATGCGCTACACATACTTACACTCACACTTTTATATATTCACATACATAGTACACATAATCGCGTTTAATTGGATTAAAGATTTATTTCCATATCTATGTCATTTTAATAATAGATTTCAAGTTTTATATATTTGATTTTGATTGTTTTTTTTTTTTGGTTCGGCTTTGTTTTTATTTCTGATTTCGTTGAAATTCACTTTTATCTTTTGGCGCACATATGAATATGATGTATGCAAGTATGTACGAGTATGTTCATACATGCATAAGTAAATATGTACATTTAAACACATTTCGTGTGAAATAGCCAAGTAAAAAAGAAGAAATCAATTATAAATATAGAAAAAAATTGACTATACCATAAAATTAAACTCTATAATTTTTTGTATTCAATTTCTAATAGTGAAGCCAACGGACGTAAAATTATAGATATCAAAAGCCAAAACAACCAAAATTGGAACAAACGTGTTTTAAATCTTAAATACACACACATATACATATACTTACACACGAACAAAGATGCACAGATACTTCTTGTGTGTTACTAAGTATATAAGTAGCAGGAGGGAGTGAATTTGAGTGTACGATTATGTATGTATGTGTTGTGTATGTATTGTATATGTACATATGTACTAGTAGGAGTTGTGATCTTAAAGGATAAATGAGTCCATTTGAAGCAAACATCGTATATAGATTATTTTTCATTAGTTTTCTTTTTTAAACTGCGAAAAATGTATAGAACTATCAGCTTTTTATTATTCTAGTTCAGTTTAATTAACTTTAGACACATAAAACTATTAGAAATTGAATTGACTTCAGATTAAGATGCACACAATTTTTTATGTACAGTTATATACATATTTATACCCAACACACTCTGCGTACACGGTATATTGGTTTTGAGCGAGTAATAGTTGTTTGTATATACATAAGTACATAGAATATAGAAATGATTAGCGCGCATAGCCGAGTCGATTTAGGCATGTCCTTCCGTCTGATCGTGTACACGATAACTCGAGTCAAACTTACGTAATCTTAATTAAAGATAAGTAGTACACACATTCCACATAATCACGAAGAGGTTCTGAAATGGGCAAAATCGGTCAAGTGGGCGTGGTACCTCCCATACAAGTGAAATTTTCAAGCCATTGAAAGAAATATTAAAGCGAATTGAACAAAACTCAATGCACATCATTGAAATAATCAAATTAAACAACTGATCGAGCAAAAGCCCGGCTACCTTCAATATAACCGAAATATCAGGAGAAAAAATTAACTAAATTTGGAACACAAAGTTAAAATAACATCACAAACAACTGATGCGAAAATTATCATCGTTTGGCATTAACCACGTCTACTTTCCCAAATTCCTTGGGAAAATACTTCTTGTTATTGTTAAAATAAATGAGTAATAAATAAAGTGAGGGTGGGACAAGGACTTTTATGTCTTGCATAAATTTTTCATATATTTGCATTTCTTTAAGGTTACTACTTAAAATGCATTTATGGAGCTTCAATGCAAAACGATCAAAATCTATGGAAAAGGGTCATGACCCGTGTTGAATGGTGATATATTGCAAGCAATATATTTTACTATATTCCCATGCTTGAGAGCCAGCTATGGACCCATCGACTTTGCTGAGATTTTGTATACCACGGATTTTTGGGCCAAATAACACATTTTTTTCATCTTGATATTAAAATCTTTCTTGATTGGGGCGAAATTGAATTTTCTCTTGTACGTGCTGGAGTTACTTAGCCCAAGGAAACCATTTGCAAGCTTCGATTTGAACTTAAAATTATTCCTGAGGGACCTACGGAGTAAAAGATAGTAAATAATTTTATAAAAGTAAAAATTAGGATAAGGGGTTACGTTTGAAAAAAAAAATAATTGTCAGAAGTAATGTATTTAATTTCTCTCCTCAGAAATCGATGTCGTGATGGGGGGTTGCAAAAGTCACCTGTATGTCAATCCACTGGAATGTATAAAGGATTTATTTTTTCAAGCAGTGAATATTTTAAGTTTTTTTTTATATAGATAAAAGAATACAAATTTAAAATTATCTAAAAATAAATTTAAAAAAATTCGTATTACAAATATATCTGCAATTTTCTAACATATGAATAAGCATAAAAACTGAATTTTTATATATTTTAACTGCATTTTTTATGATATAAGTCGATGTTTTTGAGTGTATAAAAGTCCTTGCCCTAGCAAAAAGTAGTCATATTTATTCAGATAGGCGTGCTGCTGTGAATCAAAAACAGTGCCGGACGAGGCAAGGATGCAGCTAGTAGCCTCTAACACCACAAACCAATTTCCATCACTTTGTTGCCAACACTCAGCTTTGGATAAACGTTTGTCATCTTCAGATAACAGATGCAGGACCCTAAATTCATCTCGTACAGCACAAGTTTTCTAGTTCCAATACATTAATGCCTTGCAAAGAAAACAGTTTACTGGTTGACGTGATAACAGGATGTAGTTTATGAAGCATCACGCTTTAATAGTGGACTAGGTAAAAGACAACATATGCAGAGATGTACTGTAAAATCTTTGAAAATCTCAAAACTGTTAAGTATTTAAAGATAAAATAAACCCTAGGAGAAAAACCAATAAATTTTTCATACATTGAAGACAACAAAACATATCGTCTTCCTCTTTAATTGTAAAATAAACCATGGAAGGTCTAGGCCGAAATAATACAGATCTAATCGGAAAATATAATTTGTGCTTTTTGAATTAAAATCGACGATATGCAACGGTTACAGAGGTGAACTGAAAATATTCATGCATGTCTTGAGTTTATAAAGTTGGGTAATTAAATCTATCATTATCCACTGAGCGAAATATAGTTATGTGCATTTCAGGAAAAGTTAGAATGGGATGATATGAATTTTTAAAACATCATTGCATAATTATGAAGATGTATTTTTAAAGGTTCGAACTGTTTCCTTGCAAAATATGCCGTTATATAATTAGGAGTATTTAACTTTTTAATTCAAGTTTCTTTAAATTCGTTTCAACATTGAAAAGGTGAACAGGTTTACCTTTAAATCAATAACCTGAGAGATAAACATAGTTACCAAAACGGAAAGGTCAAATAAAAAATATTAAGTGCTTTATAAAACAAAAGGTCTTCATCAACACTTATTTATTGAAAAAGAAATAAGTGTGTGGGCACTTCTGAAAAAAGAAACATTGAAAAAAAACACATCCAAAACTGGAATGGAATGAAAAAAAAAACAAAAGGTCAGTCTGCCTCACATATCCACATGGGTTTATGGTTGACCTCCATTAAAATGTTATTATTCAATTGATTTATAAAGTGGTTACACGCTTAATTGGCATCACTCTCAAGCCAAAGCGTACACGCTTATGACACACTTGGCTCCCTAGTGACACTGTAATGTATGAAATTATATGGTGTTATCTAAATGTACGAACATTTTTAAAATTCCCGGAAATAGAAAACAATTACAAAATTCCGGGGAAGATCGATTTAAAAAAAAGAATATGTATGGTTAATGCATAATGCATATAACGGTTTCAATTTATGAATAAATCAATTCTAGGGATGTAATCCATTAAGTACAAATTTAAAGTTTTTCAGTATGGGCTGGAGCTTCACGAATGCAACTGGAGCTCCTGGTAACCGTATCCAACATCGAGCGATAAAGCAAATAGGAGACAGTAGAGTTCCCAGCTCTCCTTGGAACATCGTCGAAACGTGGGTTGCGTCTCTCTGTTTTACCATTCCTTTCACGGCAGATGTTAAGCTGAGATGCGCAAGCTGATGCCTCCAGAAAAAAGTAATTTTATCTGTGGTACCGGGCTTATTTGAAACAAGCTCCTTACAAATATTTTTCCCGATTATTATGACCCTTACAAATTTAAAGCAATTGCTCATAACTACTTCTCCCTTCTTCTTCCTCCCACCTAACAATCTTCCTTAGAGGAAAAAAAGGAACATATTTCTGGGTGGACACAGGAAACGAATAGCGTGCGTAATCATTGTGAATCTTCTGTATTTCTTTGTGCCTCAAGCAATTACAATTGAGACGGTGAAAGTGAGATGACTATTTACCACTATACTCAATTCCTAAAACTGTGGCTAAAATGCAGAATATATGCGATTCGGCAATAGCACTAATACCAATTAATGAAGTTGTTTTCCTGAGGACGTCTAACTACAAACTATATGAACTGACCACCAATTAATCCCTAGTAAAACTTTGTAATCAAACACTGAGTTCAGTCAGACTAGCTCGTTCTTTTATGCTGGACAAATTTGGAAAATTATATTCAATTAGTACATAGATAGAAATCATATCTCAATTTATACTCAAATTTTTTCATTTATAATTTTTTATATTAATAAAAATAAAAGAAAATTTTAATTTAGAAAATTTTAAGTGAATTTTAATGTTTCTTAAAATTACAAAAAAAAAACTGTAATTTTTTGTGCGTTTTCCATCTTCCTCAATAGAGAAGCATTCTGATAGTTACTTGAATTTGCACTCAATTATCCTTTTCAAATTTAAAATTAAATATACAAAAAAAAAAAAATAAAAGGAAAATAAAAATGAATTTCCTCTATGCTTCATGTACGAGGACGAGCATGTCCTATTGAGAAGCTGTCATTCAACAGTATGCGGAACAAAAAGGTACAAAAACAAAAATAAATAAACCCTTCAGCAAGAAGATTTCACATTCTCTGCGTTACAATTATTTTCTACAGTTGGCGATATCTTACATTTTCTTATTTGGGGTAAAAATTAAGATTGATGTAAATTATCTCAGCTCGCTTTTTCTTTTCTTTTTCTCTTTTTTTTATCAGCGTTCAATTTGCTATGTTAAAAGTTGAATTTTTTTTTACGATTTTTCGGGGTTGTTGTTATATAATTTTCGTTCATTACAAAATCAGAAAATAATATGAGTTGCTTTTTATGTATAAGGATTTCAATTGAATAAAACGTAATTAAAAATGTGTGACAATTTTGCTAATTTGATTGCATTTTTATGTTCAATGTCAACGCAATGTGATATGTGTTGAACTGTGAGTGGGAGTTTGAATATAATATGTGTGTATGGGGGCGTGTGGGCGTGTGTCTACTATATGGGCGTGACATACATACATATTCATTTACTTGTAGTTAATTAATGTTGATAGGTGATTTTTGTTTTTAATATAAATTGGTTTAATATTTAATATAATTTAAATAAGTACATGTAACACCTTACTACTTACTGACATACAATGTGTAAAATATATGGAATAGTTGCGAAGAATTGTGTCTCATTTCAATTTAATTCTATTACTAAGGAAATTAACATATGTAATTAGGAGATTTCCATAGTATTACAGTAGATCCCGCTTAATTAAGACAGCTTAAATTCAAAGGTTTCGATGCAATTAAAAGAAGAAATTATTTAACCGATGCTCGGTAAATTGTTCCACTGACTCTATTAAAATAAACCCATTTAATTGCGCTACATACGCACTAATGCGAATTCATTTCCTGCAGAGTAGAATGATATGCACATACATAAATAATGCAAACTACAGAGTAATGGAGTAAGTGATGCCATGGCCACACTGTATAAAATTTAATCTCATAATGTAAATGTTTGACATTTATATTGTAGGAAGTTAGAGAATTAGTTTACAACAGCTATTGGAAATTTTGAAATACCAATTTCCGGGCCGTGCTATTTTCCGTTATGGTGAGGTGGGCAAAGATGGTCGCTGTGGCGTAGTGGTAATGCGTTGGACTGCTACGCAGAGTATCCGGGGTTCGAATCTCGGCACAGGCAAAATCAAAAAATAGAAAAAATAATTTTTCTAAACGGCACCACTTCTTGGCAGGCAATGGCAAACCTACAAGAGTAAAAATAGCTATGAAAAACTTTTCACTTCACCGTTCGGATTCGGCATTAAACTGTAGGTCCCTTCCATTCCATTCATGTACAAATATAACATGCACAACATGAGTGGATGCGAAAAGCTCGGCCTAGGCCCTCCATGGGCTGTTGTGCCATTAAAAGTAAAGTAAAGAGGTAGGCAAAAGTAATCTCATAAAGTGAATGTGCCATAATTTTTGCAAATGCAGTCAAATGTCATTGTGCGTTAACATTTATGTTGTAGGCAGACAGAGAAGCCATAGAACGCTACACATCTCGGGCAATTTCTAATTTCCGGGATGTATGATCTCTCATTTTGCCGATTTGAACTGACCGTCCAGATCTCCCGATCTGGCGGCTCCAGAATTCTTCCTTTGGTGCTTTTTGAAATCTCGCGTTTCCACAATCTTGAGAGCCAACATTGAAAAAGAAATCAGATGTTTTGCGAGAAGCAATTCAAAATCAGGAGATTTTCATTTGATCGATATAATTTTTTCAACTTAATGTTTATCAATTTTACATCTTCAAATAAAAGTTCTTTTGACAACAGAGCACAATTTTTTCATTTCTAACAAAATAGCAGCCAATTCACATTATGTCATTACTTTTGCCCCACCTTGTACACATTAAAAATATTGCCACAACAACCTTTTCGGGAATGACCCAATTAACCGGTATTTGAAGTATGTTTTTTAAATAATAACAATAATACTTAATACTAGGTTATCAAATTTAAAGAATATAAAAAACAAAGCATTAAAGAAATATAGAAAATCAAATTTGGATACCGATCGTCTCTATTTCGAACGACTGTGCCTTGAATTTGTCATACTTCATAAATTCATGTATGGTATAGTAATTATATTTATAATATTGAAGCAGAGCTGAAGTTAGGCCCAAGTCGGTTATGGCATGATATTAACCCCAAACGAGGTACTAGTGGAATCCCATCTAATATGGTATTTGAAGATACCACTTCATACAGCATAGTCGATTCTTGGGACCTATTTGAAAAACTATTCCAACAAGTTTTCTCTGAATATAATAATATACCAAATTCGCTTCAAAGTAATTATGATTTATCGAATATTGAAATTATTCAAAACTTTGATATGTTGTAAATATGAACTTCATGGATTTCCGTCAATTTTATTTTTATTAATCGTTTGAACAATATTATTGACCCTATAAAAGGGTTATTTAATGTTTGTCTAATGGAAGTGTCAATTCTGGACTGTTGGAGGCTGTGCACTATAGAGCAAGTTTTTAAATCAGGTGATAATAACACTGTTACTAATTACAGGGCTATTGTAAAGTAAGACATCTTTCCTAAATTGTTTGATTAAATCTTACGAAAAAAATTATATGACTATGTTTACGTATATGAACACGGTTTCATTCCAGGGAAATCAACTTGTACAAACTGGACTCTAATTTCAAAGCATATTGTTGGTTCACTGGAACTGTTAAGTTCAATGGGCTACATAGCCTAAGTGCTTGAGGAACTGTCTTGCACTCGTAGGTCAGGTTCTCGGCCTTCTTCACATCCACATCCATCACTGGAACTGCATAATCAGTTAGATGATTTATCTATACTGATTTTACCGAAGCATTTGTTAAGGTTGACCATAACATTTTATTACTTAAATTAAATCAATTGTGTACATTAGGGAAATTTTTAAACTTGAAAGCTCTTGTTCTTACAAATCGAAAATTGATAGTCAAAATTGTATCATCTAAAGCAAATATTTCTATTGATGCGTTTTCGGGTATGCCGCAAGGCACTTATTGTGAACCACTGCTGTTTATTTTTTTCATAAATGATTTAAATAATTTGTTTTTTAATTTTGTTTTTTATTTTTTATAAAAACTGCAACGGAAAATGTGAAATAATTATTTTTTCATATTATTTTCTTCTTAGTTATGATATTTTTTATAAAATTTATTTTCTTAGCTGATGTCGTAGTGAAAATTAAAGCAATAATTATAAATATTTCAACCATATCGAGTAACATTATACTAAAATTAAGACACTTATAAAGAAAAATAGAACCATTAAAGAATAAAAAGGAATGGAGTATAAAAGGAACAAACTATTTTTCATACTCAAAAATAATTTACAAAGGAAAATAAAAACTACGCATAAGAAATAAAACAAAAAACAAGATTTTAAATTATTATACAAAAATGCAATATCGTTACATCAAATGCTTTTTCAACAATCTTAAAGTGCATAGGAAAATTTTTAAATATGTAATAAAGAAACTTTAATCAAGTAAAAAAAGAGAACGTAAATATATATCAATAAATATAGTAAATGTTTACTTATATATACGAGCACATAAGAAAATACTTCTGAAAAATTAAAATTGTTCTTCGTTTTCTTTCTGAAATAAAATGAAAGTAGTAAAATTTTAAATTTATATAAAAATGTTTAGAACTTTTAGACTTTTTATAGTTATAAACCTCTCTGACTTCCATGTCATTAGCTAAATTGATCTAGCATTTATTCCATAACAAATCAATGTGAATGGAGTTTATGCGCAAAATCGGTGATGAAAGGATTAAGGACATAAGTATTTAGTATAAAAAGGGTGGGCAAACGCTAATTTGGTTCAACCTCCACTTAAACCGACTAGAATTGGATGGATAGAATTTCGATATATCTTGGGTATGTGGTCGCTGTGGCGTAGTGGTAATGCGTTGAACTGCTACGCAGAGTGTCCGGGATTCGAATCTCGGCACAGGCAAAATCAAAAAGTAGAAAACCTACAAGAGTAAAAATTGGCTAAGAAAAGCTTTTCACTTCGCCGTTCGGATTCCATTCATGTACAAATATAACACACACATCATGAGTGGCTGCAAAAAAGCTCGGCCCAGGCCATGTTGTGCCATTAAAAGTAAAAGTAAAAGGGTATCAACTAGCGTTATTAAGAGTAAAGATACTTCTTCAAAACAATATTTTCATAACATGTCCCCAGAGGTAAAATTATAATTATGGCCCACTATATGGTCTACAGGTAATAAATTTATCATTCACTGCTGCACTACTTACTGTAGATGTGTCACCATATAGATTAGAGTTAATGAGTTACTGCACATTCTGCTCCAAACCTCCAGGTACATTCAAAGCTTCCTAGATGAGACGGCCTTATTATAAATATTTCGGAAAGAGAGATAATAGTAAATATGAGGGTATATGATCGTTGTAGCGTAGTAGTAGTGCGTTGGACTGTTACGCATAGTGTCCGGGGTTCGAATCCCGGCACAGGCAAAATCAAAAAGATAAAAAAAAAAACGGCACCACCCCTTGGCAGGCAATGGCAATCTTTTTAGAGTAAAAATTGTTATAAAAAGCTTTCAACTGTAGGTCCCTTCCACTCATCTACAAAAATAACACGCACGACATGAGTGGATGCAAAAGGCTCGGCCTAGGCCCTCAATGGGCTGTTGTGTCATTAAAAGAAAGAAAGAGGGCATATGATAGTTGCTATGGCACCTGTGTTGCAACCTTGAAACCTTAGATTTTGTAGATCTACATGACATCGAGCTGGTACTTCCTGCACAGATCAGATCCTATTTGTAACTGATTTTCATTGATTAAAGGAAGGCTTTCGCAGATAGTACATAGAAGTCCCCTACGTTAAAGGGGCGATCTTTAAATATCTTCACTACATATAAAGCAATATGTTAAAATGCAAAGTGTCAAGTCCTAAGCATGTGGAAGTTAGTTATCTGGTCTCTTTTCATAGTGATGTCCATCAAGATAGCTATCAGTGCTACTTCTCTTGAAAAATTTATTCTTAAATCCACTAGCCAACAGCGGATCCTCTTGCACCACATTAGAATCGCTGACGACAACTGTTTACTTGGACGTAGAGTCGTTGTCTACTGGACTTACAATTATTTTGAAGAGATGAAAATTTTATTTTTAGCAAGGGGTAGCAGTGTTGCAGCTAGTAGGTATCTGGCCATTCATCTTTCCATAATCGCAGCGCGAGGTAAGCGATTTGCATGTACGAGCCCATATAGTACCCGGTCGACGAAAGAGGCTGGTTACCTGGAAAAATTTTACAAGAGCTAGAAGCTGTTTTTCTTGTGAAACGCATTCACACAATTGAAAATTTAGACACAGTTTTGCAAACGATTGTCTAATTCCTAGACTTCCAATCGTTCAAATCTAATTCAATGGCGATATTCTTCAAATCAACTCAAATTGCAGGTGATACAAGTTTTCATGTGTTTTATTCTGTGTGATATTCCTTGCATGACTTTCGGTGAAGAGAATGGATAATCGTTAGATAAAGGAGAATGTGGCTTGCATGTGCGGTGGGTATTTCCCAGCAGAAATTTCAAAATCTGTTTATTCTGTTTAATTTATGAGGATTTCACTTTGCTGAGTATGATTTAGCAAATTGCTAAATAGTATTTAACATTTATCAAATCTGAGTTAAAATTACGGACCAAAAATCAGAAAAATCTTAAGTCCCAAATTTAGACCACGAGCAGAATGAAATCGGGCTCAAAGCAGATTAAAATTGGGCCTCAATCCATGAGCAGAATGAAATCGGGCTCAAAGCAAATAAAAATTGGGTCTGAACTTAGACCAGAAACAAGACCATTGTCATCCTTTGTTCTCAAAATTTGTAAAGCATTCTAAGTAGATGCTCACCTTCGAAGTATGATGGGTGCAACGTTCATCTCCAAATTACAACATGTCTACCTCAACGGCAAATCTGAAGAAACGGCCTTACATGAGGTAGGCAGCACTATTGAAATATCAATTGAACACAAACGATTCTCTTTAGTGGCTTTTGCTAGACATTGAAGGGGTTTTTAACAATGTAAATACTAAAACTAAGTGGTCGCTATGGTGTAATGGTAGTGCGCTGTACTGCTACGCAGAGTGTCCGGGGTTCAAATCTCAGCAATGGCAAACCTACAAGAGTAAAAATTGCTATGAAAAGCTTTTCATTTCGCCGTTCGGATTCGGCAATAAACTGTAGATCCCTTCCATTCATGTACAAATATAGCACGCACAATATGAGCGGATGCGAAAAGCTCGGCCTAGGCCTTCCATGGGCTGTTGTGCCATTAAAAGTAAAAAGTAAATACTAATTCCATTCTAGCTGCTCTAAACAAGTTAGGTTCAACGCGAGTCTAAATGAATGGATCGAAAAAATGCTCAATACAAGGAAAATCATTGCCGAGGTTGGCAGTAGTGCAGCCACGCGCTCAGTCAATAGAGTTACCCCGCAGGGCTTAGTTCTGTCTCCCCTGCTCTGGATACACGTAGTTAATGATATTCAAAAATACCGTTGTGGTCATACACTGCCATTAAAAGACCAATTCTGACATACGTAGCCCTGCTCTGACGGCCGGCTGTAACTAAGAAGTACGACGAAACTAAACTGAGTAGAATACAAAGTTCAGCTTGTATTCTCATTACAGGAGAACTTGGCACTAGCTCAGCTGAGGCTTTTAACTTATTCACTCACTTAGTACCAATAGATTTACACATAAAATCAATCACCTTATGTAGCGCAGTCAGACTCAAAGAAGTAGGAAGCTGGACCACAAGAACATGATACCACAGCAAGATATTCCTACAGGGTCTATTGCTTCACAACATCAACAGTGACTACGTTACACCTACCCTAAACTTTTCTGTATTTTCCTCATGCAGTGCGGATTGGAGGAAAAATATGGTAATTGGGGGCTTTGACGTGGAACTCTACACCTACGGGTCCAAAATGGGCTGCGGTAAACGGGCAGGCGTCTACTCAGATTCTCTCCTAATATCCTGATCCATACGCCTCCCCAACGAAGCCATTGAATTCTAGGATGAATTAATGGCAATAAGGGAGACGTGCAGATCTTTTTTTGACATCAGGAATAATGGGCCAAGAGAGTCAAGCTGCTATTAAAGCCTCAGATTCTTCCAATATAAATTCCAAATTAGTTCTGTAATACAGATAAGATCTCGGTCTACTTGGTCAAGGGCTAAACTCATACTCAACTCATAAACCGGAGTTGGCCCAATAAGAATTCGCAACCGGTTTCAAGTACAGCTTTGTAAAGCTCTTTGCCTTTTGTTAATGTTAACCTTGATCCCCATTTGTTTTGGTGTTTTGGAGGGCGGTATAGAGCAGTTATGAAAATGAATGGTTACTGGTTTTAATGGTAACTGTTGTTGCTTGTATCTCAACCGAGCAAAATTTTTCTTCTTAAAAGTGTTGAATAGAATTCCTAATAATCACTGCGCTAACTTCTCTAGCACAGTTGTACTACAACTTTAATACTAGAACTGTGCCGTATGGTATATATGGGCATTGTTTTGTCTGGTTTGCTTCTGATATTAAGCAGATATAAATTTTTTCTTGGTTAACTACAGCTCGCAGTTCATTTTGGTGTTTAACAAACCCATTTGTGTTCCATAACATTACGCTAAGAGACCTTATCATTTTTATTTATTCTTGTTGAATGCTCTAACCACGCTAGTCGAGATTCTAGGGATTTATTAAATTATTCATGTTTGTTTAATTTTGTAGTATTTGTTTCAATATAAGTATCTTCTGTTGGAGTTTTTGCAGTTACTTTTGCATAGTTTTCACTTCGTAACTTTTGGAGTTCTTTGGGAACTGGACATCCCGGGTGTGCTTCCCGGGTGTGCTTTCATACAGTTACAACTTTTTGGTTGTTGGCTTGCAGGTTTAGTACATTCAGAGGTGCCGCGCTTTCCGGAGCATTTTACGCACGTTGGTTGCTTATTGCAATAGCTCTTTGTGTGTCCGTAAGTTTGACAGTTCTTACATTGAGGTATAAGATTTGAGCGTCTAATAGCCGCAATGGTGACTAAAGTGTTTAATATCTGTTTGATTTCAAAAACATTTTTAATGTCTTGCAAAGTACCGAAAGTTAATATAAACATATTGAAGGGTTCCTTAGGTGTAAACTTGAATTTATTAATGGCATTGATTGCTTTATATCCTTGCCCACAACTTTCAGATACAATCATATTAGAATTACGCGAATGAAGTAAATTTTTGACTATAACTTTTATGGGCCTTGTTTGCTTACTTTCGTATAAATGCCAAGCTGTGTTGGTTGTAGACAGTAGCTTAGAAGAGCTCTGTAGACGTTCTCGTTGAAAACATTTAGTTTATAAACGCCATTATTTAGAAGTTACATTGAAAAATTATTTTATATATCTGCTTTATTTAGATCATACATTTTTGGTTGAGCTTTGATTATGGTTGGCGGTGGCATAGAAGTTTCTTCCAAATTGCGAGAGAAAATGCTCTGGTGAAGAAACGGCCTTTCGTTTTTTGGTAGGTCTTTTCTTCTTGAGTATCCAATCAGTTTCTCTGCGTAGTTCCTCTTGATCAGTTTCATAACTGTGAGGAATATTATTAATTTTTTTCTTGATAGCGAAAGTCTTTAGTCGAGTTTCAAAGTTTTTCCCACCACCTAGAGGTGGAATATCTTCGAATCCCATGTTTTTCTTTATTTTTGTTAATTTGTATTGGTGTGGTAACTCCAAACACTTTGTTATGACCAGAGTCCACTATGGCAACACCAAACAGAAAATATGACAATCGGGATTTTGTTTGATTGTTCTTTCCGCCTCGATTTCAATTTTAAGTTAATAGATTTTAATTAGTTTGTTTGCAAGACAAAAACCAAAATATGATATTACATTTACCATAATTACGAAATCACTGCCTAGCAGCAGAACTCTCACCGCTCCAGCTGGTAAGAGTTAATACTTTGTTGTTTTGAGCAACACGCTGATGCACAGGATTAAATACAATTATATTTTTTCCAGAGCTCCTCCGCAAAATGTCCGACAGTCAGAAAACTATTGCATTTCTGTAGTACTATTGCCGTGAATTAATTTGTCCTTATTAATTGTTACGGGAAAATACTTAGCTGGCATTACAACCGATGATCGGTCTTGGCCGCGTCTATAAAGCTCTTCCAGTCACCTCTGCTATGCGCGCGCCAAATGATAAGGTCTTTCCAATGGAGATTAGGACATCCTCTTCTGTGTGTTCTTCGACTGTGGCTCGAATAAAACACCCTTACGGGAAAATAGGATTACTTATTTCCTGTCTTAACCTGTGCCTTGCTACTTATAAAAAATACCATTACCACGATTAACTGAGATTGTTCAAGCTTTATTCTAGTTATCGCATACACGACAAAGGGCAGGTTTTGAATCAGCAAGGCATATTTGTATCGAAGATATGACGTAGACCAAAATTACACACTATGTAATAAAACAAAAAAATGGAAATGATATTCGAAATTTGCCGACAAGTGGTAGGATTGGAATACATTGGAGGCAGGTTACCTGGAAAAATTTTACAAGAGCTGGAAGCAACTACAGGATCTGCAGCAAAGAATAAAAAATTATATCATACGTTTGCTAAATTGGCTGGCGATACTGGCTATACGCTTCTTCAAGGTTAAGGCTGCGTATATAAAACGTATTTCACTTTACTTAAGTTTTTGTCTGTTTTAGTTTTATGGTGCCAAACTAATGAGAATAAGCAAGAAGCATTAACTGCATAATCTGGACAAACTTGAGGATGTTAAAATGGACAGAAAGTGTTGCGCATGTGCATGTTCGGATTGAACACTGAATCGGGTTAATTAACAAATAAACAGAAACAACTCATAAATAACTGATTTTCAAGATTTTTTACAATTAGGAATATCCTTCGTTTATTGTTCCTGGGAATTCTTGCGAAAGGAATGAAATAAATAAATGTGTCGAGAGAATGTTGTTTGCATGTGTGGATGGGTATTTCCCAGTCAGAAAATCTTCATATTTTTTATGATATTTATGCATCTGTCAGCATTTATCAGCAATATACAATGCATTTGTATCTTATCTGCATTCTTATTTCTAATATGCGCCGACACAGGATAATAGTAACAACAAAAATGTATGGTATTCAGTGGGGGGTGAGGATTTCACTTTGGTGAGTATGATTTTGCAAATTGCTATAAAGTATTTAGCATTTATGAAATCTGAGTAAAAATTACGGAAAAAAAATCAGACAAAATTAGTTCCAAATGATCAGAACGAAATCGGACTCAAAGCAGATAAAAATTCAGACCCATACTTAGACCAGAAACAAGACTAAAAACTGTCATCAAGCTTTTTCAGATTTATTTTTCCATCTACTTATAATTAAAAAATTAAAATGTGATATTATTATATTCTAAAATAAAGTATTTAAGGTTTTATTTACAATTATGTATATTGAGCTTTTTTTCGGGGAAAAGGCTTAAGCCGTCATATCCCCTCAATATCCGTCACTGGTTGCAAAAAAAGTTGTGTATACATAGACAACAGAGTATAGAAACCGATATTCATACTGCAGGTATTCGAAGTAATAAATCACTGCTAATATGTAGATGCCGCGAAACGAGTGGTATTACGTGGCAAGATACACAGAAGACGTGTTGCGAAAAGGAATCGGGACCTGGACGCCGGTACAGGTACAGTATTGTCCCCATCTAGTGCGGATAGGGTAATTGGGGGCTTTGACGTGGAGCTCTACACCGACGGGTCCAAAATGGGCTGCGGTGATGGGGCAGGCGTCTACTCAGAGTCCCTCCTAATATCCTGATCCATACGCTTCCCCAACGAAGCCATTGAATTCTAGGATGAATTAATGGCAATAAGGGAGGCGTGCAGATCACTTTATGACAGGAATAATGGGACAAGAGAGTCAAGCTGCTATTAAAGCCTCAGATTCTTCAATTATAAATTCCAAATTAGTTCTGTAATACAGATAAGATCTCGGTCTACTTGGTCAAGGGCTAAAAATTACTCTAATATGGGTTCTAGGCCATAGCAACATCGAGGGTTTAGGAGTGTTGAGGCAACTCTTGCTTCTCACTATTTCACTATAGCCGGACGTAAGTGGAAACGAAGAATATAATATAATGAAGAATTAAATGACAAAACAACTGATGGAGTGTTCTCGTCCCAATTTCTCACGCATCACGGCTGTTCTCACAGGCCACTGGAAGGTGGGCTTAATCTTCCATTCAATACTTCCTGTCGTAGCTGCCAGGAAGAGGGAGAAACGGAAAGTCTCTTTTACTATTTATGTGCCTGCCCAGGTTTGGCAAGAGCAAGACTTCGCTCATTTGGCAAACCTTTCCTCCAAAAAATAATTTAAATCTCAGAAATCGAGATGAAAAGGCTACCCATATATCTGTACCTCACAAAGTGGACATAACTCTGGGGTTCAGATGCAGAGACTTACAGTGGCTAGTATTAATGGATACATGCTGGTCAAATTTGACTTTGAGTATCTGTAAATCATATAAAAATACACCAATCGAATTGGAACTTTCGCCGTTAATTTATTTATTTTTTTTTTTTTTAGTTATTTAAAGTTACTCTGTAGGCTTTTCCTAGGAAAAGGTGTAGAGATTTATTTGGCCCGATTTCCTGGGGAAATTATATCGCCATAACTGATTATTGAATTGTTGCTTTTTCTTTTATATTGTTATTTATATTTAAAAAAGGAAAATTATAAACTATTTTCAAAATTATAAAGTAACTTTTAGTGCTTGCAATGAAAAAAGCCAATGTATCCACTTTTGCAAGTTTAGAAAATATTGAAAATAATAAAGACAGCCCTAAAAATAAATACTATTTTCCGTATTTAGTCCAAAGACCCTTGCCTTTAATAACACTCTTTACTCGCTTAGGCAAACTTTCAACTAATTTTTCGATGAGTTTGATGGAATTCTGCTCCACTCAGTCTGAACTCGGGACCAAAGCTCGTTCAAATTTGTTGGTGCATTGTCGTACCGTACCAATCGTTTTTTAGCAGAGCCCATAAATTGTCAATAGGATTTAGGTCTGGGCTTTGGGCGGGCCACTTCATTGTTGGCAATTTTTGTTTATTGAGCCAATTTTTAAAAATTTTTGCCGTGTGCTTCGGGTTCCATCCTGTTGAAAAATTACTTCGTTTTCAGGGTAAGCGCTTTGGTCCACAAAGTCTGGCAGATTCGATTCCAAAATGCGAAGATAGTCTTCCTTATTCATGATACCATCGATTTTCACCAATGGCCCGACATTCCACCAAGTGTAGCAGCCCCATACCATCAGGCTACCTCCACCATGCTTCATGGCTTCTTCCACTTGGTGCTTTTGCAATTTTTCATGAGAACGGTGCCAATAATATTCCTTTCCATCGGGCTGAAACCTATTAATTTTAGTCTCGTCTGACCAATTTACTCTTTTCCAATCTTCTACGCTCCAATTTTTTCTGTGGAGATTCTCATAGAAAATGTAAAAACGAGTTACTGAACCAATCGAAACGTGTCGTGCAATGTTTTCTGTGACAAGCTCAACAATATTTTAGAAAACGGTAACTGGTAGGGAATCTCCAAATTTCATTTGTTCTTGTTTTAAAAATTAGTGTTGCTATATTGAGAAAACGAAACGTGCAAAAGTGGATACATTGGCTTTTTTCATTGCAAGTTACACTAAAAGTTACATTAACTTTATAATTTTGAAAATAGTTTATAATTTTCATTTTTTAAATATAAATAAAGAAATTACCGGCGAAAGTTCCAAATCGATTGATGTATTTTTATAAGTTTTACAGATACTCAAAGTCAAATATGACCAGCATGCATCCATTAACCTCACCTTTTACCAAGAGAGAAATAAATAACAACAAATGAGGAATGTAGTATTAAAACGGAGCTTTGCACTAATTACATATGATTTTCAGATGAAAACAACCACTTAAACAACAACAACAACACAATATAGGAACTGATATTTTTATTGCAGGTATTCTAAGTCATAAATCACTGCTCATATGTAGGGTCGAAATTTGAAAAATGCTTACTATCAACTATTTACGATCATAAACCGGAGGTGGCCCAATAAGAATTCACAACCGGTTTCAAGTACAGCTTTGTAAAGCTCATTGCCTTTTGCTAATGTTAACCATGATCCGCAATGGTGACTAAAGTGTTTAGTATCTGTTTGATTTCAAAAACATTTTTCATGTCTTGCTAAGTACCGAAAGTTAATATAAACATATTGAAGGGTTCCTTAGGTGTAAACTTCAATTTATTAATGGCATTGATTGCTTTATATCATTGCCCACAAATTTCAGATACAATCATATTAGAATTACGCGAATGAAGTAAGTTTTTGACTATAACTTTTATGGGCCTAGTTTGCTTACTTTCGTATAAATGCCAAGCTGTGTTGGTTGTAGACAGTAGCTTAGAAGAGCTCTGTAAACGTTCTCGTTGAAAACATTTAGTTTATAAACGCCATTATTTAGAAGTTACATTGAAAAATTATTTTATATATCTGCTTTATTTAGATCATACATTTTTGGTACTCACCATCTCCAAATACCACGATTGGTGGAGGACGTTGAGCTTTGATTATGGTTGGCGGTGGCATAGAAGTTTCTTCCAAATTGCGAGAGAAAATGCTCTGGTGAAGAAACGGCCTTTCGTTTTTTGGTAGGTCTTTTCTTCTTGAGTATCCAATCAGTTTCTCTGCGTAGTTCCTCTTGATCAGTTTCATAACTGTGAGGAATATTATTAATTTTTTTCTTGATAGCGAAAGTCTTTAGTCGAGTTTCAAAGTTTTTCCCACCACCCAGAGGTGGAATATCTTCGAATCCCATGTTTTTCTTTATTTTTGTTAATTTGTATTGGTGTGGTAACTCCAAACACTTTTTTATGACCAGAGTCCACAATGGCAACACCAAACAGAAAATATGACAATCGGGATTTTGTTTCATTGTTCTTTCCGCCTCGATTTCAATTTTAAGTTTATAGATTTTAATTAGTTTGTTTGCAAGACAAAAACCAAAATATGATATTACATTTACCATAATTACGAAATCACTGCCTAGCAGCAGAATTTTCACCGCTCCAGCTGGTAAGAGTTAATACTTTGTTGTTTTGAGCAACACGCTGATGCACAGGATTAAATACAATTATATTTTTTCCAGAGCTCCTCCGCAAAATGTCCGACAGTCAGAAAACTATTGCATTTCTGTAGTACTATTGCCGTGAATTAATTTGTCCTTATTAATTGTTACGGGAAAATACTTAGCCTGCACTACAACCGATTATAAAGCTCTTCCAGTCACCTCTGCTATGCGCGCGCCAATTGATAAGGTCTTTCCAACGGAGATTAGGACATCCTCTTCTGTGTGTTCTTCGACTGTGGCTCGAATAAAACACCCTTACGGGAAAATAGGATTACTTATTTCCTGTCTTAACCTGTGCCTTGCTACTTATAAAAAATACCATTACCACGATTAACTAAGATTGTTCAAGCTTTATTCTAGTTATCGCATACACGACAAAGGGCAGGTTTTGAATCAGCAAGGCATATTTGTATCGAAGATATGACGTAGACCAAAATTACACACTATGTAATAAAACGAAAAAATGGAAATGATATTCGAAATTTGCCGACAAGTGGTAGGATTGGAATACATTGGAGGCAGGTTACCTGGAAAAATTTTACAAGAGCTGGAAGCAACTACAGGATCTGCAGCAAAGAATAAAAAATTATATCATACGTTTGCTAAA